>NW_020769445.1:700178-744524 GCF_900518735.1 Pseudonaja textilis | reverse complement strand
GGGGGGGGGGGGGCTCGACCCCCTAGCAACCCACCCCTGGATGGGCAGCCAAATTTTTTCATTTATAAATAAGAAAGTAAATAGGTAAACAAACAGACAAACAAACAAACAAATAAAATGTCACACTTTAACATTTTGATTGGAGGTGAAAATACAAGGATTTAAACTTCTGCAGCAGAGGAAACGAACACACACGTTGTTCAGCTTCATGTATCACAATATCTTTTCAAGTCACGGCCTAGCAATCTACACTTTAGAGAGGGACAATCACCTCAACCTTGAGCTAGGAGGGGTATATCCATCCAGAAATTCAAGAGGTACAACTCCTGGATCCTTTGATCAAGATGTTTGACAAACTTAGACATTTGTGCAACACATAGAAATTTCACAAACTCCACCTCCTGGATTAATTGTGCAAGCAGGAATTTGGTTTCATCCATAGTCATTTCCTACAGATGTACTTGATAGATTTATGTCTCTTCATGTATCTTCTAGCAGATGGATTGTGGGTGAATTATGGAGGTTATTGCTTCAGATACAGGTAATCCTCGACTTAGAACTATTCATTGAGTGACCATTGAAAGTTAAAATAGCACTAACGAAGTGACCTATATGACCATTTTTCATACTTATGACCATTGCAGCATCCCCATGGTCGCATGATCAAAATTCACAGGCTTCTTTCTGTGGCAAGAAAGGTCATATAATGGGGCAAATATGCTTGGCTCCTCCAACATCATCCTCTTTAAGGTCTTGTGGTTGCTATTGGACTTGTGAACTTGCCAAAATTGTCTGGAGGTACAGACCATAGGCCAGAGGTGGTATTCAGCAGGTTCTGACCAGTTCTGGAGAACCGGTAGGGGAAATTTTGAGTAGTTCAGAGAACCAGCAAATCCCACCTCTGACTGGCCCCACCTGCATCTATTCTCTGCCTCCCGAGTCCCAGCTGATCGGCTGGGTCTTCTTTGGATGCCCTGCACAGGAGAACGGAACTGGAAAGCAGGTTAGTGGGGTGGGGAGGGAATGGGGATTTTGCAGTATCCTTCTCCTGCCATGCCCACCAAGCCACACTCACCAAGCCACACCACATCCACCAAGCCATGCCCATAAATGTTGTAATGGTCCCTGTTCAGGCACCACCTGTTGTAATGACAAGGCAGTCGAGTTGTTTGATCATGAACATCTTACAGGACAGGATCTCATTAGCATAGCTTTCACTCGTACAAAAGTTGAACATGAGCATTTGATGATGATTTCAGAATCATATCAGATAGCCTTTTCTCAATATGTGGGAAACTTGTTGTATTCTTTACCCAAGGATCCTAGAAGAGTGGTTACTACTACTTTAAATCGGGCCTTTTCTTCCATTTTTGTGTGAAATCCTATTTCTAAAGCTCTTACAGTCTTTATTGATGGATCACCTACAAGGGGTGTGGTTGTCTGGCAGATTCAACAACAATGGTATTCTAAATTTACTGCCACGCAGACTTCAGCTCAATGTGCTGAGCTGGCTGCTGTGATTTTGGCTTTACGATTGTTCAATGACCAACTTATTAACTTGATTGTTGATACTCAACATGTGTATTTAGCTATGCAATCTCTTCCCTTTTCTTATTGTGCTCTCTCTTTGGATAAGAATTTGTTATTCTTGTTTTTATCTTTAAAGAATAATTTGGAAACTCTCTTGTATTCTTTGTATGTAGAACACATTCGAAGTCATACTCCCTTTACTAATGCCTTAACTGAAGGAAATTGGAAGGCAGATGAATCCTTAAAGGATGTTGCGTCTTTGTTTGCTGATCCTGTTGCCAGTCATTCTTATTTTCATCAAAATGCCAAATCGCTTGCAAAGCAATTTAAAATTTCATTATCTCAAGCCCGGGATATTGTCTGTGCTTGTCCAGCTTGTCAGCAACTGGCAGTTCCCTTTCCAGTAGGTGTCAACCCACGAGGAACCCAAGCTAATCAAATTTGGCAAATGAATATAACTCAATTTTCAACCTTTAAGCCATACTGTTATCTTCATACTTCTATTGACACTCATTCACACTTCCTTTGGGTTACTGCTTCAAAACATGAACGTACTTCAGATGTTATTTCTCATTGCCTATCCTCTTTTGCTGTAATGGGTTGGCCTTCTCAGTTTAAAACTGACAATGGCCCCGCTTATATTAGTAAGGAATTTCAAACCTTTTGTCAGAAATGAAATATTACTTTAGTGCACGGAATTCCTTACAACTCTCAGGGTCAAGCTATAGTTGAGCGAGCTCATCGTACTTTTAAGGCATTGCTTCAGAAACAATTACAAACTGAGTCTGGCCCTTACCATCTGCGAAAGATTCAAAATCTCATTGCTGTAGCATTATATACTTGGAATTATTTAACCTTTTTAGATTCTCTTGCAGACTCACCTATTAATTTGCATTTTCGAACTACTGAATCTTTAGCAAGGCCTTTGGTAAAGTATCGCCAAGCTCCAGATCCAACCTGGAAAGGCCCTACACTGCTGATCACCTGGGGTCGCGGTTACGCTGCCATGGAAGATCCTTCTACTCAACAAGCGGTGTGGATTCCAGCGCGCTGTGTTCGTCCGTATCATGGCATGGCATCAGGGCCTTCACAACCTGATTCCGGATTTCAATCTTCATCTGAACACGCAAGTCCGTCTTCCAAGGTCGATGCGCCCGCAACCCATCATTTGGGGCCAGGTTAAATCTATCAAGCTCAACAACTGCAACAGGCCTCATTACCTCAGACTCCTGAAAATCTTGTTGCTGCTGTTTTTGCTATTATTACTGCTAACTCTGTTACCATTTTACTTTGCATTTTCTTGTTTATGGTTAATGGTTTTTCTGCTCAAAATGACACTTCTGTGGTTCATCTTAACCCTAATTTGTGGGTTCGTCATGCCCAATACATATTTATGACCCATGGCACAAATATTACTTAACACTATGAGCCCCCAATGGCATTTGGTCAAATTTCTTTTACCCCTAACTTGATCATGTCTTGTACATTTATTGTCTCACAACTACAATCTATTTCACACTCCTGACTATTTTCTAAACTCCCTATACAATTGAATTCTGTCCGTTGGCGTTACTTGAAAGTTAGTCAATTTACAAGGGGTCTGTTGTTCTGTTGTCACGCTAAACACACTTGGCTTCATAATTGGTCTGATTATGATGCTGTTCAGCACATATTAAAAAAGCTAGGGAATTATAGTTATTGTTCTGACTACTATTGGTTGTCAGGTACCTTTAATTCTTCTTTGCATGGAATTAATATAGCTCCTGATATGTATCCTGACAATTTTCCTATTTTTAATGCTTCTGATCAATCTAATACAGGATTGATATGCGCTGGTTGGCAGCTTAAGGATCATAATATGTGGTTCTTTTTTTATAAATATGCCACTAATGTTCATCCTCAGAATTATCAATGTGCAACTAAAGGTTATTTTACTCTACCTGTTCAAACAGGTATGCTCCCATCAATTCAACAGCGGCGTTCCTCTCTGGGCCTACATGTAATGATGAAGTCATTATTGACACACAATTGTCTTCTGGTTCTACATTTGGCCGTGCATTGGCAGGGGCCGTTACAGGAGTCATTACTCTAGGCTCTTATCCTGGCATAATTGCTCAAGAAAACAGACGATCTATTCTTGGTCTCACCTGCAGACTTGAAAAATCCATCAATGCTACCGCTGCTATTATTCGTGATTTGCAGCATGAAATAGAAGACTTAAATCAAGATGTCTTACAGCAGCGTTTTAGCCTGTCAGGGAGGGTTCTGTACGTTAGTTGGACACCATGGATGTGCTGTGCATTTTCATTCTTTGAATAAAACTATTGAGGATGAGCTTGCCAATTTACAATCATACATTCAAACTAATATCTATGCTCATTACTCACCTTTTGAGTGGCTCACCAATTAGCTCCCTGATTGGTCTTGGCTCAGACAGTTTTTCTTTTATGCTATAATTATTATTATCGTACTAATTGCAACCTGTTGTTTTATTCAATGTATTCCAAATTTACTCGCATTGTTTCATCCTGCTTCCCCCTCTCTTAATCCTCTACAATTGCGATACATTCATAAATCTTTGAATCCTCCATTTAAAATAAAAAACGAGGATATGTAGAGTTGTAATTGCAGGAATGTTCCAATCTCGGATGGCAAACCTCAGATAAAGAATGTTTCCAAGCAAATACAACTCAGGTAAACAAAGTCACTAATCTAAAGGAGGATTAGAGAGAGGAAGTAAACAGATGTTAGACTTTAACTAGAGATAATTAATTGTATTAATTACTGTGCTAAACAGTAACGAAAGTTAAGCAGTAACCAAAGTTAACCAATCATGGAGGATAACTAAAAATGTGTATAAATGCAAGACTAGACTCCAATAAAGAGGATCATGATTCAGTTGTTCATGATCAAACAACTCGACTGCCTCGTCATTACAACACACAAAGCTGGAAGTAAAATTTTTTGAATCCCACCCCTGACGTAGGCTATAGGAACAGGTGCCTCTTGAGGTCTTTCCAGTGTACCCTACTATAGCACAAATACTTCTATCAGCATCTTCTTCTCTGCTGGACCTCATGGTGTTGACTTCATCTCCTCCATAGCTCATGAGTTAGATAGGTCCTATTGCCATCATCTCCTAGATCTATCAATCCCTTACTCCATCGTAATCCAAAAGTAGCCTCCCAATGTGTGAAAATGGGTAGAGTTTGTCATCTGATACCTTGGAAATAAATTCAATGAGTTGAAACCAAAGTAGGACAGAGATCAATTACGAGAAATCATATTCCACAATTGCCATGTTTCTGTCAACTCAAGGATAGGTGGAGGGTAATTCAGCACAGCAATCAAGAAAGGCCCTCAGCTGACTTTGAGTCTTTCTCTAGAGCCAGGTTATTGTAGCAATCAACTGCTAATCCTAAACTGACATGCATTGTTGATTATCATCAATAATGGGTTACACAATAATGACACGCATTATTGATTATCATCAATAATGGGTTACAATAATGGCTTATTACAATAATGGGTTTTGAACCACATGTAACCCACATAGACTTATAGAGCTAGAAGGAACATTGAGGTCTTCTTGTTAACTCCATGGCAGGAGAGCTTATATCATCCCACACAAATGGTTGTCCAATCTTTTCTAAAAAAAACCTCTGACGTTGGAGCCCCCGCAAATCCAGGAAGCAAACCTGTCCCATTGATTAATTGTTCTCACGGTTGGGAAATTCCTCCTTAGCTCGAGGTTGGATCTCTCTTTGACGAGTTTCCGCCCATTGCTTATCCGACTCTCCACCTCTCCGTGGCAGCCCATCATGTAGCAGAAGACAGCTGTCATGTCGCTCAGTAATCCATTTCCTGGATCCTTCAACGATCTAACATTTCCAAGTGGTAATCACTTCCTCAAAGGTATGGTGAGTTCCAGTGAGTACATGTTTTCCCAACTTGGTCTACAAATTCTCAGCTTCATTTTACATCTTCCAAGAGCTGCCTTATCATGCCAATAAATTAGGCAGTGAACCACAAAGGTAAAGAGATAACTATGCAAGTTAACATTAATAGTGCTCATATTCAAAACTTTTATAATTATAGGTAAAGGTAAAGGTTCCCCTTGTACATAGAATCAAAGGCTGCAATTGTAAAATTAGGAATCCCAATATTTGTTGTTGACATATTGCCTTCATCTCATTCTCAGGCCATCAGGGAGGTGATTTTAAGTCTTGTGCAGTTCTTCCTGCTATTGTCTTTTCACTCTTATTCTGAAACCATCCAAAGGGAATTTCCAAGACCCTTCGTAGAGGAAAGTCATGTGTCTATAATGAATGGGAAAAGAAAGAGACAAGAGAGACTGGGTATGAATGGACAATGGGGAGCCTGTAACATTTTCAAGATGAGTGAAGAGCACTATCTTTGCACGATCTGGAGAACTTATCCAGGCAATCTATAACTTTAACAAAGAGGAGCCCCAGGCGGCACAGATAGCTAAATACATGGAGATCAGGGGAAGAGAAATGGATCCAGCATGGGCATCTGTTCCTTTTCCAATTTGCGTCCTTCAGACATTCAATGAAAGGCTTGAACAGGGCTTGGATCTATCTTGGACAAGTCTTTTTGTGTGTCTGCGCTGATCTCACCAAGCATCGGATAAGAATACATTCCAGTTCTCCCCAAAGAGGTCACGACAAAATTGAAATTAAAATATTTCCTCACCCACAGATTGTCAGCAGGTTATAGTGAGTGGAGATTAGTCAGATCAGTTTATTATCCTTCAAAGAGATTGTGAAAGAGGCAACTGATTGCACACACGTGTAATTGTTCCCTCCCCATTGTGGGCAGGACGGATGGACCCAGAAGCTGGGTACATAAGCCATCTAAAATTCTCCAGGACATCAGAAGGAGGAGAGCTCCAGAAAAGTGAAGACAACCTATGTGAGTAAGTTGAAACCTTGAAGGGAGAAGAGAGCTGTAGTTGTACAAAACTAAAGGATCAGATGGGTTTTAATTCAAAGTGGAGTGGATAAGTAAGAACATCAGATTATTGGCAAAGAAGCCAGTTTGGTCTAGTGGTTGAGGCGCCAGTCTTGAAAACAGGAGATGGTGAGTTCTAGTTCCACTTTAGGCATCAAAGCTGCACGGGTGACTTTAGGCCTGTCTCTCTCCTTCAGCCAAATTCACCTCACAGGGTTGTTGATGTGGGGAAAACAGGAGGAGGAAGGGATACGATGTATATTCGCCACCTTCAGTTATTTATAAAAATAATAAAGGTAGGATTAAGAGATATAAAGAGGAAAGGCTGTTTTTGCTTTTCATACATAGGATATATATTAGCAGACTTGCAGGAGTAAAATAATCAGTTGGCTGGAAACTTTCTATCATGCTTCCATTCTAATGGATGGCAATAGCAGTAGCACTTCTTAGACTTATATACCACTTATATATACTTCTTAGACTTATATACAGCTTCAGAATGCTTTACAGCACTCTCCGGGCAGTTTACAATATCAACATATTGCCCCCAACAATCTGGGTCCTCATTTTAACCAACCTCGGAACAATGGAAGGCTGAGTCAACCTGAGTTAGGATCGAACTGCTGGCAGTGAGCAGAGTCAGCCTGCAATACTATATATGATCCAATGAAGGATCATATTTGTAGCTCAGGGTTGAAATGAGGAATCCTTAGTGCTCTCTTCAGCTCGGGTGTTTTCTTGCAGACATTTCATTATCTAAACTTGTAAGATCATCAGTGCTAGTTCTGATGGTGTAATCCAGCCCCAGCCCCGATGAGGCACCAGCTCTGTTGATGTTAAGCTATTTTTGATAATGAAACATCTGTAAGAAAACCACCAAGCTCAGAGAGCTCCAAGGACTCTTTATACATGGTCCTGTTCCTTGCGTCTCTCTCTCTCTCTCTCTCTCTCTCTCTCTCTCTCCCTCCCTCCCTCTCCCTCCCTCCCTCCTCCTTCCCTCTCTCTCAGTAATATAATTTTATTAGGAGAGTCTGTGATAACCCCTTGCATTGCATCATTGCTTTTTTTTTGTTTTGTTTCCCCTTTTACAAAAGCAAAGAAAGAAAATACAGCCCAGAATATGGGATAGGGAGGATTCATAAACATCTTTAGTCTGTTTATTATTTCCAATCCTCTTGTGACCCTTTAAGAAATGCCTCCAAATGCTTTCCTTCTCCTAAAACAATGTTCAGTAAATGGAAAGCAGAAGGGGATATTAGTGGCAGAGGAACAGGAGTGCAGAGAGGTAGTTACGGGGTGCGTTTATATTGGAGGTGGGAGTGGACACTCCACTCCCCTTTTGAACATCCCCACCCTGAATTCTCAAGAAGAAACATTTTGGGGAGGTAAACAAAATGCTACATCACTTGCAAGGCTATTTAGCTGCTAAAGTGCCAGGTGTGGATGTTTGTTTAGGAAGCATCTAGCTAGGTAATTAGAGCATAGATATCTGATTCTGATGCTAATTGCTATCACCTAAAACTTGTGATGCAGGACTTGGGAAGAATAAACAGGAAGGCAAAGGACACCCAAAGATTTGGATCTCATAGCAGGTGAATTGTTGAATCTTGAATGTGCAGGTAGGATGTCACTGTGGTAGAACTCTTCATGATGGGTCATTATTTGGAGAAAGAGGAGGAAAAGCAGTGGTGTAATTCAAAATATTTTACTACTGGTTCACTGGGGGTGGGCGCGCTTCATGCCCGGAGATGCACTTTGCGTACCGGCGGAGTGCTCTAAAATGGGCAATTTTACACATGAAAAATTACCACTGGTGAGTAAAAGAGCTGAGGTGCGGCAATCCGATGTGCCGCGCCTATCAGCTGAGCTACAAACAAAGGAAATATAGGGCAGGAAAGGGCGGTGGCGGGTGGGCAAGGCCAACTGCTGATTGGTGCTACCGGATCGTCAGAACCGGTGCAAACCGGAAGCATATCCCCATATCCCATTGCTTGTCCCCAGAATGAGGACAAAAGTGTTCCAGGAAGACCCATTATAGGAGGACCAGTTTGGGTTAAATTTTCTTCTTGACAACAGCAACATTATTTTTTATCAATTACTTCCAGTGAGGGCACACCTATCCCTTATCTCTTAGATCAGTTTGAGGTACAGCGAAGACAAACAGTTGACATATAATTACTTCTACTCAACGACGTACTTTTAAATACATTCACAAGGAATGCTGACCTGTTTTTCTCAGATCTGGTGCTGTATTAGTTGGGATGTTGGTCTTGAAACTTGACGCCTTTGGAGGACTTGAGAGCTGAAAGGGGGCTTCTAAAGGGGCAGAGATGATGCTCCTTTATAATTTAGTCAGGACTGCTGTCAATTCTCTGTACTGATGGAGACGGTATTGACATGGATTTTGCATGTGTGTAAGTAAGTCATGGAGATTACAATCCTGTTTGAGGAACAACAAGCCCTTCTTCCCTGACTTTTTGTGTTTTTAGATTCTAAGATTTTACTAACAATTCCAGGCACTTTTTTTGGAAGGAGGACCTATTTTAATTTAGGAAAGAAAACTGTAAATATGTATAGGATGATGCTGTTAACTTTCTATGATCCCTATATACGTGGTACTACTGTCTATGGAGATTCTCAGTCATCCATGGCTGGTCCAAAGGTGCTTTTTTTTTCCAGAAGGCAACTGGACTTTCTTGGTTTTTTTGTCCTTGAAAAGGTTTTTCTTCTCACCCAAGAAGCTTCTTCAGTTCTCAGAATTTTTTTCAGGGAAATAAACCAAGAAACTCCAGTTTTCCATTTTGGAAAAGCACCTTTGGGCCTACCTACTACTGTTCCTGAATTGCTACCTTTATATCAATAAAAGGGCACCTGAAGTTAGGGAGAACAACTTATACGCAAGCGTGGCAATGGAAACACTTCATCAATAACTGATGAAGAAAAATAGGGTAACAGAGCTGGGTGTAATGGATGTTGAGCTGAAAACTAGGAGGTGGTGAGTTCTAGTCCCACCTTCAGCATGAGAGCTAGCTGGGTGATATCGGCTTGTCCTTCGCTCTCAGCCCAACCTACCTCACAGACAGTTGTTGTGAGGAAAATAGGATGGAAGGAAATGCAAGGTGCAGGTAGTCCTCTTCTTACGACCAAATGTTTAGCAATCATTCAAAGTTATGACCTACTTGAAAAAGAGGACTTACAACCCAGGTCAGAAGTTCCAATAATTGCCCTCCTCACCCATTTACGACATTTGCAGTGTCCCATGGTTCCACCGTCATATTATACAGAGGTTTTGCCAAACATTTCAGTGCCGTAGCAAACAATACATTCACTTAACAACTGTGGTGTTTGCTTAACCACTGAGAAAGCATTGTAAAATTGTGTCAGTCACACGACTGACCTGTTTTATACAGGTAGTCCTCAACCTACAACGACAAATTCTACAAAATTTGGGCCCTGGTTATTAAGCAAATCACTGCAATCCTTAAGCGAATCATACAGTCCTTAAGTGAATCATGCAGTCCTTAAGTGAACCTGGCTTCCCCCATTGACTTTGCTTGTCAGAAGCAACTTTGGAAGGTCAAAGATGTGGCGAACGGATGATCCCCAGGATTCCGCAGCCCTCACAAATACATACTGGGTGCCAAGCGCCTGGTTTTTTGATCAAATGACTGCAGGGACACTGCAACACTCATAGAGGTGAGGACCGATTGTAAGTAATTTTTTTTCCTCAGCACTGTCATAACTTTGAACAGTCATTAAACAAACGGTCATGAGTCAAGGATTAACTACCATACATTAATGTTAAGCCTGTATGCTTTGGAACGGTTCTGATTGCTGCTTTTACCGCTTTCCTTTTTATTTGCTTCCCTTGTAATTTAATTTTTGAACTGACGGTGGATGTTAAAGGCTGGCAAGAGCAAAGTGATGCAAGTTGATGGAAGGTGGAACGCCCTTTTATTTTTTTTAATAGCCCTGTATTTTGTATTTTTTGTAACAATCTGACATACAGAAAAAAATAAATAAATCAAGGCAATTTTCTAGTATGGCACAAAACTGAAAGAAGAATCTTTTGCTGCTCACATCCGACATTTTGTAGAACCTTATAAAGGTATCAAGAAAAAGGAGAATGCTACAAGGGTCATAAATGTGAAAAACGGTCATAAGCCTGTTGTAATTTTGAATAGTCACTAAACCAATGGTTGTAAGTCAAGGACTGCCCTGTATACACACACTTGTTTTGGCTGCTGTGGAACCATTCTTGTTCCTTCCTAGGGCCATCTGGCCCCTGGGTGGATGCTGGCAAGAGTGGTTTGTATTTCTTCCTTAACATCTACTGGTTGTCCAGATTTACCCAGCCCAGGTAGCATGTCATCTTCATATCTACCTGCAGGTGCTGTATTTGCCTAACTGACAAGATGTGCAACATGGATTGTGTTGCCAATGCCGTAAGGATGGTTCTGAGGACCGTTAAAAGGGTATTTGAGAAGACCAAAGGTAAGAAAAGGGCTGTTGAAAAATGCCTCTTTATTTATACTATACAAAGCTTTAATAAAAGCTTTATGCAAAACTGCTCTAAAGACCTGTTATAATGATTAGCTCTTGATTTATCCCACTGTGTTATTCCGGTTAGGTTATTTACCACCATACGCTAAATAAATAAATCCTGGTGAAGTAGCCATTTCAGCATTTTCAAGGAACGGGAGAGGAGGATGGCAAGGACGCCACCTGTTAACAAAGCATACAAAAAGACTATGTTATTTTTAAAAATGCAGTTTTTTTTAAAAAAAAAAACTATAATTCACTATCTTACCTGTAGTTTGACCAAAAGGGCTCAGGGGATCCCTTTTCGGGGGGAGGCCATTTCTGGAAATGAACTCTGACAAGCATCTTCGGGGCCCCAGCTTACTTAAAAAAATATTGTATGGGTGTGGGTTAATTCCAGCTGCACTGAAAAGCACACGAGGAAGGAAAATGCAGAGATCTGCCAAATGAAGTTAAGCAGGCCACTGTATCTTAAAACAGGTGCATTGATAATATAATTTAGTAGATGTGCTTTGACATCAGGGTGTCTTTAATTATCAAAAGACAAGTCTTCCCACGTTTCAAAATTTGTTTTATGCATTGAATTGATTTTACAGGCTGTCCTGTTTCTTCAGGGTTTGAGGCATGGATATTCAGCACCCTCCTTGTGTGACTCTGAATGGCCTCCAGGGCAGGCAACAGGCAGGCCAATGAAGTGATTATCTCACTTAAGTCAGGGGTCTTCAAACCTAACCGCTTTAAGACATGTGGACTTCAACTCCCAGAATTCCTCCTCCAGTCATGTTAGCTCAGGAGTTCTGGGAGTTGAAGTCCACAAGTCTTAAACTTGCCAAGTTTGAAGGCCCTTGGCTTAAGTGGTGACATAATGAAACAGTTGGCCATAGCCCTTCTGCAAAACTTGGTGTCTTGCTTCCCCACAGCAAGCTCCAACATGTCTAATTGTGGGCATCCACAGTGTATGGTGATAAATGGCTATAAGTTGTGAAGGAGCATCCCATATTGTTTTAAAGTCACATATTCAGCTGAAGTCACATATTCAGCTAAAATGTCATGTCATTTCTTGGTTTTAGCTTATCATATTTTGGGAATTCAGCCAGCTATGGGTGTTCTGACCAAGGCTTCCGAGACTGTAATTACGCACATGCTTATTTTAAAAACAAGTCTTGTTTTATTGCAACGCTGAGAATTATTTTCATTCCCAGCCGGTAATGAATCTCAAACAGTCCCTTGAGATAAGCACCCACCTTTTTTTCCCTGTGAAATGCTGCCAATAACGGAAGTGTCAAATGAACTAGAAAAAAAATACCAACCAAAGTACAAAGAACTTCAAGAATGAATCTGAACCGAACAAATGACTTTGCTTCCTGCAAAGGTTTCATCACCTGTGCCTGTCCTTTATACCTTATGGGAGGGGCAATCACTTCTAAGCCTTACTCCCAAGTCGCCCCTTTTGTCTCAGATGCTCTCGCCTTCTAGCAGCTCTGCGCACACGCACACTGGGAACAGGCTCCCCGTGTTCCTCGGCCTCACTGCTGCCAGACTCCGGAAGCTCCGAAGGCAGCACCCCACTCCCAGACGGTCCTGGCCCCATCTCTGCATCAGATGCAGGATCCTCATCCGAGTCTTCTCCTGACTCCCGGACTGATCCTCTTTCTTCCCCAGTGTCCAATTCCGCTGCGGTCTGCACCAACTGCCGTCAAACCACAACAATGGTTTAGTCAGGAAGTCATAACTAAATTAATCCATGGATTAGCACAACAGATGAACCCAGCCTATAACAGCTTTGTACAACTATCTGGTGTATTAGGTCTGCACTTGCAGTGCAAATGCAAATGTGGCAAATGCTTGGATTTATTCTTGTTATGGTCCCTGATGAGTGGAATTCTGGGAAATCAAGAACCTCAATGGCCTTGACACAAAATGAACAATTCCTTATTTACCATTTTATTACAGCTATACAGGGTATATGAAGTCAATCCCAGAATAAACAAAACACAAAAGAAGAGAGGTCATAACAGCTTGTCAGTAAAGCTTCTAGTTTCTTTCATTCCTAATGAATTCTTGAACACTGTTACTCAATCTTGGCAATATCCCAGCCAGTCTTTGGGGCTAAGGAATTCTGGGACTTAAAGTCCGCACATTTTTGAAGTTGTCAAGATTGAGAAAACATTGGGGTAGAGAATCCAATCATTTTGCTCCCAAGTTCCTATTCCAATTCTTCTCCTAGAATGAACCAATAGCGTTGAGCTTTCTCATTCACCTAGTAAATGTTCTTACTCAAGAAATCTACTTCTTGTTCTTTCCTGACCTCTGACCTTTTGGTCTTTATTTGTCTTTCAGAAGTGATTGAGCACCCCTTTGAGGAACCCAAACCAGGACCTAACAAAACAGATTGAGGTCGTGATGGACTTCACGATCCATGATATGCAGAGATCTTCTACGTTATTAAAGAACACCATGTAATATCGGGTCAAAATTCCCCAAAAGAATAAAAGTCATGTTGACCTAAATCTTTGTGTTGGCTTTCTTCTGAAGTGTCTAAGAAAGGAGCTATTAAGTTGAGTTGGCTTGTTGAGTTGGCAAATGGATGATTGAAAGACTGCAATGCAACAAATCACTCTTTCTCTTAATTTATTCTGCTCCGGGAGCTTCAGAATCAAGTGGCCACCAGTTAGGTAGCCTGCTAACCACATGTTTATGCAATTATTTATCTTCTATCAAAAGCTACAGGTTCAGACTAGGCAATAAGTGCCTACTCCAGGATGGAAATGAAAATGGGTGAAATTATGAAAAGTATTAGATTCCATCTCCACAGGAAAACCATACACCTCCCATACACCTTCCCAGCTATTTAGTCACATATTTAGTCTAATATCTCACAGCTTTTCATATCTGTGTTCCATCACATACATACTTCATACCACTCATCTCTGGTTCTAAAGCTGCCCATCCCTTTCTGGTTACATTGCTTCATTCCAAAGACTGTGTTGATATTTTTTCTAGTTTAAACCCAGTTTATCCAAATTCAGAGGAAATATATGTATTTTGTTTTGCAACATTAAGACTGGTTGTAGACTGTTTTTCTATTGGTTTTGTTTTCCTACCTCCCACACTTTCCAGTCCCTGGCCAGAGTCCACTACAACCTACCTAAACCAGAGAAGATTACAGCCTTATCAATGAATTTGACCTTAATCGGTTTCACAGCCCTGGAAAGCGACTGGTTGGCTTGGTTCTCCTCCTTTTATCATCAGGCTCAGTTTTCACATCATTCAGTCAAAGAAGCCCGTCTCTCTCATACACACAACCTCTTTTTTGCAGCTATGAAACTATTATGAAATTGGGACAATGTTGTCGTGTTATCCTGCCAGCATCACTGCTACTTGAGATTAAAAACAAACAAAACAAACCACAGGAATAATCCATCCCAGCAGGACAACTTCCCTTCTCCCTAACAACTTTGTCCTCTCTCTCTCTCTCTCTCTCTCTTCCTCTCTCTCTCCTCCTCTCTCCCTTTCCTGTCCCTCTCCTCTCTCTCTCCTGTCTCTCCTCCTCTCCCCCATTCCTCTCCTTCCCCTCCTCTCTCCCTTTCCTATCTCTTCTCTCTCTCACCCCCTCTCCCTTTCTTCCCTTATTCCTCTCCCTCTCTCACTCTTTTTCCCTTTCCTGTCTCCTCTCTCTCTCCTCCTCTCCTTCTTCCCCTCTTCCTCTCCCGCTTCTCCTCTCTCCCTTTCCTGTCTCTCTCTCCTTTCCCTCTCCCTCTTCTCCTTTACCTCCCACTCTCTGTTTTTCCAGCAATTATTCAGACCGGAATTCCTCAACTCCTAACATTCCCCAGCCAGCATGGTCTGGCCTGGTCTGGACAATGGACACAAAGAAAACTGAAAGTGTGAATGAGGAGAAGTGTGTGCCGGTTATGTATTTTTTTTTTCAATTCGATTGGATGTAAGAGGATGTTGGCAGCTTTCGGAGCTGTGGCGGCTCAAAGCACATGGATGCTTACAGGGGTGTTTGCAACATAGGGTCAAAAAGGGTCCAATTCTGCTTGTTTTTTTTGTGTGTATTGCAACAAAAGCTCTCAGGAGTCCCCAAAAGGGGCCAAAAACTAAAAATGGGCGACTGCAGGCAGAGGTCCAATCACACTACCAGGAACCCTTGTTTGGGTTGGTCCACTTTTCTCTTGATTGGGTGGAGGAGAACTTGGCTTGCTCCTGAGGTTCCCTTTCTATCCTCAAGAGTTTCAAGGTTATCGGATCAGTGGTGGGGTTCAAATTTCTTACTACTGGTTCTGTGGGCGTGGCTTGGTGGGCCTGGCAGGGGAAGGATACTGCAAAATCCCCATTTCCTCCTCACCCCATTAACCTGCTTTCCAGCTCCGTTCTCCTGTGTAGGGCAACAAAAAAAGACCCAGCCGATCAGCTGGGACTCAGGAGCAGCCTGGTAGCCATGTAGGGGTGGCTCGTAAATATTCCCAGAAAGGTCTGCTGAAACTTCAACAACTGTCACTAAGCAACCGGTCATAAGTCGAGGACTACCTGTACAAATAAGTGTCGGAATGTCCCACTAGAGTTTGACTGTAACACCTTGATCTGCTGTTAGGTTTCGTTAATCGTCTCCTTTCCTTGGACTGAGATCAAAAAGAGTGGGAAAACTACGGATGTGGAAACATCCCTTGTGCAAGAGGCAAGAAACTCCCGATTGCAAAGATGTCTCTCAAATTTTAATCCCAGAATAGCTCAAGTTGGCAAGGAAAATGGAATTACACAATTCTACTATCACCTTCTGGTCACACAAAGAGACAGCTGAATTTCCTCCCACATATGTAGCTGTTCTTGCTATTATTATTATTATTTTTTCATTGCACAGGAATCCCCCCAAATTATAAAACTCAATGCACTGTATTTAGAAATTAAATTATAATTAAAAGGGGCATATCTATGTTTCCATCTGAGCTGTGCTGAGGGGAGTGGACAGTGGAAGGAAGGGAAGTTGAGGTGAATAGAACTTCAGGCTTATTGATTGTTATTAGCAATACATTGACACTTACCAAAGTGGTATGTGGAATTAAGGAGCTTATAGGTATTTTTTTGGCTTACGACAACAATTCGGACCAGAAATTCTGTTGAAAAGCAAGGAGATTGTTAAGTGTGTTGTGACTGATTCCGTGACCTTTATTTTGCCATGGTTGCTAAGTGAATCGCTGCAATTGTTCAGTGAATCATGTGGTCATTAAGAAGACCTGGCAGTCTGACATGCAGTCCTATGACCGTGGGGCTGGGTGACTGTCGGAATTTAGAATCTGGGTGCTAAAACCCCCCAGTTTCAAACAGTTGTTAAGTCAGGGGTCTTCAAACTTCACAAGTTTAAGACTTGTGGACTTCAACTCCCAGAATTCCTCCTCTAGTTATATTAGCTCAGGAATTCTGGGAGTTGAAGTCCATAAGTCTTAAAGTTGTGAAGTCATATCTAAGCATTCAAAAGGTTTCCAAGAAACGGATGGATCAGTGAAGTCATATTAAATCCACCTTGCTTTCTGAATTAATCCCCTGGCATCAACACAAGGACAGGGAAAGAATACTCCACATTACAGGTAGTCCTCAACTTACAACAATACTTTTAGTCACCATTCAAAGTTACAATGGTACTGAAAAAAGTGACCTATGACCATTTTTCACTCTTACAACTGTTGCAGCTTCCCCAAAGTCGTATGATCAGAATTTGAACTTTTTTTAATCGTTGCAGTTTCCTGAGATCATGGGATCACCTTTTGTGACCTTCTGACAAACTAAGTCAATGGGGAAGCTAGATTCACTTAACAATTGTGATACTAACTTAACACCTGCAGTGATACACTTAACATCCATGGCAAGAAAGTTTGTAAAATGGGGCAAAACACAATGCCTCACTAAGTAGCATAAGTGTGGGGTCCAGTTGTGCATTAGCTTTCTCACTTTCAGTTTTCAGAGATAATTTAGTTATTCCCTCATTGCATGTCTACGGTTGTATACGTCTGATGAATATTACGGTTCTGACCCCAGCTTCGTCGAACTTAATAAAACACAAACTGAATTTAAAAGTAAAACCTTTTTTAATGCAATGCTGGGAATTACTTGCATTCTGAACCAAAACTCATTATACTCAGTTCCTCCAGATAAAAGCACGCTTTTCGGTGCCGTAGAATGCCTTCCAAGAAACAGAAGTCCAATAAGGCTTAACATATATAGGAAGTTAGCACCCACACCTCTCCCAGAAAATTGAAATAACCTAGGAAATATTAAAAGGGCAGAATACTTCCCCTAAAAAGAGTAGAAACTCAAGAGCAGAAACTCACCTCAGAAGTAGAAGCTCACCCCCACCTTTGTTAATGGGTGGGCCATTAAGGCCTGGGCCAGAATACTTTACATAACAAAGATCTCCAGGTAAAGCAATAGCAGTTGCCAAAAGCCCTTTTCAGTGCATCATCATCCAGCAAGGCTCAACCAAGCCTGGAACTCAAGACAGCCTACAGAGTTGCCCCTGCATGGCCTCATGGGAGTCTGACAACCAATCAGAATACAAGCTCCAATTCAAATCCCAACAAAGGTTATAAAACCCAGGCACTCTCAGCACCTCAGCCTTTTCTGGATCTCTTCCTTCACCTTGAAGCATGTGATTATCCTTCCTTTTCACTTTGGAGCTTCAAGCCATGTGGTCCTCCTGTCCACCATTAAACTTTCCAGACAGCCTCCATGTTTCCAGTGTCTTTTTCCCCACTTGGAACTGAACCCAGAAGGATTTTTCTTCCAACACATAAACCAACCCCAAAACCTAGAAAAAAACGACCAGAGTACAGAGCTTCACGAAGGACTCGGAGATTACTGAATTGCTTTGCTTCCTGCAAAGCTCTTCGTCATTGAGGACTGACTTTTATCCCTGAAGGGAGGGGCAATGACTTCCCAGACTTACTCCCGAGTCGCCCCTTCTGCTTCAGCTGCTCTCGCCTTCTAGCAGCTCTGCGCATACGCGCAGTGGGAACAGGCTCCCCTAGGTCCTCTGTTCACTGCTGCCAGGCTCTGAAAGATGGGTATAAAGCAGACAGAGCAACTCCACAAAGCATCCATACAAAGTTTGTTTTAATTGGTTCATCAGGCATCCTTATCAACTCGCAGTTATGATGAGGTTCTTCCTAATGTCCAGTCCTTTGCATATCTGCATTATGGTGTAGAAAGATAATAAACTCTCATCCCCATGATGATTGAAACAGCTGCATGGTAATAGATTCAGGCAAGAGTGAGGCAGCTTCCCCCAACCCATCGAGGGTCAATTTAGTGAGCAATCAGGATTCCAGATGTGGTCACATGACATGGACTACATTTCCCAGGATACCTTAACTACATTTACCATGATGCATTCCCTTAAGGGGACAGCTCTCAATTCCTAACTAACTATCCCAAATCCCATTAACTCTAAACTGTCTGGACAATACAACCCCACTCCCAGATAGTCTTGGCCCCATCCCTGCATCAGATGCAGGACCCTCATCCAAGTCCTCGCCAGACTCCCTGACTAGTTGCCTTTCGTCCTCACTGTCCAATACCTCTGCCGTCCACACTGGCTGCCAGCGAACCACAACAATTAATCTCCTCACACCTGTGATAAAATATTAAGGAATTTCAGGACAATTCCTCCTTTGTGGTGTAGTATTTTTCTACCCCGAGTGATTTTTCTTTAAATTCAGCATAGCACATATTTAGGACGTACAGAGGAAGTTTCTTCCTCATATTTGGTACCCCAATCTCTCCATCAGCGACTGCATCCTGTTCCCATCAAAAGGGGATGGAAACTTACTCCTCAGCGTGAAGTCATTCCGTTGCCATGACAACAAGGGAATCTGACTTGACAAACCTATGGCAACCAGGAGAGATAGTTGCTATGGCAGTAGTTGGCAGGGCCCCAAAAACAAAATGGTGCAGGAGGCCCGACTGAGAAATTTTAAGGCAAAGGCCAGAAGCGTCTGCTTGATTATCTCTTTCTGATGACAGAATATTCGCACGCCACATTAGCCATCCAATAGGTGAAGCAGACTGCGTCATTTCGATGCTTAACATGACGTTGATGGAGGCTTGCAAGGAGAGAAGTAGTTGCAATATTTCCTGGGGATTTCTGAGTTTTTTCCAGAGAGGTTTCTCAGGCTACAGAAATAATCAGCTCTCTAAGACCCCTTTATCAGGAAGGGATGGAAAGGAGGTCTTAAATTCTCACGTGTAGTAAGAGGCTTACATTACCCTTCAACAATTATAATCCATATTTGAACCTTGTGCTGCAAGCACAAAGCACAAAGCAGCAGAAGAAAAGCAGAGAGCACCCGAACTCAACCAAGTTCCGCATATGAAGAACGGTTACAGGAACTGGGCTTGGCTAGTCTAGTGAAGAGAAGAACCAGGGGAGACATGATAGCGGTCTTCCAATATTTGAGGGGCTGCCACAGGGAGGAAGGGGTCAAGCTATTTTCTAAAGCACCTGAAGGCCAGACAAGGAATAATGGATGGAAACTGAACAAGGAGAGATTTAACCTGGAAATAAGGAGAAACTTTCTGACAGTGAGAACAATCAACCAATGGAACAGAAGTTGCCCTTGGAAGTTGTGGGAGCAACATCACTTGAAACTTTCAAGAAGAGATTGAACTGCCATTTGTCAGAAATGGTGTAGGGTCTCCTGCTTGGGCGGGGAGCTGGACTAGATGACCTATAAGGTCTCTTCCAACTCTGATTATCTGTTATCTGAGCTGCTCTTTTCAAGCCACAAAACCAGGGGTGCGGAACTATGCCCCCTTTCCCCTTTATGACCTGTGGACTCAACTCCCAGAATGCCTCAGCCAGAAAAGGGAAAAATAATTGTGCTATAATTGTACTTCTGTGCTGTATCGATCTATCTGTGAAATTATACCCTTGGTAAAAAAAAATGTCCCAGGAGATTCTTTTGCTGCATATATTAACAGGACGGTTGACATTAAGTTTAAGATATGTGTGCTTCAACACCCACACATCTTAAATTTGTCAAGATTGAGAAATATTCTTCTGCGATATACTTCCAAGCTGCAAGTTCTCAGTAGCAGCTTGCTTCACACACAATACAATACAAGTAATTTATCTGCGGTGAAATTAGCTCTTTTATGAACTCCTTCTTCCGATAAATGATCTTATTTGTAATTGTGTTTGGAAGCCAAAGCCGTGATCCTTCAAGCTTGGATCTGCACTGTAACCTTCTTGGGATGATTACTGTAACCAGGTTGCTGATCAATCTAATTCACAAAATAAAATCATTCAAAGTGATGTCTTGGATCTGTTGTTGGTGTTGAAAATCAGCCTACCTGCCCCAGTTTTAGTGGGTGCTATCTTTCAAAAGATGGGATGTACCAGCACCTGCCTCTTTTGAGTGGCAAAACTGGTTCTGCATACTTGTTTTGTGACATGTTTCCTGTGAAGATAACAGAGTGGCCCTTCATATCTGTTTTCTTATCTGGGTGTGTTAAGGTATCAATCATTCTTTGTTATATATACTTTTTCTTAAGAATGTTGATTATATATGTTCATTATTGTTGTTTTTCTATTGACTACATTGTTATTCATATAGTTTACCAATGACAGGCTAACAATTTGTAAGTATATTTAGTAATTTAACAGTTTAAAATTCTTTTGGCCTGTTTTTCAAGAGGTGGGGAGCTAAATTGTTGTATTATACCAATCAGCATTCAGTTAGGGAGGATATCATGTTGTTGTTTTTAAGACAACAACGTTTTTAATGTTTTTGTTATTGTGTGGGGTTTTTTTTTTCATATTTTGGTGTTTTGTATTTTAATCTTTTTCCCGTAAATAAAGGATGTTGATTATAATTGTTTATCTAATTGTTAAATCTAATATAAACTAAGAGAAAATAGAATGGTAAGTAAAAATTGAAAAGGAAAAGGAAAGAGAAAGAAAAAGGAAAAAGTAAAGAGGAAAAAATGTAAGCAAAAAAAGTTTGAATATATTAAAGAAAGGAAAAATATAAAGAAGTGACTCACAACAAAGTTAGCACCCTTTAACCCCTCCAAGGTCACTGTTAATCCTGTGTCTCATCTTTTTATCTATAAACAAATGTATAAAACACCATCTTTTCAGTTGCAGCAGAAAGTCTACAAAGGATTGCCAAGGAATCTAGACCCTCAGCCATAGGAAGTATGTGGGGTTTTTTTAATTCAAGAGGGGAACCACAACATGCAGTCAAATTCCCTCCCCTTTTGATGTGGATCACATGCATTCCAAAACACACACAAAAGATGAAGCTTTGAGCATCCAGTTGTGGCTACCATTTTTATAGTTTTGCCTAGACACTCCCAACTTCCATATCTCAGTAGCAGCCACCCAGTTTTCTGTTTGAAAGCATATCTGTGGCAATCAATAATTCTTCTTGCTTGTTTGCAGAGCTCCAACACTGCTCGCTCTCTCTCTCTCTCTCTGTCTCTCTCTCTCTCCCTCCCTCCCTCCCTCCCCATTGCATATATATGGGCCCTTATGCCCCTCACAGCTCTAGAGTTTACCTTCCACCCACTTCAGGATGTCCATCCTGAAAACTCTTGAGAACACCACGAACCAAACCAATCAATTCCCCTTCCAGCTGCCCAATAGGAGAGTTCAAAAGTGGCATTATCTCCACCCCCACCTGAAGCATTTCAGGTGCTACCACTAAAATCTTCTTATCACCAAATCACCCCAACCAAGAAAAATAAAATATATTGCTGGCACACACACACATCTGATGAAGTAGAATGTAGTCTGGATTTGCAAGAGGGAAAGGATCTTTCCCAGATGGCAAAGAGGCAATGGAGCTTGGAAAGTCTGGTACCGGAAGAGGGCTAAGACGGACCCTCCCTAGCAGTTTGCATACATCTACATAGTAATAGTGATGCAGATAGTTGCTTTAGTCTGGCAAGATTCTGTCTTCGGGTGAACAACAATGAAGAAACTATTCAGAAGTAATTCCATGTTTTGTTCTTGGTTCTTCTGGCCTGACACCTCCCTCCATTCACACATTCAACACATGATCTATGCATTTGCAAACAAAGAAAAGCAGTTATTATTGCCACTCTGTTGGGAAAGAGTAGAATCTATGGATATATTAGATAATATTTAGCAGTCAGGCAAATTGTGCAATAACTTGGACTGGAGTCATAATTTTCAGTGTATGTGTGTGAGAACCTCTCTGCATGTGTGCCTGAGAGTAATAATGACTCAGTTGAACCAGAGGTAAGATGATATAAGAATTCAGAGCCTGCTGCTTATCTAAACAAAAACTATCAACCAGTTTATTCAGTGATAGTGAAATTGACTGGAAACAGAGCAAAAGAACTACCGTATTTCCCCATGTATAAGCCACCCCTTTTTTCCAAAATTTTCAAGCCCAAAAAGTAGGGGGGTGGCATATACAAAGCAGGTACACTTTTTATACGTGAAAAATGCATAAAATAATAAAGTAGGAATAAACTGGTTTTCCAGCAGTATGCTATACTTTTTTGTAAAAATTGTACGTGATGATATGATTACGAGTGCGAGTACGCGATAGAAATGCATTCGCTAGGCATTGGCCTGAATGCTTCGTTCCTACTCTTGTTCCGATGCGTAGATTGCTAGCGTCGCCCGCACCGCTTTCGGCGTCATGACCGAAGTTGTAGATCTAGACGTCGAATTTTGTTTCTTTGTAAATTTTCTTTCTTCATAACTTGTTTCTCTAATAAAATATTTTTTTCAAAACTTCACAGTCCAAAAATTGGGGGGGTGGCTTATACAAAGGGGGTGCTTATACATGGGGAAATACGGTAAGTCCCAGTTCACCAAAAAGGCTACCATGTCCTTTGCACCAACTTCCACTGAGGAGAGGCAGAATTTGTTTATGATTTCTATGTATTTATTTACAACTGCACAACTCGGTACTGACTCTGGGTGGTAACAAATTTAAAGCAAGTCCGATACCAAAACACAGATTTTTTTTTTAAAAAAAAAACACCATAGGGGAAACCAACATATATCACGACAAGAACATATAATACACTTCAGGTGATCCACTCCATCCAGCACTCCATCCTGAGGGAAAGTTGTATTTTCAGAATTGGTTTGTTTAAATTTATTAAATTTAAATTTGTTTAAGGCCTTGCGAGATCAGGGACATCTGAACTGAGCCAATTCGTTGTGGTAGTGAAGGTCCTGGCCTAAAAACCAGGAGATGGTGAGTTCTAGTTCAGTCTTAGGCATGAAAGTTAGCTGGGGGGGACTTTGGGCCAGTCTCTCTCTCTCTCTCTCTCTCTCTCTCTCTGTGTGTGTGTGTCTCTGTCTCTCTGTCTCTCTCTCTCTCTCTCTGTGTGTCTCTGTCCCTGTCTCTGTGTCTGTCCCTGTCTCTGTGTCTCTGTCTCTGTCTCTGTGTCTCGGTCTCTGTCTGTCTGTCTGTCTCTGTCTCTCTCTCTGCCTTTCCAGGTTATTGTGGAGAAAAGAGGAGAAAGGAGCAGAGGTGGTATTCTGCAGGTTCTGACCAGTTCTGGAGAACCAGTAGTGGAAATTTTGAGTAGTTCAGAAAACCTGCAAATACCACCTCTGACCGGCCCTGCCCCCATCTATTCTTTGCCTCCTGAGTCCCAGTTGATCAGCTGGGTCTTCTTTGGTTGCCCTGCACAGGAGAACGGAGTGATGCAAACAATGCCACAGGAAAAACAAACTCAACACAAAAGCAAATAAAAGTAGAAAATTTTCCACACCCTATATTTCCACTCAGAATAATATTTGTATATCTACTCTGATAAGAAAAACCTTACGGATATAAGTACGATGAGGAGATTTGAATAAATATACAGCTGCATACTAATCCTGCCCCCCCCCCCCCCCCAGTGTGGTATTTTGATGTAAGATTTTCACCGCCGCCGCCACCCCAATTCTCAGAATGGTTAAATCTTTCTGACCTAATGAGAAAATGTGCATTTCTTTTCATCGCATAATGACTCTAAGTCATATCTGGCTTCTTGGCTGCAGCTTTCAGTTTGGACACTGCATGGGGTAAAGTCGGTCAGCTTTGAAAATATGCAGAAAAGCATCATTGGAATAACCTTAAAATTATTGGCTTTCAGCTGCAGCCACTGGAAGGGATTATTAGCCGGCACATTCTTTGTTAGAGAGCCTGCCTTATGACCCTCGGCCACTAGGGTGAGCATGTGAGCTATGAATAGGTTCTCCTACCGTCAATCTTAGAAGAATGTAAGGATCTTGGATGACCCATCTATTCAAGGGTTCAGTTTCCCACAATGGCTAACCTCTGAGTTTAGTTCATTTACCATTGTTTGGCCTTCAGTTGGCATTTTATGATTCTTTGTTACATGTTTTTCTGCAAAGGGTGTCAGGGCTCCAACAAATCCACCCCTATTCAAATCATAAGTCTCTAGCCACATCTCTCAGAGTAAAAACCAAAAAAGATTTATTAGAAATGCTATGTTGGCATTAGCTGGGTGCAGCCGACACTAAAATACACCATTCATTTCCCCCTTGACCCTGGTCTTCCCCCCCACCCCCTGGATGTGTGTTCTCCAATGGGACACATCCATAGACAAGAGTCATCAATCATGCCCTCCAGTAATACTCTTGTAAACCGACAGCTTTGGGCTGCCAAGGCGATTATCTGAGGAATTTGAAGAATGCACTGCTTTCCCCCACTCGCTTTCTGCCGGCAGCTAAAAACACCAAAGGAGTATCTTTTTAGTTGACATATGGTTTCTTTTATATAGATAATCCTAGACATTATGAGCCCCAAATACAGTAGAACCTCTGATCACGACCATCATTCGTTCCGTAACTTTGGTGGTTTTTTTCATCTTCTAATGTTTCGGCTTCAGGAATTTCTGGGTCAGGGGTCGTATTTGATCACCACCCGAGTATGTGTTCATGACCAGATTCAAAAAAATTGTGAATTTTTTGGTGGGAACCTGATTTGATCGTGGTCAGAAGCGTTTGTGACCAGATGTTTTACTGTATCTGTTGCTAAGCGAGACATTTGCTAAATGAGTTTTGCCCCATTTTACAACATTCTTGCCACAGTTGTTAAGTGAATCACCACAGTTGTTAAGTTTAGGAACACAGTTGTTAAGTTAATCTGGCTTCCCCATTGACTTTGCTTGTCAGAAGGTTGCAAAAGGGTATCACATGACCCCGGGACATTTGCAACTGTCATAAATATGAGTCAGTTGCCTGGCATCTGAATTTTGATCATGTGACCACTGGGGTGCTGCAACGATAATAAGCGTGAGAAATAGTCAATAGTCAATTTTTTTCAGGGTTGTAAGTTTGAATGGTGACTCGGTGAACTGTTGTAAATTGAGGACTACCTGTACTTGGAGTTACTTGCTATTGTGAGATTATTATTATTTTTCAATTGGTGATGTGTGTCCTCCAGTTGTTGTCGACTCTTAGAATAGAGAATAGAATTCTTTATTGGCCAAGTGTGATAGGACACACAAGGAATTTGGCTTTGGTGCATAAGCTTTCAGGGTACATAAAAGAAAAGATACATTCGTCAAGAATCATAAGGTACAACACTTAATAATAGTCATAGGGCACAATAAGCAATCAAATCATATTAGGAAACAGTCCATATAAATCATTAAGGATACAAGCAACAAAGTTACAATCATACAGTCACAAGTGGGAGAGGATGGGTGATAAGGAGTGATGAGAAGATTAATAGTAATAGTAGTGCAGACTTTGTAAATAGTTGGACAGTGTTGAGGGAATTAGTTGTTTTGCAGAGTGATGGCGTTTGGGGGAAAACTGTCCTTGTGTATAGTTGTTCTGGTATGCAGTGCTCTATAGCGTCGTTTTGAGAGTAGAAGTTGAAACAGTTTGTGTCCGGGATGTGAGGGGTCTGTAACTATTTTCACAGCCCTCTTTTTGACTCGTGCAGTATACAGGTCCCCGATGGAAGGCAGGTTGGTAGTAATTGTTTTTTCTGCAGTCCTAATTACTCTCTGAAGTCTGTGTCTGTCCTGTTGGGTTGCAGAACCAAACCAGACAGTTATAGAGGTGCAGATGACAGACTCAATAATTCCTCTGTGGAACAGGATCAGCTGCTCCTTGGGCAGTTTGAGCTTTCTGGGTTAGCGCAGAAAGAACATTCTTTGTTGTCCTTTTCTGATGATGTTTTGATTAGCGACCACATACACAGAATAAGATCAATAAATCCAAGTCAGTGATAATAAGAATGGGTTGGAGTTCGGCATTATCTTAAATTTAGTAGATTAAATTAAGTTTAACATAACCAGCTGTCAGCAGGAAACTCCCAAGACAAGAAAGCAACGTTTCTCTTTCATTGTTGCTGGCTAGAACTTGAGATTTAAGGTTTGCAGTTTAACGTTTCAGGGGTAATACGGAGCCATTCAGATTAACAGCCATTGATAGGCCGGGTCCTGCATGAATTCCTCAGGGCCGCAAATTCCAGTTTAACTATGTGTTGTATCAAAAGGTATTCACTTTTGTATTCTTTCTGCATTTCATGAGTGCTCTGAAGTCGTAGTTGTTGAGAAGAACTGAGAACTGTCTCTCTACATTTGTCATGCCTTGGCTGTTTCAAGAGAACTTGATGAGGTCATCCCATTCTCTAGAATTCCCAAATCATACAAAAAGAGCTGTTTTATTCCCTCCAACCTCATTCTTTGAGCTGTGTTTGTATACGTGTATTTGTTTCCCAGTTTTGCTATATTCTTTGTGTGATCTGATAGCCAGAAGGTTTGATTTTAAGAGTCCTACATAGGAGACAGGCAGCCTTTCTCCCCCACTTCCTCTCTTACTCCTTTGGATATTGAGGACTGCTATGGAATTGTGCAACTGCTATCCAGATAAAGTCAGAGACACTAACACAAACTTGAGGTTTCTTTATACAAATACTAGCTTGACACCCGTGCTTCGTTACAAAATGGGGATTGGACTTAGTTTTTAGGGAGGAAAATAAGGGGAAAAAATGCTGCCTCTGCCTACCAGCATCCATCAGTATTCATCTGGCTAGTGTCCTCTCAGTGTTTGAGAGAGTTGAGGTCTGTTTGGAAACTGAAACATTATTTGCTGTGTGAGCAAGAAGGAGACAGCAAGGAGCCTGGGTGTGGCTTAGCTCAACTGTTCTGTAACAAAGCTGCTTGGTGCTGTGAAACTAAAACTGAAACTCCTCTCCTCTTCTTGTGTTTTGCATTTGGAACAGATTTCTTTTCAGGTGGAGAGGGGGAGTAGAACTGCTTAGCACCAGAGCCTGTTAATGATAATATACAAAATACTAATGCTCTGATGGTCATTTTGAAAAATCCTTTCTTAGAGAGCACCTAGAAGCCAAGAGGAACATACGTGCCAAATTTCAAGTTTGTGGGCTTTATGGTTCTGGAGATTTTGTGATAATGCATGACTGGTATTTTGCTTTTATATAAATAGATATATTTTACATTTAAATTTACGGCAGCCTGCCATCATCCAGATAAGGAAGAACATAAGATAGTGAGGAACGCAGGGACATCATGAGGTAAAGTATACAGGAGACACAGAAGAAGAAGGAGGGAAAAAAGGGAAACTCCCCCTTTATACTTACAGCAACCAATCAGAGCATAGATTGCATCATGCATGAATTAGCACTCTCTCATTAATCAACTACTATTGTGAGTTCTGGCCTCTTGTACACTTTACTCTTCCAGCTACTAAATTCAATGAAATGTGTTTGAATATTGGTAGCTTAGGTTGTAGTTAGGCTGTTGAGTTGAGCACCAAGCTTGGCAATTTGGTTGCAATTGTTTCATCACCATTCAAGGAGACATTGTTAATGCGTTTTGAGTTGTGTTCGTCTGTCAGAACACAGGTCTTTAAAAAAAAAATGTAAAGACCTGTGTTCTGACAGACGAACACAAGTCAAAACACATTGACAATGTCTCCTTGAATGGTGATGAAATGTTTACAACCAAATTGCCAAGCTCGGAGCACAAACCAACAGCCTAACTAAATTCAATATCCTAACAAGGACTATATCCTGGTCTGTTGAGTTATAGTTGAGTTATAGCTTGAGTTATAGTTAAAATTCTTCTCCTGGTCAGCCGCTGCCACCTCAAAGAGCATAAATGTCTGCATGAAGCTTATATATTTATTTATTATTTTTATAAACAACTCAAGGTAGTGAACATTTCTAACACACTTCCCTCCTCCTATTTTGCCCATAACAACAACCCTGTGCTGTGGGTTGGGCTGAGAGTGAGTGTCTGGCTAGGGGTGTGGTGCCAACAGGCATCATTTTGCATTTGATTTGCCTTGAAGCACAACTGGCATTTTGCCTGGACCAACAGCCAACCGTAGAGGTAGATTAGGCTGGAAAAGTATAGTTAAGCCATAATGGAATTTGTTTGGTTTGAGTTTTCTTCTAGTCAGTCTGTAAATCAAAGGTTATCACTTAACATGTTTGAATCCAGAGAACTATAGCTTATTCAAGAAACCTGGGTTTAGCATAAAATGTGGATCAAGTTTGTGTTTAGCTCTATAATGTTGTAGCTGAGAATGGACTTGAAACCAAATGGTCTTAATACAACATGGTTCACAGCACCAAGATCAGTTTAAAAGAAAGTGTATTGCTTTTACAAGCTACCTTTCTTCTAGATTTAGCTACAGTTTTTCTCCTTATGCCTTTTCTCTCTCTGGTTCTTTAAATTAAATTTAATTAATTAATCTGGATTCTTTAAATTAAATTTAATATTATTTTATTTTAAATTACCCTACTCTGTAAACAGCTTAGAGAGGGCTGTAAAGCACTATAAAGCGGTATATGAGTCAAAGTGCTATTTCTCTATTATGTGAAGACCCAGCTGTCTGGAAAACATCTAAGGAGATTCTCAATCGTCCAGGTCATGGTTGTCCAAAGGTGTTTTTACCAAAAGGCAACTGGACTTTCTTGATTTCCCCCCACTTCGAAAACTTTTGCTTCTCATCCAAGAAGCTTCTTAATTAGGGTTAGTTAAGGTTAGAGTTAACTTAATTAGGATTAATGTAGTTAGAACTGAAGAAGTTTCTTGGATGAGAAGGAAAACATTTTCAAAAGGAAAAAAAATAAAAAACATCTATTGCCTTTTGAAGAAGAAAAAAAAAAGCATCTTTGGGACTTTCTGGCAAAGGACCCAAAGCTGGGGAAATTGGAAGGAAAGAGAACGGGAAGACCAGCAACCAGGTGGATGGGCTCAATTACAGCGGAAGACTTGAAAGGACAGGAGAGGTGGTATTCAGCAGGTTCTGACCAGTTCTGGAGAACCGGTAGTGGAAATTTTGAGTAGTTCAGAGAACCAGTGGTAACCTTCCCCCAGGAGTGGGGAGGGAATGTGACATCTCTTGAAGGTTCCTTTTATTTTGGATAGCAAACTGGCACAACTGTGGAATCCCGAATCTGAAAGTTCTGGGCTTCCTTACAATAAGTAAAAACTACAAAATCCATCCCCTGCACCCATCATCACATCAAATGCCCCAATTACCATCCGTCACAACTTAAGACTTCTTCTCCATTATGCTCAACACAACCTGACCTTGAATCAGAAAAAGAATGTTATTATGTCTAACTAGATATACTCCAATATATTCCCCCCTCCCACGTTCCCAGGCTGAGATGTGGCAGCATGGGAGCATCTGATATCAATATGGCTTCCAAAGATGACAGAAATGGAGATTTTACAATTTCCTTCCCCTGCCACGCCTACCAAGCCACACCCACCAATGCCATGCCCACCAAGCCATGCCACGCCCACCAAGCCACGCCCACAGAACCGATAGTAAAAAAATTTGAATCCCACCACTGAAGGACAGGTTAGGGAGAGACTGCCATGAAGAAAATCTATCTATGTGGTTTCTAAGAGTCAACAATGACTTGATGCAGTAGTCGTGTGACCACAATTTACAATGTTTTTCATGGAAAACCAGTCTTTTCTCCCACTTTCCAACAAAAAAAGTCCACTGCAGACAACGGGTTTGCTTAATAACCACCACATTGGTGCAAAAAAAAAGTCATAAAATTGGGTCATTTGTGTGGGTGCCTTGATTTAGGATTGTTGTGAAATATGTCAGAAATTCTGGTTTCCATTACAGTCATAATTCAAAGATTACCTATAGTACAAGTCATATTTTTATGTATAAAAACAACAGATGTGTAAGTCTTTGTAGTGACCAAGAGGAGGTAGGTACTTAGCATGTTCTAAAGTAGACAATGGTTTCTATGTCCATTGGATTTTTATTGCATCCCTTTGACTGTAAAAAGTGAGTTTGATCTGTATAGAATTGCTGCTTTTTGAGCTAGGTTTCAATTAGTTTAATTCTTCCATTGAAAGAACTTCAAGCCATTCCAATTCTGACTTGATAAGAATCTGATCTTTAGATGCCAAGCGCTAAAGAAGCAAACGTTTAACAAATAATTATACACGAAGCTAACATATATTCTACTTAAAAAAAAATTATATTATCCAATCTTGGGCAGCTTTCAAAATAATACACAACAATCTCCAACCTATCTCAACTTACAAGGGAAAATGTGGAAATGTTATATGCAATCATGACCAGACCCATGATTACATATGAGTCTGGTTATGATTGCATATGAGTCTGGTCATGATTGCATATGAGGTTGTTTGAATTCTATCTGCTAGACTAGAGCCTTTGGCCTCCCTGTATTTCTGTGTTCAGTAATTGCTTTAGCTGTGAGGTAAGACTAGGAATGTAGATATGTAGAGCAATTTCATTATCTGCTCTCTCTGAGTTCTTTTCAGTTGTTAATTAAGGCAGCTGAAAGAGAAGAATAACTAGTTGGCTGGTTGGCTGATTAGGTGCCATCAGGTTGGCCCGTTGAGTGTTAGCAATCATAAATTTGACCTTTCTCTAAATCTTCTATCGGCAACCTGGTCTTGCGAGTCATTGTTCAAATTCATTCCTTTTGTTGCTGGTTATCCTTTGCTTCTCTTTTTCCTTTTCCAAACAATATGGAGTTTGGTCTTTGCATAAAGTGTTCAAAAGGTGACCTTTTCAGCCTGGCCCTTTGTCTACCTTGAGTGAAAATTCTGAGTTGATTTACCTCAGAGGTCTCCAAACTTGGCAACTTTAAGACTTGTGGACTTAAACTCTGGGAGCTGAAGTCCACAAGGCTTAAAGTTGCCAAGTTGGGGGACCCCTCATTTACCTGATGATCCATTTATTTTCTTGGCTATCCATGGTCTTCTCTGGAGTCTTCTTCTAGACCAAATTTCAGAAGTGTAAAATAGTCTTTCCTTTTCAAAGTCAATTTTTCACCTTCATAAGAGTATCATAAAGAACACCATTGCCTGCATGAGTTTGATCTTTGTAGGTATAGATACACAATGGCATCTGAATCTATAGTGAATGGCATATAAATTGAATACGTAAATAGCTTTTCTAAACCTTCATATCTGCTCTACCAAGTGCTACTCTGTTTTATATGACTTCTAGTTCCTTTACTATAGATCATCAATCCTAAAAGGCAGAAGCTATCTACACTATACCATCAGGTTATCTTCTCAGAATGCTTTCTATATCTGTTGTCATATATATGTGTGTGTGTGTATATACACTGCTCAAAAAACTAAAGGGAACACTTAAGCAACGCAATGTAACTCCAAGTCAATCACACTTCTGTGAAATCAAACTGTTCACTTAGGGAGCAACACTGATTGACAATCAATTTCACATGCTGATGTGCAAATAGAATAGACAACAGGTGGAAAGCAGAGGCAGTTAGCAAGACATCCCCAATAAAGGAGTGGTTCTGCAGGTGGTGACCACAGACCACTTCTCAGTTCCTATGCTTTCTGGCTGATGGTTTGGTCACTTTTGAATGCTGGTGGTGCTTTCACTCTAGTGGCAGCATGAGATGGAGTCTACAACCCACACAAGTGGCTCAGGTAGTGCAGCTCATCCAGGATGGCACATCAATGTGACCTGTGGCAAGAAGGTTTGCTGTGTCTGTCAGCGTAGAGTCTAGAGCATGGAGGCATTACCAGGAGACAGGCCAGTACATCAGGAGACATGGGGGAGGCTGTAGGAGGGCAACAACCCAGCATCAGGACCGCTACCTCCGCCTTTGTGCAAGGAGGGACAGGAGGAGCACTGCCAGAGCCCTGCAAAATGACCTCCAGCGGGCCACAAATGTGCATGTGGCTGCTCAAACGGTCAGAAACAGACTCCATGAGGGTGGTATGAGGGCCCGACGTCCACAGGTGGGGGTTGTGCTTACAGCCCAACACTGTGCATTTGTGTATTTGGCATTTGCTGGAGAAACCAAGATTGGCAAATTCGCCACTGGCACCCTGTGCTCTTCACAGATGAAAGCAGGTTCACATTGAGCACATATGACAGACGTGACAGGGTCTGGAGATGCTGTGGAAAACGTTCTGCTGCCTGCAACATCCTCCAACATGACCGGTTTGACAGTGGGTCAGTAATGATGTGGGGTGGCATTTCTTTAGGGGGCCGCACAGCCGTCCATGTGCTCACTAGAGGTAGCCTGACTGCCATTAGGTACTGACATGAGATCCTCAGACCCCTTGTGAGACCATATGCTGGTGCGGTTGGCCCTGGGGTCCTTCTAATGCACGACAATGCTAGACCTCATGTGGCTGGAGTGTGTCAGCAGTTCCTGCAAGACGAAGGCATTGATGCTATGGACTGGCCTGCCTGTTCCCCGGACCTGAATCCAGTTGATCACATCTGGGACATCATGTCTCGCTCCATCAACCAATGCCACATTGCACCACAGACTGTCCAGGAGTTGCGGGATGCTTTAGTCCAGGTGTGGGAGGAGATTCCTCAGGAGACCATCCGTCACCTCATCAGGAGCATACCCAGGCGTTGTAGGGAGGTCATACAGGCACATGGAGGCCACACACACTACTGAGCCTCATTTTGACTTGTTTTAAGGACATTACATCAAAGTTGGATCAGCCTGCAGTGCTTTTTTTCCACTTTAATTTTGAGTGTAACTCCAAGTCCAGACCTCCATGGGTTGCTAAATTTGATTTCCATTGGTAATTTTTGTGTGATTTTGTTGACAGCACATTCAACTGTGTAATGAATGAAGTATTTAATAAGAATATTTCATTCATTCAGATCTAGGATATCTTATTTTTGTGTTCCCTTTATTTTTTTGAGCAGTGTATATCTTAATTTAATAGAGCTTATCCTTTTAATTACTAGAAGAGTGTCATTGCATAGTGAAAGTTATTAATGCTTCTTCCTTCCGTTTTAAAACCACACTTCTCTTTTTACAATCCAGTTTCCTTTAACATATATTCAGCACAGGCAATTGTCAAAATATTTATTCATTAACATTTATAGAATTTTTATCTTGCAGCTTCACTTTGGAAAAAATGACTCTAATCTGGATATGTTTTGAATATGTGAGGGAATTCAGTCTTTGAAAGATATGTGTTTGTGTTTGATTTATTGCCTGACACACTGCCTTTTCTACTTTACTCAAAGCTGCTAATATTTCTAGAGATTTCCTCTAAATTAACACAAATTGTGGTGAATATCATCAGAAACTAGTAATATTTTGGATACATCCTTTTTTTGCTTCAAAACTAATGAGGCTTTTCAAGAAGTATCAGGATCAAACTATTATACACATACCAGTTAGCATCATGTTCTGTGGTAATCCATGATCTGATCCTGGTTAGGTTTTTAGGCAACACCTGTTGAGGTTATGAGGTAGTTCAGATTTTAAAATCAGGCAGAGAAAAGTGTCCAGGAACTATAGGCAGTCCTTGACTTACAATACTTTATTTAGTGACTGTTCAAAGCTACAACAGCACTGAAAAAAGTGACATGACCATTTTTCACATGGCCATTGCAGCATCCCCACAGTGACGTGATCAACATTCAGGTGCTTGGCAACTGACTCATATTTATGATGGTTGCAGTGTCCTGGGGTCACATGATCAGCTTTTGCGACCTTCCGACAAACAAATTTAACAGGAAAGCCAGGTTCATTTAGCAACCATGTTACTAACTTAACAAATGCAACGATTCACTTAACAACTGTGGCTAGAAAAGTCATAAAATGGGGCAAAACTCACTTAGCAAATGTCTCACTCAACCATGGAAATTTTGGGCTCGATTGTGGGCATAAGAAGTACCTCAAGTTGTAAGAAAAAGTATATCCTACAATGTAGAAAAGGCTTCCTTCCTTTTCTATCAGTGAAATTGCTTCAATAGTTCTCTGGCATCTTTGACTGTCTTTAAAAAGACACCACCTTAGACTTATCTAGTTAGAAAAAGTAAGAAGGAAACTAGTTAATCTCCAATTCTACTAGTCAGCAATTAGCCTACCTCCTTTTTTCTCTGTCTCCAATTTCAGTAGTATGTCCAACCTTTAACAGTCTAACCAGAAAAATTCATAGCAAAAAGGGCAAAACTGTCAGAAAGAGCTACTTTTCTTTGTGGCAGCAGTAACAATGTTTTGTAACCTGTCTAATAATTTTCATTTTATTGCTGGGAGGAAAAGCATTATGGAAAGCTAACTCTTCTCAATCAATCCTTCCATGTCTGCAGAATAAAACTAACAAGATTAAAAAAAAAATACTTTAGATCACCGGGCCAGATTTGCCTTTATTGAAAACATCTTGTACCCCAGGTGGGTTTGATTAGAGCAATTTTCTCAACTTTGGCAACTTTTAAGATGTGTGGACTTCAACTCCCAGAATTCCACAGCCAGCCTGCTTCACATCACAGTGGATGGCTGCCCCTTTAAAGTCTACATTATATGCAACATTGCTGACACCCCAGGGATGGCAGTTTGCAGATCTGAAAGAGAAGAACACCTTATAACACCTATGGAGAGATTCTCCTTCACCTCAGTCATGGTTGTCCCAAAGGTGCTTTTTCAAGAGGCAATTTCAGCTCTGAAGAAGAAGCTTCTTGGATGAGAAGTGAAACACCTTCAAAGAAAAACCATGAAGTCTAGTTACCTCTTGAAAAAAAGCACCTTTTGGGACCCTTTAAAACCATTTCCCGGTTTTCACGGGGATGAAAACACCATCTTCTGTAAGAGTCTTTGTGTACATCCTTGGCAGAGGGATGCCAGGCCGAGAGGGGTACATCACCGAAAGGATCCACAGATTTTATTTCTGATGATCTCCAGTTGAAAAGATTATGAATTGTGGGACAGTACTGGGAAGGATCTCTGCCCCTGAAACATAGTACAACAGTTGCTTGTCAGAGTAGACCAGTATCACTCCATCACAACCGCTTTAAGATGTGTGCAATCCATTTCCCAGAATGTCCTAGCCAGCCTGAAGTCAACACATCTGAAAGGTGTCAAGGTTGAGGAACACTGAGGTAGAGTGTCAGACTTCTGGGCCTTTCCCCACCCTATCCTTATCTTGCCTGTGTTTTGCTTCTCACTCAGATGACTTCCTTCTGAGATAATTAAATGATTACATCTAGTGGTGTTTTTTTTGTTTTTGCGTACCTTCTGGCTGGCCTTCGATAGCGTTAGGATAAGAGGGGAAAGCCATCCATGCAGTATGAATAATTTATCCTAGCTTCATTCATGGTTTGTCATGAAGGCAACATCGCGGGAGACAACATGGCAAAGGCAAGAAAAATATAATACAGTAGTTACACTGTAAATATGAGGTTGAATACACTCCCCAAAACATGGAATTTGACTTTTCGGGATGAACTATTTCTTTGTCAATTCTGGGTTCAGCAGAGATGTTGGGAAGAGATGCATATTGTAATGTTAAATAGATCCAGGAGATCTATCGGTCTATCTTACTGATTTCTGAAATGTGCTTTTATTGAAAAAAAACATGCAACAAAGGAACAACATTTCATTATGGTTTGGATTTAATAATATATTGAAAGATTGGCTTGGTTTGTACAGTTTGTACCACAACTGAGCCCCAAATTTATGCTGCTGTGAGAGAGTTAAGTGAGTTTTGCCCCATTTTGTGACCTTTCTTGCCACAGTTGTTAAGAGAATCAGTACAGTTGTTAAGTTAGTAATGGGGCTATAAAATGATAACAGATAATCAGAGTTGGAAGGGACCTTATAGGTCATCTAGTCCAACCCCCCGCCCAAGTGGGAGACCCTACACCATTTCTGACAAATGGCAGTCCAATCTCTTCTTGAAGGTCTCAACTGATGGTGCTCCCACAACTTCTGAAGGCAAAGCTGTTCCATTGGTTGATTGTTCTCGCTGTCAGAAAGTTTCTCCTTATTTCCAGGTTAAATATCTCCTTGTTCAGTTTCCATCCATTATTCCTTGTCTGGCCTTAGGGTGCTTTAGAAAATCGCTTGAACCCTTCATCTCTGTGGCAGCCCCTCAAATATTGAAAGATTGCTATCATGTCTGTCCTGGTCCTGAGATACTCTGGTTTCTCTTCAGATTGTATAAACGAAGCTTGCTTCCCCCACTGACTTTTCTTGTCAGAAGATCACAAAAAGGGATAAAATGATCCTGGGACACTGCAACTATCATAAATATGAACCAGTTGTCAAGCATCTGAATTTTGATCATGTGACCATGAAGAGGCTGCAACAGTTGTAGGCATAAAAAATGGTCATAAGTCACTTTTTTTCAGTGCCATTGTAATTTTGAACTGTCGCTAAATGAACTATTGTAAGTTGAGGACTACCTGTATTACTAATATAAGGACTCCCTATTTTCTCTATTTATTACATCGAATCACTGTTGTGAGTTAATTTTCTTCATAGGAAAGTCACTTTTGTACTGTCCTAATTACTGACATTATCACTTTTACTCTGTGTTACATTTTCTTCTAACTCATCACAACATAAAAACGTAAAAATCAGAAAAAGAACACACGCAAAATCAGTGGAATCAATCCAAAGATAATAAAAATAATTGCTGTTGCTGCTATGTAGTGATTTTCTGATCCTATAATTGGTTCCCTGACATGCAATTTGTGGGTTAAAGGCCAGTCTTGTTCTTTTTCCCTTCATCAACCACCAAGAAGTGACTCCAAATGTTAACTATTGTGGAAATGCCGTTTTAATGGAAGACAATAATAATGTGGTGAGCAAAGCTGATGAAGATACAATGTCAGGGAGCAAACTCATGGGGCTGCCACAGAGAGGAAGGAGGTCAAGCTATTTTCCAAAGCACCTGAAGGCCAGACAAGGAGTAATGGATGGAAACTGAACAAGGAGAGATTCAACCTGGAAATAAGGAGAAATTTTCTGACAGTGAGAGCAACCAACCAATGGAACAGCTTTGCCTTCAGAAGTTGTGGGAGCTTCATCACTGGAAACTTTCAAGAAGGGACTGGACTGCCATCTGTCAGAAATGGTGCAGGGTCTCCTGCTTGGGTGGGGGTTGGACTAGATGACCTACAAGGTCCCTTCCAATCTGTTAAATCATCACACGAAACCTCCTATATGCACGTAATTCAGATCACCTGGAGGATAGGTCCCAACCTGGCTTTCTGATTCTTCCAAGCTAATATTCTTCATAAAGTACCTTGCACTTAACCTACTCTCTACTTTGGCCAATGAGATGAAGTGCTTGAACTTACAGTCATGACAAATAGAACAAGTAGGTGATTGTCATAAATCCAGGAATTGGACCATGACTCCGAATGCGAAGAAACTGCTCCAGCAGGACTGTGAAATGTCAGCCCCAGAAGACCCTCCCAAGCCAAGAATCACCTGTAGCTGATCAAAGATAGGCACTATTAGAACATGGAGGCTCTGGATTCTGAGTCTGATCATGACCGGGAGATAGCTCCTGAGAAAAAAAATGACATGATTTTTAAATGGTCAGTGTTAAGTTATAACAGTTATTAATCAAATCCACCTTTGCCCATTGGCGTTGGGTGCCAAAAGCTGGCTGGGCAGGTCTCAAATGGTGATCACATGACTCCAGGACAACAGCAACCATTGTAAATACATGCCAGTTGCCAACTACCTGAATTTTGATCACATAACCTTGGGGGGCTGCTGTGTTGGTAGTAAGTGTGAGGACCCCATTGTCACTTTTTTCAGTTCTGTTGTAACTTTGAACCAGGGGTCCCCAAACTTGGCAACTTTAAGACTTGTGGGCTGGCTGGCTGGAGAATTCTGAGAGTTGAAGTCCACAAGTCTTAAAGTTGCCAAGTTTGGAGACCCCTGCTTTGAACAGTCACTAAATGAACGATTGTAAGTGGAAGGCTACCTGTATTATCTACTTAATCCTATGTATTTTTTATTTATTTTGTCAAATTTTTACAATATAATAGAAATAATAAACATGTTTAAATACATGAAATAGGAACTAATAATTGGGGACAATAGGACAGGGACGGTAGGCACGATTGTGCGCTTATGCACACCCCTTACAAACCTCTTAGAAATGGGGTGAGGTCAGCAGAGGTTAGTTTGAGGGTAAAGGAGTGGGCGTTTGAGCAGGTGACAACAGAGTCAGGTAGTGAGTTCCAGACATTGACCACTCTGTTGCTGAAATCGTACTTCCTGCAATCAAATTTGGAGCGGTTTACATTTAGTTTATATCTGTTGTGTGCTCTTGTGCTCTTGTGGTTAAAGCTGAAATATTCATTAACTGGTAAGATGTTGTAACATATGATTTTATGTACCATGCTTAAGTCCAATCTTAACCAGAGTAGTTCAAGGTTGTCTAAGCCTAGAATCTCAAGTCTGGTGGTGTAGGGTATTCTGTTAAGAAGAGAGGAGTGTAGTAGTCTTCTTGTAAAATACTTCTGGACTCGATCAATTGCATTGATGTCTGATATACAGTGCAGATTCCAGACGGCGGAGCTGTATTCAAGGATTGGTCTAGCAAAAGTTGTGTATACCCTACTTTGCAAATCAGTATTACCAGGGGAGAAGCTGCGTAAGATCGGATTTACAACTCTTAAAGCCTTTTTTGCAATGTTGTTGCAGTGAGCTCTGGCGCTTAGGTCATTCGATATGAGAACTCCAAGGTCTTTGACAGAGTGAGGGTCATCAACGAGGTTAGTAGTAATAGGAGCTAAAGTTTCCATTTATTACGGTACCTAGTTTATTAAAGAATTGAACTCCTTCACCACAAAAGGAAGCACAGGCTCCATTGTCTAAACCGACTGTCTCAATAGGTGGCAGCACATGGCTAATCTTCTCTGGACTCTGAAGCCAGCTAAGATCAACCACCAGATTACTACTTGGATGTGAACCCATCAGAAGCTTCCAGAGGTGTAGAAGTTGAATACTGTAAACACCCTGAAACAAGATAATGACCGCTACTGTTGCCGGGTTTCAAGCAAGCTACATGCAGCCAGGGGTGTTTGAAGTCAGCAGGAGTTGAGGTTGATTTAAAAGAGATTTAATTTCCTTCAAACATACCTCTCACTTTATCTTCGGAGGACAGTTACAAAGCTATGAGGGGGTTGGACTAGATGACCTACAAAGTCCCTTCCAACTCTTATTATCTGTTATCTGGTAAGCAGCATCCGGAGCTTTCTCAGCAGGACACAGGCTCTTCTTGCCAGCAGCCTGAAGATCAGGCAAGTTTTACTAAAACATGACTGCTCAAAATTATGATCGACCTCCCCAAAAGTACTTATGACTCAGTTCCTATGACTGGCCTCCCTGAGGTCGTCTGTCTGCATTTTGAGCACTCGGCAGCTGGCCTGCATTTACAGACATTTGCAGTGTCTTGAGATCACGTAAGAGTTGGAAGGGACCTTGGAGGTCTTCTAGTCCAACCCCCTGTTCAAAAAGGAGACCATGCCATTCCAGACAAGTGGCTGTCCAATCTCTACTTAAAACTCTAGCGATGAAGCCCCTACAACTTGTGAAGGCAAGCTGTTCCATTGGCTGATTGTTCTCACAGTTTTCTCACTGTGAGAAAATTCCTCCTTAGTTCTAGATTGCTTCTTTCCTTGATCAGTTTCCATCCATTGCTTCTTCTCCTACCTTCAACTGCTTTCTTCTTTGTGGCTCGACTTCGATTACAACACTTTTGCAGAAAACCTGGTGATTATTTCTGCTGTTTTGCAAAAATGCCCCACAGCGAACGATGGTTTCACTTAACAACTGGGGATTCACTTCATGGCAGGATTCACTTAATGAGTGCCACAGAAAGGTTGTAAAATTGGGTCAGTCACATGGAGAGCTGCTTTATAACCACCATGACTTAAAATTGTAACGGGCAGGTTCCGTTAGTGTCATAAATCAAGGACCTACCTGTACTTAGGGGGATAAGTGAAGTTTTCAAGAAAGGCAATTCAAATTGACAAATTCATGTCTTGATACCACAGTCTTAATCAAGAATTTCCGGTAATGACCAAGAGAGAAATCTCCCATATAAAAAGTATGACAGAAATAACTGCTATGGAACAGGATAAATTTAGATATGTATTAGAGCATTAGAAAATAGGCACAAGACTCAAACATATTGTACATATTTTGAATTATAAAACATAGTTGGATAGTCCTCATTTCAGTAGAACCTGGTTCAACCAAGCAGTGCGGTGGGGGAAACCTTTTGAAGCAATCAAGTAATACATAGCACGTCCTTTATGCTGTCTCATGATGCTTTTTTATTCTTCTTTGAAGTTGATGGATGCTAAAATCCAGGCTTAGCTGTAATGGTTTTCCTTTCTGTTTATTGTTGGCTTTCCAACATTAAAGCATCACATTGCTCTGTGGAGGTCTTCAACAGACTTTGCTGCCACCACCAAACCTTTCCCCAATTTAGCTGTTGTTGTGTTTTTTTCTCTTCTGTTTTGATGGGTGATTGTTGTGATATACTTTTTCCTGAGATATTTTTTTTGGCCCAGAGGTGGAGTGGAAGCTGGATCTCTCAATTCCTAGCTCAACACTTTCACTACTACTGCACTATGGTGTGTGTGTGTGTGTGTGTGTGTGTGTGTAAGTATAAAGCAGGGGTCTTTAAACTTGAAACATATCAAAGAGACCCATCCTAGAACTAAGGAAAATTTTTATGACAGTGAGAATATTTAATCAGTGGAACAGATTGCCTTAGAAGTTGTGGGTGCTCCATTATTGGAGGATTTTAAGAAGAGATCTGAAGCCATTTGTCCAAAATGGTATAGAGCAGTGATGGCTAACCTTTTCGGCACCAAATGCCCAAAGCACGTACATGTGCACCCCAGGGGTGGGATTCAACTGGTGTTACTACTGGGTCGGTACTTAAGTTTTGCTTACGTACCGTGCTGCGCGTGTGTGTAATACAACAAAAGCTCAGGGGTGGGATACAAATTTTTTTAACAACTGGTTCTCTGGGCATGGCTTAAGTGGTAGGTGTGGCTTAGTGGTCATGTGACTGGGTGGACATGGCTTAGTGGTCATGTTATTGGCTGGGTGTAGCCAACTCAAATTCACTCACATCGAGGCACGCATCTCCTCGCCTGGCCTCTCATGACTGTGGGGATGTTGCAAGTCTTAAGTGTGAAAAACGGCCATAAGTCACTTTTTTCAGTGCCATTGTAACTTTGAATGGTCACTCCACACAAGCAAAGTACCAGCAAAGAAGGGGAAAAAACTCCAGAGAAGTTCCTGAGACAGGAAGTCTAGTCCTGCCAAGAATGTAATAAGGGTTAACGGAGAGGCAGTTTCTGTAAGCAACACCAGAATGTTTCCTTCCTGCCTTCCTTACAGGATTACGCCAGTAATTTCTTCTTACAACCGGTTCTCTGAACTGCTTAGAATGTTAACAACCAGTTCTAGCGAATAGGTGCGAACCTGTAGAATCCCACCCCTGGAAAAGCTGCGCTCCAAGACAGCTGATAAGCGCTGCATGCAGATGTGTTTTTGAAAAGTCTCTTTTTTCCTGCTTTTTCAACCTCAGCTGTGCCACACAAAGCAGTTGAGGTTGAAAAAGCAGGAAATAAAGGACAGGTAAGAGCCCAGGCAGGCAAGTGGACCAAAAGAGCAGCAAACACAGAACCGGTTTGGTGTCTGCTGCTCTTCAGAGCTTCCAGTTCTACAGAGCTGGGCAGAACCAGTAGCATCCCACCTGCACTCCCAAAATGCAATGTGCCCATGCCCTGCACATGCCCCCTGCCCCTGCTTGGGTGTGTGACCCCCATGACCCTGCACATGTGTGTGCCCCCACATCCCATGCACGTGTGTGCACCCCCCTGCATGCGCCCCCCCCCGTGTGCGCCCTGCCCTCCACACATGCATGGCAGAGACCCGAAGACCAGCTGGCCAGTGGGAGGCACGCATGCACATGTGTAGTGGAGCTGAGCTGGGGTGACAGCTCGCATGCCCAGAGAGAGGGTTCTGCGTGCCACCTCTGGCATGTGTGCCATAGGTTCACTAACATGGGTATGGAGTCTTCTGCTTGGGCAGGGGCTTGGACTAGAAGCTCTTCAATGTGCTTTCCAGCTCTGTTAATCTATATGCTAACATCACGTGGCAGGACATGAGGAAAATACACAACTACAACACTGTCACTTTTCAAAGCATTATTTTTTTTTTAAACTTTAAAATACTTTCAATACTTTAATGCATTGCAAAATATCTGAGTTAGCTTCTTTGAAGTCTGCTCATGGACTCCTTAAAAACACTGGTGATTTTAAAGAAGAGATTGGATGACCACCTATCTGAAATGGCATAGGATTTCTTGCCTGAGCAGGAGGTGGAACTAGAAGATTTCCAAGGTCCCATTCTGCTATTCTTTAGCCGCAGCAGAATGGCTTCTACCAATCTAGTATCTATTGAATGCCAGTTTTACTTCTCCTGGCAATAACTATTTATTCCTAGTTCTGTCTGTGTCTTAGGACTGCAGAAATAGCAATTACTACCAACCTGTCTTCCATCGAGGACCTGTATCCTACACGAGTCAAAAAGAGGGCTGTGAAAACATTTACAGACCCCTCACATCTCGGACATAAACTGTTTCAACTCCTTCCCTCAAAACGATGCTATAGAGCACTGCACACCAGAACAACTAGACACAAGGACAGTTTTTCCCTGAAAGGCATCACTCTGCTAAACAAATAATTCCCTCAACACTGTTCAACTATTTACGAAGTGTGCACTACTATTACTGTTAATCTTCTCACCACTCCTTATCCCCATCCCCTCCCACTTGTGACTATATGACTGTAACTTTGTCACTTGTATCCTTACGATTTATATTGACTGTTTCCTAGTATGATTTGATTGCTTATTGTACCCTATGACTATCATTAAGTGTTGTACCTTATGATTCTTGACGAATGTATCTTTTATGTACACTTAGAGCATTTGCACCAAGACAAATTTCTTGTGTGTCCAATCACACTTGGTCAATAAAGTATTCTATTCTATTCTATTAAGTAGTGGGATGATTTCCTTGGGCTGAGACCTGGAGCATTCAGACCTATATTTCTACCATAACTCCTCAATTCTTCTTTCTTCATCTCCCCCTCTTACAAAAAAGAAAATGGGAAAATGCCCTCTGTCCTCTATCTGTGAATGTCAGCTCTAATAGCCAGTCATAATACTATAAATATGCCCCCCTCTCCATATATTTATGAGAAAGGAAAAGAGGCTGACTTACTCACAAGTAAGCCTGCAGAGGTTTGATTTTATGGCGATTGCTTTGCAAAGCAAGGCAAACCTTGAATTCTCCTTGGTTTCTCAATGAATTTTTCTTTCAGGAGACAAAATGGGGAAACTTTCCAGTAGAAATGTGTTGTCTTACTTGCATGTTATTAATTCTGCTATTAACTTAAAGCAGCTATGTCAGCATGATCCTTCTGCCTTCAGCTGCCATGATGAGGAGATAATAACATCCTTCTTTCTGTTATTTGTCTGTCATCATAGCTAATCTCCTTGCCACTTTCCTCTGTCAAATTTTAGGGCAAGGCCTGTTTGGCACTATAAACAGAAACCACTTTTTCTTCAATATATCCCCCTTAATTTAACCAAATTAGCCTGGAATTCCTCTTCCCTCCAATTTCCCCCGCAATATTCAGCTGGAAATGGTTGTTTTTATTGCCCATTTCATTAATAACTGCATCATTTTTTCCATCAAGAGCAGTGAAGCTTATTCTCCTCCTCTTTGTCATTCCATTGCTATGGCAACCAGGGAGCCCAGGCTGGAACAATGTATGGCAACCAGGAGTAATAGTTGCTATGGGAACCACTGGCGTTGAAATAAAGATGACATGGCTGCACCAGGCCTCGTGAAGCAAGGAGAACACTGGGGTGGATGCGGTTTGGTTTTGTTTCCTTTCTGGCATAGGTTCTTTATCAGAACTGTTGTGCAACCTGTCAGCAATTCAACAGGGAA
>NW_020769445.1:661865-700168 GCF_900518735.1 Pseudonaja textilis | reverse complement strand
TTCCCCCACTTCTGGTGTAAGAGGGGAAACTGCTCCATGTAACACTTTCAAAAGTTAACAGAGTAACAGAGTTGGAAGGAACCTTGGAGGTCTTCTAGTCCAACCCCTGTTCAAACAGGAGACCTTATGCCATTTCAGACAAATGGGTGTCCAATCTCTTCTTAGAAATCTCCAGTGATGAAGCATTTTGAATGGCTTTTTTTTTCCCCATGCAAAAGGAGACATCAGTGTGAATAGTGACCCATCTTTCATAAAGCAATCTCCCCATTGCAAGATGTAGTTAATGTTGCCTTGTCTTGCACATTTCCATGTACCTGGGAGTGGATTGAAGGCAGTATGTCTGCCTCCAGCACCGAAATTAATCTGCTATTGGAGTTTCCTTTTCATCCACCCTGTTTTCAAAACTTTCAAATCAAGTCACCTGGGAAATTAGCTAAGAAGTTTCCATTCGTGAGGGAGTTTGCAGTTAATGTCCCATTAAGAGTTCAGGGGCCTCTGAAACTGAAGGAGTAGATCCATATGATGAGATTGCTACATAAGAAGCATTTATCTTCTTCACAATTATTTGAAGAATGCTTGTGTTCCTTTCCACTTCCCCATTACATCATGTGGATGACTGATGCCATGTTCAAAGTTGTTTTTGTCTACAGATCCTTTAATCTTATCAGAGAGTTATCAAGGCTCCCTAAGTGAAACAATCTTAGATAGTCTTTTCCGGATAACTTGGATGCTTTTGTTGTTCACATATGGTATTTTATCTTAATAGGAAATGATTGGTTGTTTTTTTTCAAATTTTTGTGTTCCTTTCAGTCTTCCTGCAAGGAGAGACAATAAGGAAAATATATCTGCACTGTATTCTATTGCAAAACTGAGAGTATCACACCCTGTTTCTTTTCAAGCTAATCTACCCAAACTCTAGTGGCTTTTATTTTCAAAATCAGTGCTTTAAAGTTCAATGTTATAGGATCCATACTTTCAACATATTTATATTTTATCTATCTTCATTCTCATATCTGCTCTCTAAATGGTCTCTTTTTCTTATCCTTTTTCTTTTTTTTAACATTTGTCTTTGGCTTTTGGTTCTCTCATTTTTCCCTCCAAATTTAATCTTGTATTTTAGTTGTTCTTCTGCTCATCCTTTTCACAAACCTTTTTTTTTCTGCATTTTTACTTCATTTTTATTCCTTTTGTCAAAAAGTAATTTTACACGGATACACATTCACATTCATTTATTTATTATATTTAGAAACTGCCTATCTCCTTCACAGAATGACTTTGGGTGATGTACAAATAGGCCTACAAATATAAAAGTTATACATATACAAGTAATAAAATGTTGGCTGGAAGTTGTGTCATGGCAACTGGACTTTTCTTTGTGGCTTGAAACATTTTGCTGCTTATCTAAGTAGCTTCTTGGATAAGCAGTGAAACATTTCACATTAAAAAGACATCCAGTTGCCATGATTCAACTTCTGGACAAGTCTGTCTGGATGACGAAGAATCTTCATCAACATAATAAAAAGTTAAAAACAAAAATAATTAAAATTATTGGATCGCCTGCTTTAGCAGGGAGTTGGACTAGAAGACCTCCCAAGTATCTCCCAACTTTGCTATTCTGTTAAAAAGGAGAACTTATGGGCACTTAACCAACCCCATTGTTTGTATGCTCCTCTGTGAGCCCCTAGCAAGTTGACAAAGCCAAATCTACAAGCTTTTATGAAAGGCCAAGAGAGTGAGGGGTGTGTGTATATGTGTCAGTTTTTAACAGATTTAACAGATTAAGAGTTGGAAGGGACCTTATAGGTCATCTAGTCCAACCTCTGCCCAAGCAGGAAACCATACACTGTCTCTGACAAATGGCAGTCCAATCTCTTCTTGAAAGCCTCCAGCAACGAAGCTCCCACAACTTCCGAAGACAAGCTGTTCCAGTGGTTGATTGTTCTCACTGTCAGAAAAATTATTCTTATTTCTAGGTTGAATCTCTCCTTCTTCAGTTTGCATCCATTATTCCTTGTCTGGCCTTAGGGTGCTTTGGAAAAACAGGTTAACCGTTAACCCCTTCCTCTCTGTAGCAGCTCTCAGTTTATATCAATTACATCAACCATGATGATTGGTTAAATACTTCATCTGAATCTAAAACTCTGCACAATATGCTTTAACTGCTGAGTTTGCTCAAGACTCCAGGGGTCTGTTCCCATTGCTTTGTTAAAAAGAGTTATTCACTCAACATTGAGTTGCAGAAGGAATTAAATTTGCCTCCCCTCTCGCTGATAGGCAACAGCGCTCTCTTGCCTCTGTTGTTACTTAGTGATGAATGGTGCTGACTTGTATTTTGCATGCGCCACATGCAATTGGCAAAGCATGCTCTAGTTTTGCTGTAATCCCTTTCCCGCATGTAATTAGCTGGTAGGGAAAATAATAATTACGGTACTGTTAGAAAACTGGTCAGGTCTAGTTGCAGGATTCTCTTGGCTATCCCTAGTTCTTCTCTTCTTTCTTTTCTTCTCCCTCTCTTCTCCTCCTCTTTCTCTTCTTCTTCTCTTCCTTCTCTCCTCCTCCTCTCTTTCTCTCCTTTAAAACGATTTCATCTTCTTCCCCCTCCCCTTTCTCTTCCTCTCCTTCTTTAAAACAACTTCTTTAAATTATTTTCTCCTCCCTCTCCTCCTCCCTTCCCAATTCTGTAAGCTGCCTTGAGTCTCCATAGGTGAATAGATGGCAATATAAATTTAATAAATAAGTAATGCCATAACTTGAGCTAAATAAAGTTTTCAAACTTTTAAAGAGAGAGAGAGAGAGAGAGAGAGGAGTCCAGAAGACTGCCAAGACTCCAGCACTCTAGATCTCTCTCTCTGACAAATCGTACTCAACGAGTAGTCCTTAATGGGTCTAACTGTACATGGAGGGAAGAAAGCAGTGGGGTGCCACAAGGTTCTGTCTTAGGCCCTGTACTCTTCAATATCTTCATTAACGACTCAGATGAGGGAATAGAAGGGGAACTTACCAAATTTTCAGATGATACTAAGCTGGCAGGAATAGCTAACACCCAAGAAGATAGGCTCAAGATCCAGATGGATCTTGACAGACTAGAACACTGGGCCATATTTAACAAAATGAAAATCAATGTACAGAAAAGTAAAGTCCTATACTTAGGCAAGAAAAACCAAAAGTACCCATATAGACTGGGTGAAACCAGGCTCGATAGCAGTAACTGTGAGAGGGATCTTGGAAATATTTTACTGCTATCGAGCCTGGTTTCACCCAGTCTATATGGGTACTTTTGGTTTTTCTTGCCTAAGTATAGGACTTTACTTTTCTGTACATTGATTTTCATTTTGTTAAATATGGCCCAGTGTTCTAGTCTGTCAAGATCCATCTTTGGAAATGCCAAAATAGGAGCCAGCAGTGTGCAGCAGCAGCCCCCCCGCCCCCCCCCAAAAAAAATTGCATTAACAGAGGGATACAATCAAGACCAAGGGAGGTACTAATACCACTCTATAAAACCTTAGTAAGACCACACCTAGAATACTGCATCCAGTTTGGTCACCACACTATAAAAAAAGATGTTGAGACTCTAGAAAAAGTGCAGAGAAGAGCAACCAGGATGATTAGGGGAATGGAGACTAAAACATATGAAGAACAGTTACAGGAACTAGGCATGGCTAGTCTAGTGAAGAGAAGGACCTGGGGAGACATGATAGCAGAGTTCCAATATTTGATGGGCTACCATAGAGAGGAAGGGATCAAGCTATTTTCCAAAGCACCCGAAGGCCAGACAAGGAATAATGGATGGAAACTGAACAACGAGAGATTCAACTAGAAATAAGGAGAAACTTTCTGTCAGTGAAAACAATCAACCAATGGAACAGTTTGCCCTCGGAAATTATGGGAGTGCCATCACTTGAGACTTTCAAAAAGAGATTGGACTGCCATCTTTCAGAAATGGGTTTCCTGCTTAGGGTAGGGGGGGGGGTTGGACTAGATGACCTACAAGGTCCCTTCCAACTCTGATGATAACTCTGTTATCTTCTCTCTCTCTCTCTCTCTCTCACTCACTCACTCACTCAGCCTCTCCTCCTCCTCCTCCTCCCTCCCTCCTTCCTTCCTTTTTCCTTCTTTCCTTCCCTTATATAGAAATGTCAACTTTCAGATTTCTCCCTGCTCTGTCTAGAAGACAATGGCAGAGGGAACTGACTCCATCATTCTGTTAATTCAGCCTTGCCTCTAAGATAAAAGTTGTACAGTTAAACAAGTTAAAGCACCTGTTGCCAGCTACCAATCACTTCTGATTGACACTGGCCCAGAATTGCTGCATCCCTTTCCTTAGAGAACAGCAGAAAAGCAGTAACAAGACTGTCCTGGGACTGGAGGGGAGTGGCAACAGTCTGAAAAAGGCAAATAAGTGCAGATGTGATCACACCTGTTTCTGGTCACTGACAAGGTCTCCAGTGCAGTGTGAGAAAATATGTATCAGATTGGCCATACTTTAAACAGCTCTTGAAAGGTGCTGGAGTAAGGGCAACAATGCTAGTTTTAACATTGATACAGCTAAGATTAACTATTTTTTTCTTATTCATGGGCTGGGGACAAAATAAAGGAAACATTATTGAGATGTGTCATTTAGGTGAGATGGGGGTGTACAAAGGTGCTGAATTAATTGTGAATGAATGTGGCAGAAAAATATTGCCAGAGAATGTTTGGGATATAGATTCATTCATTCAGTCAGTCAGTCATTTTCTCTCTCTCTCTCTCTCTCTCTCTCTCCTCCTTTGAGTGTTTTTTTTTTTTAAAAAAAACTTGGTGACTGCCTGGACTAATTCCTGAAATTGGAAATGGTTTGCCTTTGCCTAACTCTTCTGTGGTCTGAGAGACAAGGGCCCGAGGTTACCCTGCTAGCTTCATGCCTAAGGTAAGACTAGAACTCACAGTCTCCAGATTTCTAGCTTGATAGGATAGCTTAACCACTACACCAAACTGCCTCTGTAGCTTGGCCTTTGTGAGAAAATCTTCTAAATCAGGGGTGTCAAACTCACATTGTCACATGACATATCAGGACTTTTTCCCCCTTCACTAAAACAGGTGTGGGTGTGGCCAGTGCATGCGGGCTGGGGTTTGATAGCCCTGTTTTAAGTTAACAACAAACCAGATAGTTTAAGGTGTGAATATAGTCAGTGACTCTGGTACCAGACTTCCAAATATAAAATTGCTCCTTGCTAAATTTGGATGAATTATGCACTTTGATGTGAGTCTCAGTGGTGGGATTAACAAATTTTTACTACCATTTCTGTAGGCATGGCTTGGTGGGTTTGGCTTGGTGACCGTGACAAGGGGAAGGATACTGCAAAATCTCCATTCCCTGGTCCACCCCACTATCCTGCTTTCCAGCTCTGTTCTCCTGTGCAGGGCAACCAAAGAAGACCCAGCCAATCAGCTGGAACTCAGGAGGCGGAGAAGAGACCAGTCAGGGGGCGGGGCCAGTCAGAGGTGCTATTTGCCGGTTCTCTGAACTACTCAAAATGTCCGCTATCGGTTCTCCAGAATTGGTCAAAACCTACTGAATACCACCTCTGAAGTGGATTAACCTAGAATCTGAAAGGATTTCTTCATATGTTCTTCGGTTGCTACGTTATAAACACTTATCAGGGAGTATTTATTTAGCATATGGCAATGTTACATTAGCCAGGAGACTAAAATGCTAATAAAGAACAGTTGTTTCACTGCCTAAGACTGCTAGCCTCTCCTGTTCATGCTTGTGGGCTTTTCAAGGTGTACTATAATGAGTAAATTGATTCAGTGAATAAATTCTGATTAACTCAATGGAGCTTGCTTATTATTGTATAGATGTGTATAAGAATGCACCCTCTATGGATAACTTTGGTACCTTGCAATGGTGAAGCAATTCCTGCTCAATGGAGCTCCATGATACATAAAAACAGAATTATGTTTCCATTAGTTTTAGAAATGCAGACTTGTGTATTTATTTATTCAATTTATATGCCACCCATCGCACTATTGAATGACTTTTAGTGCATCATTGTGCACTAGGACAAAAGTATGTTTCCCTCAAGTTAGTAAAAGGCATTTCCAGGTAAATGTATGGTATATAGGGTCATTAAACAATGTTTTTCAACTTTGGCAACTTTAAGATAACTCCCATAATTCATAGCTGGCTGGGGAATTCTGGGAGTTGAAGTCCACATGTCTTAAAGTTGCCAAGGTTGAGAAACACTAGGGTCCTAGAATTGTAAATTTTCACACAATTAGAAAAGGAAGAGATTCTGACTGAAGAGAACGTGACTAGGAAAATATTAGAATTTGCAGAAATGAATAGGATAACACTAGCAATTAAAGAAAAGGAACAAACTGGACATCATATGATATGGGAATTATTTTATCAATGGCTGGAGAATAAATATAGAAGTCAAAAATTAAAGAAGACTAGCGGAAAAATAGTAAACATGCAAAAAGAATTAAAAATGTTAAGATGGGGAATGTTATATAAGAATTAGATATACTATGTATATTAGTATTAAGTAAGAATAGAGTATTAATATCAAGTAATTAATATGTATGAACTGTAATTGTTATTGCACAAGATATTTGTACCCAGACGACACAGTGTTTAAATGGAAGATGGATTGTTTGTATAAAATAAAATAAAAAATTTACAACAAAAAAGAGAGAAACACTAGGATAATACATTGCTGAGAGTATCTTTAAGGGAGCAAGGTGATCCAGAAATACAAAATACAAATAAAGAAAGAAAAAAGAAAGAAAGAAAGAAAGAAAGAAAGAAAGAAAGAAAGAAAGAGAGAGAGAGAGAGGCCTGTGGCTCATATCAAGCTTATATTGGCATGAGTGGAACTACAAGTATATATCTAAATCACTATGATGAATGTGTACATACGTGCTCACAGGTAGTCCTCGATTTACAACCACAACGGAGCCCCAAATTTCTATTCCTAAGTGAGGAATTGCCAATTCCAAAGTGGCAGATAGGACAGTGCTCCAGAGGGTTAACGTCATTGCCCAGAAGATCATTGGTTGCTCTCTCCCCTCTTTGGAAGAGCATTATAGCTTCTGCTGCCTTAAGGAAGTTCAAAACAATCTCAAAGATCCATCTCATCCTGGGAGCCCTTTTTTTGAACTATTGCCATCTGGCAGACGGTACAGGATAATAAAAACAAGGACAAATGGGCTGAAAAACAGCTTCTAACCCAGGGCAGTAGCTCTGTTGAATTCTACTATGTAGTGCAGTGTTGGTGTGGTGTTGGGAGTTCAATGTGTGGAATGTGAAGGATGTGTGTTTGTGTTTATTTTCATGGTCATGATGTGCACTGAAGATGGTGCTTGATTTTCTTGTATGAGGTGCAATGACAATAAAGTAAACTAAGACAGTTGTTAAATGAATTTGCCCCATTTTATGACCTTTCTTGCCACAGTTGTTAAGCGAATCACTGCAGCTGTCAAGTTAGTAACACGGTTGTTAAGTGAACCATTGACTTTGCTGATCCGAAGGTAGCCAAAAGGGGATCACATGACCCTCCGGATGCTGCAACCATCATATAAATATGAGTCAGTTGCCCAGCAGTGTCTAAATTTTGATCACGTGACCACAGAGAACTGGTCATAAGTCACTTTTTTCCAGTGGTGGTGTAACTTTGAGCTATTGTTAAGTCGAGGGCTACATGTGTGTGCTAACCGTTGATGGAATAGATTTTTCTACCACTGAAATCGTATCATTCACATCAGTTTAGCTTTCATTTTTTTCCCCAGAGTCTCTGTTCCTATAGATCAGGGGCTCTTCCAACTTGACAGCTTTAAGACTTGTGGCCTTCAACTCCCAGAATTCCTCCTCCAGTCATGCTGGCTCAGGAATTCTGGGAGTTGAAGTCCACAAGTCTTGAACTTGCCAAGGTGTAGATCAGTGGTGGGATTCAAATTTTTTTTACTACCGGTTCTGTGGGCGTGCCTTGGTGGGCGTGGCAGGGGAAGGAGACTGTAAAATCTCTATTCCCTCCCTCTCCTGGGGGAAGGTTACTATAAAATCCCCATTCCCTCCCCACCCCACTAACCTGCTTTCCAGCTCCGTTCTCCTGTGCAGGGCAACAAAAGAAAACCCAGCTGATCAGCTGGGACTCGGGAGGCAGAGAATAGATGGGGGTGGGGCCAGTCAAAGGTGGTATTTGCCAGTTCTCCGAACGACTCAAAATTTCCGCTACCGGTTCTCCAGAACTGGTCAGGACCTGCTGAATGCCACCTCTGTTGTAGATGTATTACCAGGATGCTTTTAAAATCCCATGGGGAATCTTGAAAACTTTAGTTCCGAAATGCAGCGTGAACGCTACCTTAAAGTGGGACCGTCCACATCGGTATAGGGACGTTGAGATTCTAGAAAACATTTACACAAAACGCTTGATGTGGGCACCAAAACGTACAGTGAGAACATCACATTATGGCTTCCCCACCCCCCCACCTTTCTTCTAGCCAAGATAGTAACTGGACGATTCCCAGACCTCTAATTGCCCAACGGTGCATCGATTTTAGTTGGATCCATTACATTTAGTAAAAGCTCATCCAATTAACTTGTCGGTCTAAAGCTACCCGCGCATCTTAATGTCTCCTATACCTTCCCTCCTTCCAGCGAGCGAAATGTTCAGGGGCATTTGTTCTTCCGTCTAATTCTCCATCCTTATCCACCCCACCAGCCCTCCCCATCCACCCATCCATCCATCCATCCTCCAATCCTAGGTGGTTCATTCATAAATATCCGCAGTCCCTCCCCACCGGCCCGGCCAGCGGGTTCTTCTCTCTCGTATTGGGCTCCCTGCCAAGAGCTGCAAAGGGGGCACAGCCCGCTCTCCAGCTTACGACTCACCCTACCCCCCCCCCGATTCATTTATTTCTTTGAAAGGCGACGATGCTGAGCCAAGCCACGGGATGGCTGGGATTTTTCGCCATCCTGGCTACTACAGGGGCCAACTGGGAAGCAGGTGAGGGGGGTGGGGGCGCCTGCTTGGGGTGTGGGTGGGGGGAGGTGGGGTGGGGAAGGGGTGCGACTTGGGGGATTCGGGAAGAGGAGAGGGAGGGGAGTGACCGCCGAAGGGAGAAGAAAGCAGGGAGATGTAAGAGCAGAAGGGGGAAAGGGGTGGGGAGGTAACAAAAGGAGAGAGAAATGGTCCACTCGGAGCGGAAAGGCTACGAAAGAGAGAGAACGGGAAAGCCTTGGGATGAAAGGATAAATGGAGGAAGGGGAGAACGGCAAAGCCTTGGAGTGAAGGAATAAATGGAGGTGGGTTGCTGGTTACTTGGGTTGGGTGGAGAAACAGAATGCCGTAGTTTCGACCTGGGTTGGGTCCTAGGATAAGAAGAAACCGAGGCTTCCTTGTATCTTGCTTGGCTTGAACTTATTCAGCTCATTTCTAAGAGAACTAATGTTGCTTTCTTCAAATCCACCACTCCGTCCACACCACAAGGACCCTGTCCTTTCAGCGGTGTGTGATAAATCGATTCGGGGCTGGATTGTGGAGTCCTTGATAGGTTTCTAGAAATTGGTCTTGGCTCCAAAGATTTGTCTCAGCTGAATTGTTGCTTATTCCCCCTCAAGAATTCTCTGCCCTGGAGGAAGCTAGTCTTTCCTTTCCAAAGGTCTTAAGTTTCTCACCAACCTTCATCATTATAATTCAATGGGTACAAGGCTTGGTGGTAGAACAAAAGCTCATGACTCACCCATTACATGCCACCTTCCTTCTCCATCCAAAAGCTCTTTGTTCCACTTCACAAATTCACCCATTAGTAAGGACTAGCCACTTTCCTCTTTGTTTTTGTTTTTTAACGGAAGTACTTTTTAACACATGGATGATCGGGGGATGTTCAACAGGTGCAGCTCATGTCTATACGAGGGTGCCCTGCTAGCTGCCGCTGGACTAGTTTTATTTCTGCCTGAGGAAGCCCACAACAGCCCTGTAAAAGGGATGGAACGAAGAAAGCAACCTTATCTCATGCCCATCCTGATCTCATGCTCCAAGGTTTAGTTATCAATGGTACCGATCCTCCTGTATCAGTGCATACACTAGTATTAAATGGAGAGGAACGCAAATATATTTTTCAAAGGGGATCTTTGTTTCAAAGGAGCTCCTGAAGAGAGAGGAAAGAATAAAACCGCAGCTTATTCAGCGCCGGTGTCTCATAGATCAGCCTCTCTCTCTTGTTGCAGACTTTTAGGGGAAATTATCTTTTTCTTTTAGTGGGATCAATCCAGCCAGAAAGGATCGCTGTTAAAAGAATGGTGCGCCCTCTGTTTCTTCAGTCTCTTTTTGGATACAGTTCAAAACAATGATTGGATGGGACTGAAGTCATAGAACATTGAAAATGTAGAATAATAGAGCTGGAAGGGACCTTGGAGGTCTTCTAGTCCAACCCCCTGCTCAAACACAAGACCCTATACCATTTCAGAAGGAAGGTTGTCCAGTCTCTTTTTAAAAGCCTCCGGTGATGGTGCACACAGAATATCTGAACGCCAGATGTTCCATTGGTTGATGGCTCTCACTGTTAGGAAATTTCTTCTTAATTCTCGGTTACTTCTTTCCTCGGTTGGTTTCCATCCATTGTTTCTTGCCTTGCCTTGCCTTTTAGTGCTTTGGAAAATAGCTTGAGCCTCTCATCTTAGTCCCTGATTCTACAATATTTCATAAAAAGCTGGTAGTAACGGTGTACCTGTCGTGGAGGTGAGAAAGGTGGGGAATCTGACCTTTCAGAGGTGAGACGGGTGGGATGCCAAGATTTGATCTTTCAAACATTCAAATTCTGGAACGTCTTTTCTCCTGGTAGGATTATCCAGTACAAGTAATTTATTCTCCCGGGGTCTGAGGAAAAGCTTTGCCTTGTCACGCATAGCATGATTCAAGATAATGCAATTGTTTATTTTCTCTTGACACTGTTTCCACATGTCGTCTAACCTTGTTTGGTCAACCCAGGGAGCTCCAATATTTGAGGGGCTGCCACAGAGAGGAAGGGGTCAAGCTATTTCCCAAAGACCTGAAGGTCAGACAAGGAATAGTGGATGGAAACTGAACAAGGAGGGATTTAACCTGGAGATATGGAGACATTTTCAGACAGTGAGAACAATCAACCCATGGAACAGCTTTGCCTTCGGAAGTTGTGGGGGCTTCACCACAGGTGGCTTTTAAGAAGAGACTGGACGGCCACTTGTCAGAAATGGTGTAAGGTCTCCTGCTTGAGCAGGGGGTTGGACTAGAAGACCTCCAAGGTCCCTTCCAACTCTGCTATTCTAAATAAGTCTAAATAAGTCTTCCTATCCTGATCCTTCCACTTCTATATGGTGTCACAGGGAATAGCAATAGCACTTAGACGTATATACTGCTTCACAGTTCTTTACAGCCTTCTATCAACATATTTGCCCTCAACAATCTGGGTCCTCATTTGAAAGACCTTGGAAGGCGGAAGGCTGAATCCACCTGGTTTGTGCAGGTTGAGATTTGAACGGCCAGTCAGCAGAAGTAGCCTGCAGTACTGCATTCTAACCACTACGCTACCGTGGCTCTTATCAGGGGGGAATGCCTTCTGGAAGTTCAATACGGCCAGAAATGGGTCTGTTTCCGGGCTTCCAGAGCGATCTCCGGAGCCCGGGGAGGCTGTTTTCGCCCTCTCAGAGGCTCAAGGAAATCCTCCGGAGCCTGAGGAGGGCAAAAACGCCCCCTCCAAGCCGTGGTGCAGGAGGCCAATTAGGCCACTCCCACCCTGGTCACGCCCACCCAGCAACTGGGCAGAGAACCCACCGCTAAAATTTTTGAAGCTTAAATGTCAGGGTTCCCGAATGTCTGAAAATGGGGAAGGAGTTGGAGGTACTTTGGACTGAGAGTGAAACTTGTTGGCAAAGCACAGAGAACTTCAAGGAATTGGCCTTCCTTTCTTAAAGCTTTGTCCCTAGAAGGCAAAACCATGAAAGTGCACCTCGCTTACTTGGGCCAATGCGATGCAGGGGAATTCACCGAAGAAAGCAATGATCTTGGGATGAATTCAGAGTAAAAAGGAAAGCGGGCCAAGATCGGAAACTGTGGAGAGACCCTGACCAACATTCGGACACGAGTGAATGGAGGGCACCAATGTCATTATCCTTAAAGCAAAGTGTTCCCCATTCCTTTGTGTGCTCTTTTTGGCAGACCCCCTGTGCCCTGCCAGGTACAAGATCAACTGCCTACTTCACCAGCGAATGGGCTGCGGACCAGATGGGGCACCAAGTTGTGGCTCTTGCTTCCCCGGTCACGAAGAGGATGCCAATGGAAACTGTGTGCCGAAAAAAGGCTCTAAGCATGGTAAGTCCTGTGGGGTTTGAAAGCTCGAAGGGTCAGCAGGGACGGAGTTTTCCAAAATTTTACTGGGAAGAGCAAGGCAACCTGACCAAGAGGTTCATGACAGTGAAGAGAACATTCAACCTGGAGCTTAATAAAGGGCGTAGATTAGCAGTAGAACCTAACTTTCAATCAACTGCTGCATTAAAGGAAGAAAAAAATAGTAATGAGGTTTCTCTGGAGATGCTAAAATCCATTTGTGGGGATCGTAGTGAAACTGATCGGGAAAAAGCATGGGAAAGTATATCTCTCCCGCACTAAATCATGGAATTCCAGTATTAAATTGTGTGGGTGCTCTTAAATTATGTTGAAGGATAAGAGCTCTGATGGTAAAAATCTTCCAGAGTCATGGATTGTTCTCCTACGTATCTACCATAGCCATTTCAGGAGAGTAAGATTTGCCACTAAACAGAGCATTCGATTCTGTGTCGTTATTTTGGAGGTATTACTTCTGAGAAACAACAGAATGACCCAGGCAAACCAGTAGTGGGAACAGGACTGAAACTCAACTTCCTGCCAGTTTCTCCATTGAGTTCCCTTTCCTCACGTTTCCTGCTCTCTCTTTCCCTTTCCCAGTAGGTAAGTGACTGCTGCTAGGTGTGGTAGGGAGCAAAGGATTATGAGACTGGCTGGGAAACTGTCACAGAGCATAGAAAATGAAGATAATGTGACTGCAGCAGCAGCATAGCAGCGCTCAGTAGCAGTTAAGCAGCCACAGATTTCCCAAATATTATTCCCCAGAAGTCATGGGTCCTGGATTTTGGAGATGTTCTGTTTGAGGTATCCTGGTTCAAAAATTGTTGCTATCAGGAGTGAAACTTGGACAGCTACACGCCTCTTCATTTCAATTTGCTGTTAGACTAAGTAGGGGGACCTAACCTAACCTAACCTAACCTAACCTAACCTAACCTAACCTCTGTGATTCCACTGAAGACCATGAGAGCCTGAAACTTTTTCAAGGACACTGTAGCAGGTGTGGAGTTGAAGCAGACGGTTCCCGTAACAAAGTGAACTTGTTTACATGGGCTACATGAGAGGTTGGGGGGCTTTGGCTGGGGAAATTATTGTTTAATTCTATGAACTGGTATCTGGGAATCTCAGAGTTAGTTTTGCTTTGACATGACCATGCAGTGTATTCAATAAACAGTAAGATTTTCGGAAACGGAATGAACCTAGAATTTTATTTTTTCTCAAGCTGGAGGTGAAATACGTGTTTTGCTATGTTAAAGGTCATGGCAATGAGAGTTTAGTGGTATATAGATATATAACAGGAATGGGAGATTTAATTTAGAGTAGTAGTTAAGGCAACAGGCTAGAAACCAGAAGACTGAAAGTGACCTTGAGCCAGTCCTTCTCTGTCAGCCTTAGGTGGAAGAAGAAGGGAATGGCAAACCATTTCCAAAATCTTGCCAAGAAAACTACAGGGACTTGTCAAGGCCAGGAATCAATCCCCTCAAAGGCCCAAAACAAAACAAATAATTTCTCTTAATTTTTAGCCACTGTGGTTCTTCTTTACTGTAAACATCCAACATTCTCTGCATCTCTTCTGTACATCCTAACTCTCCTTATTTTCTCGCCTTTGTCCTTTGAAAGACATCATATATTTTAGGAAGATGGCCTAGACCAGGGGTGTCAAACTCAAATTCATTGAGGGCCACATAAGGGTTGTGTTTGATCTTGGGGGGGGGGGGTGTTAGGAATTGATAGTCGCCTAACAGTTCGATTGGAAATATATAAACCAGGATAGACATTTAATACTGTCTCTTTAAGGGAATGCTAAAATTGTAATTGGGTGTGGTTCCTCAAACAGTGGAGCCAGGTGGAGGGGGTGGAGCCAGAAACCTGGGTTGTTTAGTCCTGTTGTTGATAGTTGCTAGTTAGTAGATGTTAGTAGATGTTCTGATGTTCACTGTTTCCTGAATATTTCCCTATTGACTGTTGCTGATTGTCATTATTCTTGGATTGATGTGAGTCTATTACTGAACTGTTTTTGATACTGGACTTTGATTTTGGATTATCCCTTGACTGAAAAACTGACTGCTTTAACCGGGTATGACTTGGACTGCTTGTTGGACTTTGCTTAACCGTTTACTAGAAGTAAAAACCTACATTTTACTATACAATGGATCTGTGTGCTGGTTGTGTGTTATTCCTCACCACTCTCACTACGTCTCTCTGTGTGTACTCATTCTCCTAACAGGGAATTACCTCAACAGGGGGCATGGCCAACTTGACGTCACTTGTATTGGGTGCACTTGTGGAGGCCTGAGTGCTCTGCCACTGAAAACGGGCTCTCAACCTTTTCAGCTGTGACAGCTTCCTGCAGCCCTCTGCCAGCAAAAATGGATCTCAGGAGGGGCGCATCCAGCCCTACTAAGCTCCATTTTACCTGGCAGAGGCACAGTGGGCTGGTTCTTCATTGTTTCCAGGATGGCTTGCAGGCCAGATCTAAGCACTCCACAGGCTGAATCTGGCCCCCGGGCCTCTGGGCTAGCCCAAAGGGTCATGGAGGGAGCCAGAGAGAAAACAGTTTGTGGACAAAAATCAAGAGTCACTAAGCCAGCCCCACCTATGTTTCAGTTCCAAAACATCATTCAAAACCAGTCTGTAGGTTTTAGAGAGAAGAGCAACAAAGGTGATTAGGGGAACGGAGGCTAAAACATACGAAGAACGGTTGCAGGAGTTGGGGACATCTAGTCTAATGAAAAGAAAGACTAGGGTGATATGATAGCAGTGTTCCAATATTTGAAGGGCTACCATTCTTCAAAGCACCTGAGGGCAGGACAAGAAGCAATAGATGGAAACTAATCAAGGAGAGAAGCAACCTAGAACTAAGGAGACATTTCCTGAAAGATCAGGGGAATGACTTCCCTCCAAAGTTGTGGGTACTCCATTATTAGAGGCTGTTAAGAAGAAAATGGACAAACATTTGTCTGAAATGGTGTAGCGTTTCCTGACAGAGCAGGGGGTTGGACTAGAAGACCTCCAAGGTCCCTTCCAATTCTGTTATTTTGTTAATGTCAAAAATCCAGAAACAAAGCAGGGAAACTGAATAGGCTTGCAATTTTTACATGGTTGTCTTCACAGCTGAAGGTCAACATACCTGTGTGAACAGTTTACAGTTGGAAGTTTTTGGCCATTAGTATGCAAAGTGGGCTGGAAAAAAATGCTCCCAGCAACCATCTTTGCCTCTGATCATGGCTTATAAAGTGTTCCACAGCGAGCTCCTACTAGTGGTGTTCAGAGCTGGTTAGGACTCTGACACCCAAAGAGATTTTCTCTCCAAGTGATGACCTTGCAAATCTGTCACTACGCTCTCTATACCTCCACTTGGAGATTGGCGTATTATTAAAAGGTCAGAAGCTACTGGTCAAGATCAGAGAACAGGAGTTGAAAATTCTGCCAACGTTGTAAAGACTGGATACATTAATTTTTTTCTCTGATCTAAGCCCTGAGTCAAAGCAGGAACAAATGAAAACTCTGTATTCTCTTCCTTTGATTTCTGTCTTTCTTCCAATAAAAAGGGGGCTGTTTTGTGGTGGAAGGAGAAGGGTCTACATACCTCTTTATTTTTTATGAAGTGATTTTATATTGCTTGTCATAACTCATCACCATCATCATAAAATGGGCAATTTTATTTCCACCAGCTAATAAAAGAGGGCTCGGTGAAATTAACTGCCCAAGAAAAGGATGAGTGGTTGAATTTTTGTGTGTGTGGTTTTTTTTTTCTATACTTAAATTTCATCATGTTCCACTCGACTTCCGTTCAGATTTTTAGTGGTAAAATTTCTGACAAGAAGCAGGTACATCTCAACTTAGGTGCACAGTGCCTTCAAGATAGGCCAGAATAGGAAATTTATGAATGCTAATGTTATAAGGTTACGGTAATACAATCCTACAAGTCTGAATACATTTACACCCTTTCCTCCCCTCAGAAGAACTAGGGAGGGTTTTGTCAGATAAGCTTTTTCTCACATTACAGGTCTGTACCAGACTCCGATTCTTTTATCTGACACTTGTCTTGATTGCAGCTGTTCCTCCTGTTCCTTATGGCTGTTGTCAACTCATAAAACATTTCTATGGCCATTTTATAGCTGCCAACAGAAAGCTGGGGGGGAAGGGGTTTGAAAGAGGAGTGCAGCAGCTTGGAATTGAAGTGCATTCCATTCATAGTTTTTCAGAGATTGTAACTAGGTGACTGAAGTTTTTACCGAACAAAACTCTAATTGGAGAACATGATTGATGACTCTTGGCTATGGATGTGTTTCGTTGGAGAATATGACTTATGATACACCCAGAGGGGTGGGGGAAAACCAAGGTCAAGGGTGACAATGAATTATGTGTCTAAGAGTCAGCTACACCCAGGTCATGTTAACTCCCAATAAATCCTGTTTAGTTTTGGAAGTTTGGCTCGAGACTCATGATTTAACTGGGGAAATTGCAGGAATCCTGACTGCTATTGCTTCTGCTCGACCCAGTATATATGAACCCATTGTTTAAATCAGGGATCTGCAAACTTGACGACTTTAAGACTTGTGGACTTCAACTCCCAGCATTCCCAAGCTAGCATAACTGGCTGAGGAATTCTGGAAGTTGAAGTCCATGCATCTTAAAAGTGTTTTTCCAGTGAGACAACCTGGTCTACCCAAATATGGGATGGAGCATACTGCTTTTGCTTTGCTTGAAATAGCTATACTAGTCTATTTCTTTCATGATAAATTTAAATTGCATCTTAAAGTTGTCAAGTTAGGAGACCCTTGATTTAAAGGCACACAGTATCCTGGCGAAACTATTGCCTTTGTTCCCCTGTGTTTAACCAGGCAGTGATTTGCCATGGCTCAAACAAAATTCCAGAATTTTTCAGCCACAATGTACAGGTAGTCCTGGATTTATCACCGGTCACTTAGTGACTACTCAAAGTTACAATGAACCATCCAAAAGCTATTTACAACTCAGTTCTGAAGTGCCTAATCCGAGAGTCATGTGACTGCAGTTTGGGTACTTGGAAACCGGCCCACATTTATAGCTGTTTGCAATGCCCCACAGTCACATGACTGTGATTTACAATGTTTTTTTTTTTCTGTAAACCAACATTCACTTCTGGTTTCTCACAAAAAATGCCCCATAGCAAACGATGGCTTTGCTTAACAACTGCTGCTGCAAAAAGAAAAAAAAAAGGGTTGTAAAATTCACGTTGAACGGTTTTACAACTGTCATGATTCAACTGCCAGGCTCAGTTATGATTGTGAGTCAAAGACTTCTTGTTAGGGAATATCCTGTAAAGGCTGACTCCTTCCACTGTAACATTTTCTTGTGACTCTCATATCTTTCAGCTCCTCTCTTCATTTCCTCTTGACTACACACCCAACTGAGTAGAGATCTGGTTTTATTACTTAACTCCCTTTTGCAAACATCATGATTCAAAGCAGTGCAGCAGGCTAGCAATTAGTGTGATGAAGAATTGTTACCATCTTCATCGTCATTAATTGAAAGGGGCCTTGGAGGTGTTCTAGTCCAACCCCTTGCTCAAAGCAGGAGATCCTATACCAGTTGTGGCTAACCTTTTCGGCACCGAGTGCTGAAATGGGAGTGCGTGCGCACACATGCGTGCGCCAGAAACCGGAAGAGCAGCACCTGTGAGAGCACCGGAAACCGGAAGCTTAGCTTCCTGGCATGCGCATGTGCACCAGCCACCATGTGTGCGTGAAGACCAGCTGGCTGGCACACGCATGCACTCTGGGGAGCTGATCTTCCAGTTTCCAGTGCTCCCATGCATGTGAAGACCAGCGCATCCACGTTAGAAACTCAGAAGAGCAATGCGCAATGGCTGGCATGCCCGGAGAGATAGCTTTGCGTGCCACTTTCAGCACTCACGGTATAGGTTCACCATCACAGCCCTATACCGTTTCAGTCAAATGGTTGTCCGGTCTCTTCTTAAAAACCTCCAGCGATTGGAGCCCCCACAACTTCTTACAGCAAACTGTTCCACTACTTAATGGTTCTCACTGATAGATAGTTTCTCCGTAATTCCAGGTTGCTCCTCTCCTTGATTAGTTTCCATCCATTGTTTCTTGTCTGGCCCTCTGGTTCTTTGGAAAATAATTCAATCCCCTCTTCTTTGTGGCAGCCTCTAAAATAACTGAAACACTGATGTCACGTTCCCCCCTAGTCCTTCTTTTCTCTAGATTGGCCATGCCCAATTGCTGCAACTGTTCTTCATATGTTTTAGTCTCCAGGCATCTTAGTTGCTCTTCTGGGTGCTATATCATTTCGGACAAATGGACGTCCAGTCTCTTCTTAGAAGCCTCCAGTGATGGAGCAGCCACAACCCCTGAAGGCAAGCAGTTCCATTGGTTGATTGTTCTAACTGTCATGAATATTCTCCTTCATTCTAGGTTGCTTCTCCCCTTGATTAGGTTCCATCTGTTGATTCTTGTCTTGCCTTCTGGGGCTTTGGAGAATAGCTTGACTCGCTCTTCTTTGTGGCAGCCCTTCAAATCCTGGAACACTGCTATCATGTCACCCTAGTCCTGTGTTGGTGAACCTATGGCCCATGTGCCGGAAGTGGCACGCTGAGCCACTTCTGCTGGCACACGAGAGGTCACCCGGAAGAGCCCCACTGTACATGCGTGCGCGCCACCGCCGCTTGACAGCTGATTGTCGGTATCTGGCATGCATCACTGGGGAGGTGCGTGGGAAACACATGCACAGGCGCAGAGACGTGCAGCGTGGGTGGGGGGCTTGCATGCACAGAGATGTGCGGTGTACGGAGGGATAAAGCGTGCATGCACTAAGATGCACAACACGTGGGGGGTGATCGCTTGCGCATGCACAGACGCATGGCGCGCAGCAGAGGGATCATGTGTATAGGCGCAGGTGTGTGGTTTGCAGCCGGGCGCATCGCACACGCATGTGCAGAGGGTGTGGGGGGCTCAACACGCATTATCTTCTGCGCACGTGCAATTATCGGCACGGGAGCCGAAAAAGGTTTGCCACCACTGCCCTAGTCCTTTTTGACTAGACTAGACAACCCCAATTCCTGCAACCGCTCTTCATATGTTTTAGCTTCCAGCCCTCTAATCATCTTTGTCGCTCTACTTCAAGGGTGGGATTCTACCAGTTCACACCTATTCGCTAGAACCAGTTGTTAACATTCTAAGGAGTTAGAAGAACCCGTTGTTAGAAGAAATTACTGGCCTAATCCTGTAAGGAAGGCAGGAAGGAAACATTCTGATGTTGCTTACAGAAACTGCCTCTCCATTAACCCTTATTACATTCTTGGCAGGACTAGACTTCCTGTCTCAGGAACTTCTCTGGAGTTTTTTTCCCCTCCTTTGCTGGTACTTTGCTTGTGTGGAGTGACCATTCAAAGGTACAATGGCACTGAAGAAAGTGACTTATGACCATTTTTTGCACTTATGACTGTTGCAGCATCCCCACAGTCATGAGAGGCCAGGAGAGGAGATGCCTGCCTCAATGTGAGTGATATTGAGTTGGCATGCCCAGCCAATAACATGACCACCAAGCCATGTCCACCCAGTCACATGACCACCAAGCCATGCCCATCACCTAAGCCACAGCCACAGAACCGGTTGTTAAAAAATTTGAATCCCACCCCTGCTCTACTTTGCACTTTTTCCAGAGTCTCAACATCAACATGATTCTGAATGTCAAATATTAAACCTTTGTCTTGCCAGTGTTAGTGTAGTATACGTGTGTGTTTAGTGGCTTCACTTCCCTTCTCCATTTCCTCTCTTTCAGAAAGCAAACTCAAAACTCAGAAGAGACCTAAAGATTTGCCGGGCCTTTTGCGTTACCTTTTGGCTAAGCATGAAAAGGCATTGCAGCTGTCCACCATAGAGACCACCGTACCTGGTATGTAAACGCACCAACTCTTGTTTCTTTCCACAAAAGGGAACAAATTATTTGGCGTGTTTCCAGATTTTATACTATTTCCTTATCTAACGCAAGTAACAACACCAGGGACCTAATTCTCTTTAATAATGTCAAACAATCAAGCAGATTAATGAAGGAGCTCCCAAGGAGAAAATCACACACACACGCAGACGCACCCAGAGGTGATATTCAGCAGGTTCTGACCGGTTCTGGAGAACCAGTAGCGGACATTTTGAGTAGTTGGGAGAACCAGCAAATCCCACCTCTGACTGGCCCCGCCCCCATCTATTCTCTGCCTCCCGAGTCCCAGCTGATTGGCTGGGACTTCTTTTATTGCCCTGCACAGGAGAACGGAGCTGGAAAGCAGGTTAGTGAGGCGGGGAAGGAATGGGGATTTTGCAGTATCCTTCCCCTGCCACGCCCACCAAGCCATATCCACCAAACCACGCCACGTCCACCAAGCCACACCCACCAAACCACGTCCACCAAACCACGCCCATCAAGCCACAACTACAGAACCAGTAGTAAAAAAATTTGAATCCCACCACTGCACGCCCCCTAATCCTGGCAGGGCAAGTGTCTGTATACAGATAGTTCTTCACATACAACCATTCCTTTAGTGACCGTTTGAAGTTACACTGGCACTGGAAAAAGTGACTTATGCCCATTTTTTCACACTTACAACTGTTGCAGCTTCCACATAGTCATGTCATCAAAATTTACACACTTGGCAACTGGTATGCATTTGTGATGGTTGCAATGTCCCAGGGTGATATGGTTAGCATTTGCAATCTTCTCAAGCCAGCTTTCAACCAACAAAGTCAATGGGAAGGCCAGATTCACTTAACACACTTAACAACTGTGGTTATTAACTTAACAACAACAGTGATTTACTTAGCAACTGCGGCAAGACAAGGGCAAATGTCTTGATTAGCAACAGAAATTTTGTGCTCAATTGTGGTCATTTGTGGTCAAGGATACATGTATAAGATTAGAGTCCACTTTGCATTCTTTTCTGAGTATTTGCATAATAACGACATGCCTTGGAATGATTCATGTTTCAAGAGATTGTTGGGTCATGTGGCACCTTCTGAGTGCCACTGTCATGGAAACTTTGGCATAGAATTTGGATTGTGTTTTACCCCATACCTCAAACTACTTGGCAATGTCTATTTTCCAATAAAATTTGGTGCAAAGCATTCCACCCACTCTCTAAAGCATTCCACTCTCTCTATATATATTTGATTTCCCTGCTCTTTGACATTTGTACTGCCTGGGTAAGTTTGAATATGTGTTATGATTTTATCCACTATCTATTTTTATCTCTTAGCTGTGTTGGAAAATGAGATCATTTCCAGTCCAAATTGCATCCAGCATTCTCCCAGTCACTCCCCGCATCCAGATGAGAACAAGCATACAACCTGTTCAGTTCAGTATTCCTTAGGCTTATTGATTAAACAGCAACAAATGTAAAATAACAACAACAACAACAACAACAACAACAACAACAACAATAATAATAATAATAATAATAATAATAATAATAATAATAATAATAATAATAGAAGTATTTGAGAAGCGAATTGAAAAATGGAAAAGCAAAGCTATGCATGGCCAATACCTGAAAAGTATGGAAGGCAAAGCTGACCAAAAGCTTACTTGGAATTGGCTAAAATCAGGAATACTGAAAAAAGAAACTGAAGGCTTTTTGGGTGCTGCTCAAGAACAAGCCTTAGCCACAAATTGCATGAAGGCAAAGATTCAGCATGACACCACCAACAGCAAATGCCACCTCTGTAAATGAGAAAGATGAAATAGGTGACCATTTAATCAGTGGATGCAGCAAAATTTCACAAACTGACTACTTAGAACGCCATAACCGAGTTGCTAAAATCATTCACTGGAAACTATGCCAAAAGTTTGGATTTGAGTATAGTAACAACTACTGGGAACATCAGGTTGAGAAGGTTCTGGAGAATGAAAAAGTCAAGATCTTGTGGGACTTCAGAATTCAGACGGGCAGGCATTTGGCCCACAACATGCCTGACATAACAATAGTTGAGTAGAAAAGGATATGGTTCGTTAACATTGCAACACCTGATGATGCACGAATTGTAGACACGCAAAGTATCGGGACTTACAAATTGAAGTTGAGCGACTCTGGAAAAAGTTGCTGGAAAAAGAAATTGTGTGTTATCCCAATTGTAATTGGAGCCCTTGGAGCAATTCCTAAAGGGCTGCCTCGCTATTTGGAAATCCTGAATTTATCAGACTTGAATAGCCTGATTTTACAAAAAAAACACCCTACTTGGGACAGCTTATATCCTCCGACGCTATCTTAACAGTTCCTATGTGCTTGGTTAGGACTTGAGCTGTTAAGTTACCAACCAGCCCCAAAGGCTGTGAATCTCACTAAAGATTAACTAATAATAATAATAATGACAAAAGGATAAAAGGCAGGGACAATAAGGAAGAGGGAAAAGCATACTAGCTACAGGCAAGAATTTACATTCTCTCTCGATCAAAAGGCACAGCATTTTCCACAGCAATGTTTCTTAAAGTTAGTGATTTTAAAATGAGTGGACTTCAACTCCCAGAATTCCTTAGAACTGAAGTCTACCCATTTTAAATTTGCTAAGGTTGAGAAATCCTGTTCCAAACCCACAGAAAACAGTACCTGAGAGTTTGCATAAACAACCCTGAAGGAAGTGGCCTTTAGTTCTTCCAAGATAGATGGACGGACTGAGGGAGGGAGGGAGAAAGAGAGAGAGAGAGAGAGAGAACAGCCAAATAGGAATAGAAAGTTAGACACCAGGCAATCCCACTACTATTGTATATCTGGAGGAAAACAACTGAATGGATGGGGATGTGTATTATTTTTATTATTTTTCTTGCCTAGAGTAAAATTGGCTCATAGACTAAAGACAGAATGTCACACTTGGCAGTTCTTTATCATCTCTGAGCAACATTGCTAACTGGACTGAATTTCCAAAATGTTTAGAATGGCTTAATGCAGTGGTGGGGTTCAATTTTGTTTACTGCCAGTTCTGTGCGCGTGGCTTGGTAGACGTGGCAGGGAAAGGATACTATAAAATGTCCTCCAGTCAGAGATGGGATTTGCCGGTTCTCCGAACTACTCAAAATTTCCACTACCGGTTCTCCAGAACTAGTCAGAACCTGCTGAATACCACCTCTGGCTTATTGCCAAATTTTAGGCTTAGTTCTGCTGCTGGATTAATGAAACTATTGCAAAGACTTGTCCCTCAGAGAAATTTGCAGGATCTGGTACTAACTAAACAGCACCGAATAGAAAGCAGGCAGAAAAAAAAAAGGCATTCTTTAAAATTAATGTGTTTTTATTTTATTTTACAGGCATTACTGAGGTATTTGAACCATCCAGCTCTCAGACTGACTTCCCAACTTCTCAGCCAACAAGTGTCTCCTATTCTGGGAACACTTCTCCAGTTTCCTCTCAGTCACATGAAATCACTCCAATTTCAGCCACCACACCACCAAGGAGAGTGAGAGTGGACTTCAAGCAGAGGTCGCGTCCTCCAGTTACTAACATGAATAAAGCTGTGACGCTTAGTGAGTAGACTGACTGATTGACCATAGGAAAAGAACAGGCAGAGTCTGGGTGGTGGTGGTGGTGGAGTCAAAACAGTAATCAGCCAAGACTTATTACATTCCCGTAAGCAGTCTAAGGAGAGCCACGGTGGCGCAGTGGTTAGAATGCAGTGCTGCGGGCTACCCTCTGCTGCCTGCCAGCTGCCTGCAGTTTGGCAGTTCAATTCTCACTAGCTCAAGGTTGAGACTCAGCCTTCCATCCTTCCAAGGTCAATAAAATGAGGACCCAGATTGTTGTGGGGGCAATAGGCTGACTCTGTAAACCGCTTAGAGAGGACTGTAAAGGACTGTGAAGCAGTATATAAGCCTAAGTGCTATTGCTATTGCTAGGTTTAACCCATCTTGAATTCTGTTATCTCTTACCTAGCACCAGTTTAGTGCTGACCATTAATTGACTAGATCCTTATATATAGGCATGAGTAATAAATCAACTTAACTAGATCTTAACGTGTGGTCCAGATCAGTGATGGAATTCAAATTTTTTTTACTATTGATTCTGTGGGCGTGGGCATGGCTAGGTGGCCATGGTCATGTGATTGGGTGGGTGTGGCTTTTGGGGGGCAGCACCACCCCCACCCCATTTTTGGGCCTTCTGGCCTCAGGGGAGCCTCTAGTGGGGGCGTTTTTGCTCCCAGGAAGCTTCCCTGGGGCCCAGGAAGGCAGCAAAATGGAGGAAGGCTGTCAGCAAAGCTGGCCGAGGAATTCTGGGGAAGTCCACAAGTTAAAGTTGCGAAGGTTGGAGAACCCTGGTTGGAAGACCTCCAAGGCCCCTTCCAATTGTTATTCTATTAATACCATGGTTTGTTCATCCCTGTAGGTAGGGACACATCACGACGTTTAAGGATCATTTCCAGGGCCTTCATGGCTGCTCTATCAGCTGCTAGCCTGCAGTAGATTTCTTGACTGCTTGTTTACCATGGATGGTTGATCCTGAATGGCAGAAGCTATCTAGCACTTTGGTGACTTCATTGTCAATTCTAAAGCTGCTTTTTGCACCTGTTGGCATTAGTTTAGTCTTCTTTAAGGAATCAGAAAAGATGGGGGGGAAACGAGAAGAGCTGAATGGTGAAATGTTCATGTTTGCAAAGCTAGCAAAGTAGTATTTTGTCGTATCCTTGCGGGTCCAACACTCAAAAGAGTTAATTGTGTTCCTTTCAGCTCTTGTGGTCATGTGCACAGTGACAGGAGTCTCTGGATTGGTGGTTGCAGCCATTTGCTGGTACAGGTATGAATCTGATCTTCCCCCTTTTCATATATTGTTTTTCCATTATTATAACAATCATTATTCTCATGTTTGACGTGGGAGAAACTCTGCCCATGCTTAGTAAATTCCTTCGTTCCTTGTTTTCCCCATTGTTGAGGGTGAACTGGGCTGCAGATTTAATGATGTATGAATCAGGAAAATGAGAACAATGCACTGGAGTTATTCATATTTTTTGTTGCTGCTGCTGTATTTCACTCAAAACATCTATGATTAATTTGCAGGCTTCAGAAAGAAGTGCGTTTGGCCCAAAAGATGGCATACACAGCTACTCGAGGGAACCAGTACCGATACCATCAACCCAGTGCAGTATGTTGGCTTTGCAAAATGGAATTTGTTAATGAAAGATGAAGACCTCGCTTCTAGGACCTGTTAAACTGTAGCATGTTGTGTGAAGCCAGCCTTTATGGTCTGGAAATCATAGTTCATGTTGTATCGTATGAACTCAACCAAATGGGGCTTAGTAAATCGTATTCAATAAAATGGGGAGGAGGAGGAGGAGGAGGAAGAGGAGGAGGATATTCTAGTAGTCATTGCTTTCTCATAGTTTTATTAATTTATAATATGACATACAAAAAGAATAGAAAAGCAACTATTAGGGAAATTAGGAACGAAAAAAGGGAAGTGGATAGTGGGGCAAAGTAAGGGAAAAAGAAAAAAAAAAGACTTTTGACTCATTTGGTACAGTAAAATAAGGCATTAAAGATCTACCCTCAACTTTTTACTTTTTCACAATAATAGAAACTAGCCATTTCTGTAACAACAAATCTATCTAATCAATAAAACCCAAAATCAAATTTTCCAGAAAATATTCTAGTGGTCATGACAGTTGGATAATGTCCCAGAGATCAGAGTTAGGTGTCAACTCATAAAATATTGTCTCCGAAGTATTCTGCCAATTTGTGGCTCCTCTGAAGGACCAGAGTGTATAGGGATTCTGGGATGTAGAATTTTGTCCCTTTCCACGCTAGGTCATGTCTTTTTGTTAAGATGTGTTGATTGTCCCGGAACCAACGGTCTGCTAGCAGTTCGGTTTTTAATTTCTTGCTTAAGTCGTCTGCGGGTTGGTCTTGCCGATCACGGCGTTGTCATCTGGTCAGCAGCTATTTGAGTAGGAGGGATGATGGCGTTTATGACCTCTTCCCTTTTGCATTCATACTGGAGCATGCGAGAAGAGGGCATAAGCCAGAAAGTTCTCCCCCCACACCCCCGGGATATGTTTTAGCATGAAGTAGAATCGGTTGAAGTAATCCTGACATTAGGTTGAATTGGTATTATTGCCTACAGGCTCCAAAAATCAGGGAAGACATATTAAGCCTCTTCTAAACATTTTTTTCTTTATTGTTCCTCACCCATAGACAGAAATCTTGCCAACTACTTGCACCCCAAGACATATATTCCAGGAACAGTAAAAGAGGAGCGGCTTTCACCCCTTTTCTCCATCACAGGCTATTTTAAATTGTTTTGTCTGTTGATTGTTACTCTGGCATGTACCTCCCTCCCTCCTGGGAATCCAGACAACATTCCATAATAATTGTCTTGCTCGTGGGCTTTCAAAAAAGACATTGGGTTGGTGGTGGATGCTTGACTAGATGCTCTGCCTGATCTCATGAGGGTCTCCTTAATCACCTCCTGTTCATTTTTCTCAGTATATGGATTCCAGGCTAGCACAGTCTTGTCAAGTTCACCACTATCAGCATCGGAAGAAACTTCTTACTGGTGAGGAGTAAGTGTTCTTTTCTAGAACTTTCCCTGGAGGTGGGAGGGAGTGGAAGAGCTGCGAGAAACGGAGCAAGTCCCAGAATTTGAAAGACCGTGGCTGCTCGGGGGAGGACAAGGGAGAGATGAACTTTGATCTCTCTCTTACCTCAAGAGAAAAGATCTCTAGGTTGGTGATATCTTTAAAAGATTTGATTCCAGAGCTGGGAAAGAGATTCCTTGCTGAGCAGACAAACACATGATCACTTAGGAGACACTTAACCTCAGGAAAAATTCACTACTTCTAATAGGACTGACTGACTGACTGACTGACTTTATAGGTAGTTCTATCCAAAGCGACTGTCAAACCATAGGTGGGAAAATATTACAACATGTGTTTGCACAATGGTGCACACTCCGTCACACACAAATCTCCACGCACACCGAAGATATTTAAAAACACTCAAGCATCATTTCCTCCTTGTCACAGAAAAGATCTCCCAACGCTGAGCAGACAAACACATCATCATTTCAGGAGACACTTAACTTCAGAAGGAATTCACTATTTCTGATAGGATTCACTTAGTTATTTACTTACTTACTTTATAGGCTGCTTTATCTAAAGTGACTGTCAAACCATAGGCGGGAAAATATTACATGTGTTTGCACAACAGTGCACACTCCATCACACACAAATTACACGCACACCAAAGATAAGATGTTAAAAAAAACACACTCAAGCATGCTTTTTCCTTGTCACAGAAAGTATGTTCACTCCCTACCCTGTTATCATTAGCCGTCTTTGACCTGGAGTAGTATGTATCCAGTGTGCAATACTTAATCACATGATTTGAAATTTATACATTTGTTTAAAATTTGAAATGTTTAAGAAAGTGAAAAAAATTAAAACCAGCATAAATTAGAACAGTTTTTTTCCAAAAAACAATTGAAACAACATATTCGTAGTAGGAACTTCTTTGTTATACCGCTTTCTAATCAATGTTTATATATTAAAAAGTGATTTTACTTGAATCAGCTCCTGCTCTCGTGCACAAATGGCCAGACCCCTATGCAGGTAGTCCTCGACTTACGACCATAAATGAGCCCCAAATTTCTGTTCCTATCTGAGACATTATATGAGCTACTTTTCAAGCATCCAAATTTTGATCGCATGACCATGCAGATGCTGCAATGGTCATGTGAGAAACTGTCATGTCACTTTTTTCAGTGTCATCATAACTTCAAACCATCACTAAATGAAATGTTGTAAGTCGAGGACTACCTGTACTATGTTTGGGGAGATTGAGGCTAAGTAGTCTAATTGCTTAGTGTCTCCCACACTTATATTTCCTCTATATTTCCCTGCTATCTGGGGATGATGGAACTAGGGGATTCTAACTCCAGTTAAGGCAGGGTGTAGACCAGTGATGGCTAACCTTTTCAGCTTGGTGTGTCGAAAATTGGGGAAAAATGTAGCCTTCCTCGGGTCGTGTGTCACTTCAAGAAATATCAATAATTTGGTAATATTTGCAGCCCTAATAAAGGAAGAGTTATATTTTTAATATATTTATTATATTTATTAGTTCAAAAAGCTAAAAGTTTTGGAGATTTTTTTTTGAGGGTTTGCATGGTGCTCTGTGAGGATGGTGAGAAGCAAGAACTGCAAGAGGTGCTATGGAGGCAATTAAAGCTTAGAGGAGCTGGAGAGGGGCTGAATGCTGCAGACTAGACATCCAAGCATTTTACAGTGGGAGAGGAGAAGGGAGAGCCACAAAGACAGAAATGCAGATTTTAGTACTAATTGCACTTACAGGACAGCCACCCGATGCTGCTTATCGTGAGCACTGTGTCTGGTTGTTGTGGTGCAGTCCTCCTGCGATGTTTATGACGGACTGGGCTGGGGTGATCACACAGGGCTGTGAAACTCGTCTCCCTGATCTCAGGGCTGCAGGTGCAGGATGTGGGGATCGGAAGGCCATCTTACAGGACTGTGAACCTCATGGATCTCCTTTCCTCCTGTAGCGTTCCTGGGGTAATGAAACTGACAAACCTCAGTTTATGGAGGTTAAAACTCGTTCTCTGCTGCAAAGATCTCGCGGTAGCGGTGACACCACGCCTCCACGCAACAAGCAGGGAGCAGGGATTGGAGCAGAGCACAGGCAGCCTCTAAATGTGCAGGTTTTCCCCACACCAACAGGCGTGTCAGTCAAAGTGCCTCGGCGTGTCACGAGTGACACGCGTGTCATAGGTTAGCCATCACTGGTGTAGACAATAAGGAAGGTGGCCTTGTTTGAGCTATTGTAATGGAATCTGTGGACGGGAAACAATCAGATAAGAAAGGGAGGAGCCGCCAGTGGCTTCACAGTCAGAGAAAGACACTTAGGAAAGACTCACTTGAGCGAATCAAGGAGTTAAAATTGGCAGTGGGGTGTTTGTACTTTCACACTGGCAAGACTCTGTCAAACGTAGGTTACCACAAGGTAGATTTTGCTCATCTAATGTGTTGACCTGGCAAGGCTGACAGATAGACAGGAACCTAGGCCAAAGGAGCTGAAACACTTTTAAATCCAGAACAACAAGGCAACATTTGGAAGTACCTCAGACAGACAGAGACAGACAGACAGACACACACACACACCCTAATTCACTGGAGTACAAGAAGCAGGAGGAGCTTCATCCCAACCAGACTTGCAAGATTCTGTCACTGTGGTTGATCTCAATAAAAAGAGCTTCAGCCTTCCTGTGAAATTGACTACTTAGTCTGGTCTACCTGATGAAGCTAATAGATGAAGACATGGCTAGTCTTGTGAAGAGAAGAACCAGGGGAGACATGATAGCAGTCTTCCAATATTTGAAGGGCTGTCACAGAGAGGAAGGGGTCAAGCTATTTTCCAAGGCACCCCAAGGCCAGATAAGGAATAATGGATGGAAACTGAACAAGGAGAGATTCAATCTGGAAATAAGGAGAAACTTTCTGACAGTGAGAACAATCAACCAATGGAACAGCTTTGCCCTCGGAAGTTGTGGGAGCACCATCACTTGAGACCTTCAAGAAGAGATTGGACTGCCATTTATCAGAAATGTTGTAGGGTCTCTCCCTTGGGCGGGGGGTTGGACTAGATGACCTACAAGGTCCCTTCCAACTCTGATTATCTGTTGTGTGACTCTGTATCTCTTTAACATTCCATCACTTTATCTTGTGTCCTTCTCCCCAGGAGACAATCTCCCAAAACAGTGGAGCAGAACCCTACAGAATCAGAGAGTGAAAGTGGAGACTACACTGTATATGAATGTCCTGGATTGGCTCCGGTATGTATGTATGGATATATGTATGTATGTATGTACAGCTAGTCCTTGACTTATAACAGTTCGTGTAGTGACGGTTCAAAATTACCACAGCTCACTGAAAAAAAGTGACTTATGAATGCGTTTCACACTTACGACCACTGCAGCATCCCTATGGTCCTGTGATCCAAATTCAGGCGCTTGGCAACAGGCTCGTGTTTATGATGATTGAAGGATCGTGGGGTCAGGTGATCCCTTTTTACGACCTTCGGACAAGCAAACTCAATGAGGAAGCTGGATTCACTTAATGAACTTTTTCCTAAATTAATCATTGCAGCGATTCATTTAAGAAATGCTGCAAGGAAGGTCGTAAAATGGGGCAAAGCTCACTTAACAAATGTCTCATTTAGCAAAAGAAATGTTGGGCTCAGTTGTAAGTGGTAAGTCAAGGACTACCTGTATTGGTATCCTGCCTTTATTATTTTTAGAAATAACTCAAGGCAGTGAGTTGAGTGAAATATTTTGGCCACTTAATGAGACGAGAGGACTCAAGAGAAAAACCCTGATGTTGGGAAAGATTGAAGGCAAAAGGAGCAGGGGATGGCAGAGGATGGGATAGTTAGACAGTGAAATTTGGGGAAACTCCAGGAGACAATGGAGAACAGGATGGCCTGCCATGTTATGATTCTATGGGGTCACAAAGAGTCGGACACGACTTAGCAACAGAACAACAACAGCAAGGTGGTGAACATATCTAACTCACCTTCCTCCTCCTCTTTTCCCCACAACAACAACCCTGTTGGGCTGAGAGAGAGAGAGAGAGTCACTACCCCACGATCTTCCATCTGGCTTTAATGGCTAAGGCGGGTCTTGAACTCATGGTCTCCTGTTTTCTAGCCTGGATCCTTAACCTCTAGACCTATGATGGCAAACCTATGGCATGCAAAACCATTTGTACCGGCACGCGAGCTACAGGCAAACTTACCTCACTGCACATGCGTGCACCTCACAGCTGATTTTCGGCTGGTTTGAGGCCTTTCTAGGCCTCCCAGATGCTTGAGGAAGGCTTCTGCAGGTTTTGCAGACCGAAAACTAGGCCCATTTTGCCACTTCCTGTTTTTCCGGAAATACCGGAAGTGATGAAATGGGCCTAGTTTTCGGCCTGCAGAAGCCTTCCTCAAGCCTCTGGGAGGCCTAAAAAGGCCTCAAACTGGCCGAAAATCAGCTGTGAGGCACAGTGCAGGTAAGGGGGTGGGTGGGGATTGCGCATGCATATGTAGAGGGCATGAGGGTGCTGGCACACGATATGTAGAGGGCATGAGGGTGCTGGCACACGAGCGCGAGTGTGCCAAGCATGTGCACAATTATTGGCACAGGAGCCCAAAAAGATTAGCCACCACTACTCTAGACCAATCAGGCTCTTGTGGATATGTACATTCAGTCTGTGCTGAACAACAAAGATGATTTCCAACAGGCTGTGGGAATGTCCCATCTTAAAAACCTCTTGCTGCTGGAGGCAAATCATCACCCCTCAAAATGCACACCAGTTTATTTTGACACCTTAGAACAGGGGTCCCCAAGCACCGGACCGGGGACCAGTACCAGTCCGTGGAACGTTTTCTACCGGGCTGCCGGTTTGCTGGGTGCCGCCATCTTGTTTGACGAGAAAGTGCTTCCGGGTGAGCTTTTCCGGTTGGAAAGTGGCATTTGGGTCCTGAAGGAATCCTCGCGCCTTAGTTTCATCGAAGGGGGCGGCTTCAAACGAAACTAAGGCACAAGGATTCTTTCAGCACCCAAGGCAAGGTGAGCCAAGCGACCATCCCGAAGCCGTCCCGAAGCGAAGCCCATCGACAAAGGCACAAAGGAGGAGTTGGAAGTGGCGGGGAGAAGCGGGGAACGGCTGGCTGGCCGGTCACTCGGCTCGCCTTGCCTTGTCATGCGTGCTGATGCTGGTACCAGGCCGTGGATCATTTTATGATGCCAGAACCGGGCCGTGGCACAAAAAAGGTTGGGGGCCACTGCCTTAGAAAATCCCACCTTCCAAGCAAGTAAAATATTAGAGCCCTAAGAGAGAGATGAAATCATCGCACAATAACCAGTGGTCTATCTATCAGTAGACCACTATCAGTATCTAATGCTGCCAAGTTGCTTGCAAAGCCCACTTTCATTTTAAGCAAGATCAACAAAAACTCTTGTGGAGGGCATTTTGGTTTGTGGTTGATTGGCCTGTTAATCCCAGAGCTTTCCATGAGTTCGTAAAATGTATTAGTGAAGTGAACAAGGTTGTGTCTCCCCGCCCAGACATTTTACAAGGGTTTGGTCAGAAAATCCTTCCAGGCATGTTAGCTTCTTTCACTTCCTATGAGTAGTAAGATAAGTCAATGGGGAAGTCCACTTAACCATGTTGTTCACTTGATAGCTGCCGTGATTCACTTAACAACTTAACAACTGTATCAAGAAAGGAAGTAAAATGGGGTAAAATTCACCTAACAACAGAAATTTTGGGCTCAGATGTGGTTGTAAGCCAAGGATTACCTGTATTTGCAATAATGGGAAGGGGTATACAAAGATAGTAAATATATAAATTATACCCTTTAATAGCTTTAGTTCAGCAAGACATATTCTAGTTACCTGAGTGAATAAGCAAGGCCCACATTTTACATAATCTAGATAAGCGGTGGCAACAAAGCCCCAGGTATGCTGCTAAACAATAACAACTGGAGTGGAGACACACCTCTGCAGACAGTTCTTAGCCAAATTGCTCAATAAGCAGTCGATGCGCTTTTGAGGCTACCCTTCATGCAATTTGATCGGTATTACTTGAATGAGTTTTTACGTTTTAAATTGTTCTGGAGGCCTTACATCTAACAGGCACTAGAATGACTTTCAAGAGAATGATTATACCGGACTGAATTTTTTCTTTGAAAAATTTTTAGTAATGTGTTAACTTTATCATACTCCCTTTGAGATTGTTGGGATATGTTTTGCATTGACTTCTTAACACACTCCAGTTCTCAGCTCCCCCTACCCCCAATGCATACCCTTAGGAACAGCCGAGAAACTATTCCTAGTTACAAGGCTATAAACCACCATTCATCCACCCTTTCATTCAGCCTTCCGAAGTTGTGGGTGCTTCATCACTGGGGTTTTTTAAGAAGAGACTGGATAGTCACTTGTCTGAAACGGTATAGGGTCTCCTGCTCAAGCAGGGGGCTGGACTAGAAGACCTCCAAGGCCCCTTTCCAGCTGTTCTGATTCTGATTCATCCATCCATCCTTTCCCTGCCTATTTCTGCAGACAAAGATCCTGTCAGGGAATTGTGCAGCAAGTGTCCAAATGAAGTCGGAGACCCTAACATGAATTTGTAGTTTTATATAAATAGATACATTTGACATTTATATTTACAGCAGGCAAGATAGACAGGAACACAGGAACATCACGCAGTAAATCTAAACAGCATACAGAGCACATGGAAGAAAAAGGCGGGAAAAAGGGGGAAATCCCCTGCCTATTTTTGCTGATAAAGATGTGCTGCCTTTTAAGCATTGTAATAGTAAATAGCTATATACAGAGATAGCCACAGTTCTAGAGGAATTAATTGAATATACCAAAACAGTTAATATGTATAGGTGGAAAACCTTTTTCTAGGTATAGCCAGACCTTGGTAAAAAATATTTTAAGCCTTTGAGGTAGTTGGAAGCATTGTTATGTGTGAAAGCAGTACTGACACAATGTTTGATTCTCTTCAGATTTTCCCTTTCCCTTTTAATAAAATAGAAGCATTAAATCACATCTGTTTTTCTAATTACTTTTGAAATAGGGGGAAAACCCCATCATAATTGGACAGTTTGCCATCAGTTTCAATAGCTGGATTATGGATGGCCCCAAGGAATGGAGAAGAGAGGTTGGGGATATCTTGCCTGTGAATCACAGGTTGTGGAGCTCCAGGTTATATACGTTTCATATGATAAGAGTTCAGAGTTCAATGTTACAAAAGGATTAGCAAAAGAAGTTAGTCAGAGTTACAAAAGGATTAGCAAAAGAAAAAAGGAAAGAAAAGAAAAATTTCCCTGCATTGGAAGATAAAGTTAACCTAAAATATTTTCCTTTGAGATGCTATTGTGATATCCATGGGAAGATTATTTATTTTTATCCTGCCCTTATTATTTTTATAATTAATTCAAGGCAGTGCACATACCCAATGCTCCTTCCTCCACCTCTTTTCCCCATAACAACAACCCTGTGAGGTAGGTTGGGCTGATCTCACTGCTTTCAAAGGGATGTGTTCAAACCTGTAGTTTGCCTCTCCACTGATGGAGATGGCAATGTAATAGACATTGACCCAAATCTTGCATTTTCCCCTTTTTTAAAAGAACGCTTTGATGAATTTAGTGTCTTTTTCTCTTTTCAGAGTGGAGAAATGGAGATCCACAACCCTCTTTTCGACACCTCAACCCTCCACCGATGTCCCCCCTAATTACCCCCCTGTTCTCCTTCTTCCTTCATCTTATCTTGCCATCTTCTGGATCCACGTAGGAAAGAGTCAAACTTACAAATGTCCCCAAAGTGCCGTGTGTCCATCCTCTTCCTTTGAGGGAAGATCACATCCATCCCACCTATTCCTATATCCTCTTATGCTAATACTGAGGGAATGCTTTCAGGCTTTTAGGAGATTTTCTATCATAGCTTTGCTTCAGTTGAAGGTCTTCTGACAATGAACTTTTATCCTGGAAGTTCCTATTATCGTTTGAAGATCTTGATTCAAGCTCTCCTGATGCCATCAACTCCTGAACTGGAAGGGTTTGTTACTGTATCCAATCTAGCTGTGGAGATTTAAGGAGCAGAAGACTTCATTTGTCATGTACAAAAAGACAATGGAGAGGCACGCTTAGAGGTCTAAGCGTGGCCCAAAGCATTTCGCTCATCAGTGGTGTCCACTCTTTCCTGGATGAGACATATACATACTCTATATAATATACAAGCTAGTCAATTTGTCGTGTCAACAGAGGCGGAAAATCCCTCAAAACGCCTCCCCTCGGCAATAATATTAATAATATATAATTTGCTGCATTTTCATAATGATAACTTAAGTCTCCTGCCTCCCTTCGCTCCATGGTTGGTACAGCCCTTGTCCCACTCCAGTTGCATAAGTCATTTGGGCGCTGTTGCTGGATAGATATCATTTTAAATGGGGGGGTGGGGAAATGCATACTTCTATTTGAGGCCACCTGTCAAGCACTGGGGAGATCAGGAGATTCAGGCAGTTCAAATGGGTATAAAGATGTATTGCAAGCTAAAAACCTGGCCAAGTGACCGTTAAGGGAATGTGCGGGAGTTAAGAAAGGAATTCAAGGTGGGTTGGACTTAGATCTCTTGTGGGCACGAAAGGACTCATGACTTATGACGGTCTGACCCCTCCCTCAGGCTCAGCCTGGTCATCTCCTACACCACCATTCCTTCTAGATGAGCTTTAGCTTGCAAGTTCAACAAAACTGGGGCTAAGGACCCGATGGTTTTTATTTATGTATGTATTTATGAAACCATGCTGTTGTTTTTAAGAGTCTCAAGCAATGAATAATGCTGAAATATTCCATTTGCAACCCAGCAGCCAAAACATAAGAGAAGCAAGACTCACCGTTCCTGAAGTTCTCTCCACCCATCCTTGAGCCAGCTGAAAATGATGTTTTTCCTCTTCAACTATCTGACAATCACAGAGTGAGGCAGCAGATGCCCTGCGTGGTTTGGATGTCATGCACTCCCTATATAATATAGAACATTATATATAGACTATTATATATAGATATATAGAGTATATCCTAGAGCCGGAAACGACTAGCACGCATGAGTGAGGGGAACCTTTACCCTTTATACATAATAACACGTATAGCCATCCAAATCTTGTTTGTTTATGGCTTCCTCTGCAGACCTGACTTATCTTAGATGTTGGGGTCATTGATCACAAGACCAAGAGATCACACTAGTCTTCTCTACTTGGATGATTTTTCATAGGTGGCTTTGTTTGTGGCAACAGACTTTGGGATTATATAAAGGAAGGAGAAGGAACAGCAATAAGATGTTTCTGCAGAGGGCTTCATTTTCGGGACTGCAAACAAACTCCCAAAAGTTTGTTAGGGACAAGATGCTCATTGAAGATCATCCCATCCCCAACACATAGACCTAATCTCTCCCACTGTGTGTCAATGTGCTGTTTTTTCTTATTATTTTTCATCCACTGGAGTCAGACGGTCAAGTCAAAAGGAGGATTTGGAGGAATCCAAAACACTGAAAGAACTTTTTTTTTTAACCGATTCATGTCTCTGCCTTGACATGATCGTTCCTTTGATCGTTCCAAATTCCTACTTCGGATGTGTATAAGTCCTGGGACAATTGAATTCCCATCCTCTTAGCTAGAAATTGCCATGAAATAAGTTTTCATTTGTAATAAGTTTTCATTTTCATGTGCTCCTTATGAGAGCCCCGTGGATGTGTTTTGGGGTCCGTGCCTCATTTTGTTGCAACTTTGTTATGAGCATCAGGAACATAGCACTCAAGGTACCCTAGATCAGTGGTTCGCAACCTTTTTGGCTTGGTGGCTCCTCGGCAGGGGGAAAGGGGATGGATCCGTGTGAGTGGCAGGCGCACGCATCTAGTTCCATTTGCACAAGCGATCGGTGCAAGCACAAATGGAGCGCTACCTGTGAGCATGAGCGCCTGTTGCTGGTGCAAGTGGAGCTGCGGGCACTCATCCATTGCTTGTATAGCCTGGTTCCCAATGGGATGCAGCCTGGTAATGGGCCGCAACCCGGGAGTTGGGGACCCCTACCTAGATGGTATAGTATCAGATACTATAGTGTCTTTTTCATCCCCAAAGACCTAGATAGCAATTGAGCAGTTTGTTTAAATAGGTTGTACTTCTACATAAGTTGATGCCCAATTGGTCACCTTCCCACCTTCAACCTGTATTGTGCCGAATCTCGGTCAAACCAGGAGAGCTACACCATCACGCCACAGCTGCCCCAGTTCAGGCATGAAATTGGCTCATTTCCTGGTGGGTTGCGTGCATGTCACAGATCTCTTTTCCATGTGTGCAAACGTAAACAAGGGTATGCATGGAATGCAAAACCCACTGGGTAGCTTGCATGGCCTCAAGACATACAACACCTCAATGTGCGCAGGCGTACACACATACACGCCTGTTATCAGGTTCCAGTTGAATTCCCCCTCCAAGCTAATGTGCAAATGTAGAAACACCGTTCTAAATTAGAGAAGCCTGAGCCTATTTTTGAGAAGTAGTGTGATCGTGTGTCGTAGTGGGAACCATCTAAACCTTAGCATGTTTTTTCCTGTCTTAATAAAAGGCATTCTCTTCCCTGAGAGAAAGGGGAGTAGGCAAGACCTTCTAATTTGCTACTTTAAACAACAGCATTGTAGTCTTACACCTGTCTTGTGAATGGGTTCACCGTTTCTCCTTCCTGATCCACTAATTTGGAGTAGTCTACCTAGATTGTGTGCGCAGACATGGGCACACCATATACATTCGGTGTTGCAGACAAACTTGTTTCAGAGTTTTTATTCCTCCTTATTCTTACAGAACTAAGCCATACGGGGTGGAAAAATGAAATTCATCTGCACATGAGGAATGGCTGTTATTCTAGATGGGGGCAGGCCTGGCAATGTTGGATCCTCCATATATCTATGTTTGTCAACTGTAGCAACAGATGGGTGCTCCCAAAATTCCTCAGCCAGGCTGGGGAATTCTGGGAGTTGAAGTCCACCCATCTGTTGCCAAAGTTGAGAAACAGTGTTTTACATATATCCTCTTCACAAACAAATGAGCATGGCTGGCTGGGGAATTCTGGAAGTTGAAATCCACACATCTTAAAGTTACCAAGTTTGAAAAATACTGGTTTTCGCCTTTAAATATATTTTTAAATTCACGTATAAGTTTAAATTTGCCTTCAGGAAAAAAAAAAATAGGATGTTCCCCTTTAATTTTGGCTTAATGTAGAGTTGCTGGAATTAAACTGCAAAAATATTCATGCCTACTAGAAGACAGAAAACCACGCTTTGCTACGTTCATCTGAATTGAGCGATGCAGATTCCATATATTATGTAAACTGTTATTGTTTTAAAGCCTAATGTGTGGCTTTGTGTAATCCTAGCCCATT
>NW_020769445.1:627588-654763 GCF_900518735.1 Pseudonaja textilis | reverse complement strand
TATATATTCATTCACCCAAACCAGTTGGTGTATTCATATACCCAACAATTTCTGCATAAATATCACCTAAAATACAATAGCGCTATGCCCAAGCCCTCAAACTAGATAAAGAAAACCCAGTTAAATAAACGAGTCCAAAGCATTATACTTGTTCATTTATTTATTCAGGGAAACAATCTAAAATTGGGCCTATTTCCAAAACTGTAGATTCCTTTTCCAATAAAAGTGAAGCTATCCACAGAAATATACAAAGAAAAATAACTGAACCCACTGAATGATGGGGAAGACAGCAGAAATGGAGATAGCTTGGGCTTTCTTGGCAAGAATAAAGGAGAATATTTGTAGCTCAGGGTTGAAATGAGCGGTCCTTGGTGCTTTCTGAGCCTGCTTGTTTTCTTGCAAACGTTTCATTACCCAAACCAGGTAACATCAGCAATGGCAGTAAAGCGGGGAGGGCGGGGAGGTTGCTCTCACTAGCACTGATGGTGTTACCTAGTTTGGATAATGAAACCTGTACAAGAAAACAAGCTACTCAGAGAGCACCAAGAACTGCTCATTTAAGATAAGATAAATAAGATAAGATAAATTTATTGTCATTGTACTCAGAAACCTGAAAACAACGAAATAAGGTGCTCTTTCACAACATACAACTGAACAACACCAAAAGACATATACAAATAACAATGTAAAACAAATTAAAACAAATAACAGTTAAAAACTGTACAACCAGGATATATATATGTTAAGACCACCAGATTCATAACTCTGCATTTAACCTGATCACAGCACTTGGGTAAAAGCTATATTTAAATCTACTTGTCCTGGCTTTCAGCACTCTATATCGTCTTCCTGATGGCAGGATCTCAAACAACGACTGGCCTGGATGCGAAGGGTCTCTCAAGAGCTTTTGTATCTTCCTTCTACATCCCATGTTATACAAATCCTCCAATGAGGGAAGAGGACATCCGCTGATCTTTTGTGCCCTTTTTATCACTCTTTGGAGTGCCCTTTTCTCCGCCTCTGTACAACTCCTAAAGCACACACAGAGGCAATAAGATAAAATGCTCTCTATAGAGCTTCGGTAAAAGGCAACCAACAGACTCTCTGGCAGTTGTTGTGATCTTAAAAGTCTTAAAAAATACAGTCGTTGATGAGCCTTTTTTTCTAGGGCTAAAGTATTTGCCCCCCATGTTAGATCTTGTTTCAGGGTGATACCTAAAAACTTACATTCTGCCAAAACACCATCGATATACAACAGCTGGATATCCAAACTGCTCTTCCTGTAATCCACTATGAATTCCTTCATCTTATTTATATTAAAAATAAGATTGTTTACTTTGCACCGGAGGGACAGCTGACGAACTTCATCCCTGTACGCAGACTCATCATTGTCAGAAATGAGCCCCACCAACCTTGTATCATCTGCAAAATTAATGATCTTATTACTCAGATGAATAGAGGTGCAATCAGACGTATAAATAGTGAATAAAAGTGGACTCAATACACAGCCCTGAGGAGTGCCAGTATTGAGGATCTTCACAGAAGAGATATGTTCATTCATCCTAACCCTTTGTGAACGATGTGATAAAAAATTCAGAATCCACCAACATATGGAGTCCGGTAGCTTCAGATCTTTAAGCTTAGACATCAATCTGTGGGGTAATATTGTGTTGAAAGCAGAACTAAAATCAACAAATAATATTCTGACATACGTTCCTTTTTTCTCCAAATGAGATAGGGCAGTATGAGGAACAGTATTGACAGCATCCTCAGTAGATCTGTTTGTTCTATAAGCAAACTGATAATTGTCAAAGGTAACAGGAAGGCAAGAAATAATATATTTCTGAACTAACTGCTCGAAGCACTTCATTATCACAGAAGTCAATGCCACCGGCCTGAAGTCATTTAAAGCATTTGCAGGTGACTTCTTGGGTACTGGAACAATAATAGAAGCCTTCAGACAAGTTGGAACAATAGACTGTAGCAAAGAACGATTGAAAATCTCAGGCCACACCCCGGCTAACTGATCCGCACATTCTTTTACTACACAACCAGGAATGTTATCTGGTCCTGCAGCTTTTCTAGAGTTTACCGCTTTCATTATACCACCTAACATCATGCTCCTTCACAACAAGAGGAGCACAATGCTCGGTCAACAATGGTAGTGGTGATGGTAACTCCACTTCCAGTTGATTCATCTCAAACTGGGCATAAAAGGTGTTTAGTTCCTCTACCAACACATGTTTTCCACCCATACTAGCCTTCTGTGCTTTAAAATTAGTTAACTGCTGAATCCCCTGCCAAGCTTGTCTCAGATTATTATTAGATAACCAGTCTTCTATCTTTCCCTTGTATGCAGCCTTGGCTTGTTTAATACCATGCTTCAAATGATGACAGTCATTTCTTGGCAAGGACCAGCTTTTCTTGAATAGGCACATTCTGGATGTGTTGGACTCAGCTGATGCTGGAGTAGAACCAATGCTGCATCACTTTATAGCACTGCAGCTGTCATAGCATTGCTCATGACAGGAGTGCAGGGGTGGGATACAACAGGGTTAACTACCAGTTTGGGATTTACGAGCTTCCCTGCCCGCTGTGAGCCCCGCATGTCTGTTAATTGTCATTAGCATGCTGCGTGGCAAGAAGCAGCCTTTGAAACAGCCCTCATTTCTTGTTTTTTTAACTGCAGCTGTGCCTCATTTGGCAGTGTAAATAAAGATCAAGTAAGAGCCTGGGTGGGCAGGTGGGCAAAAACATCAGACGACATAGAGCCAGTTCTATGTCTGATGTTCTTCAGAGCTACCAGTTGTGGACAGAACCGGTAGAAACCCACCCCGCAGTAGTGGCTACCTCAACTTCTCTTCACATCTTCTATCATTCTCCTCAATGGCTTCCCCACCCTAACAATGGGATGTGGCTTGTTTCACTGCAACTCCCAGAATTCCCTGTGAGCATGGCTAAAAGTGCCCATTAGGAACATTAAAACCTAGAGAAAGCTGATGTAAGCTGTTTTAGGGATTGTCATCTCTTGAAGATATGATAACAGCTTAGAGAACATTGATTATCTAAGGCAAATGGAGGCAATGTATCATAGAATTAGAATTGGAAGGAGACTTAGTAGGCATCATCTAATAAAAACATCTGTTCAACATTATACTAACCAGGATTGACTAGAGCAGCGTTTCTAAACCTTGGCAATGTTAAATTGTGTAGACTTCAACTCCCCAGCCAACAAGGCAATCCTGTTGTAAATGTGATCACCACATGGTTTTGAAATCTAAAATGACCCACTGGAACTAAAAAAAAAAACTTCTGAGTTCAGTAATTATTTCTCCTTTAAAAAAGAAAAGAAAGGCTGAAGAGGTGAATATATTCAGCTGGAAATATGGTTAAGTTTGTGGAAGAAGAGTCAGTGTTAGAAATACACAGGAGACATTTATAAAAAGGCAACTCAGCATTGTAAAAAATTAGTATGCTAATGTTAACTGATCAAGTTATTTTTTTAAAAAAAAGAACTGTAATTCTTGTAGAATGCTATATACCTGAATATTTAAGTCTGGTTTTTTTTTCCACTAAAGAACGTCAGTTAATACAGCACAGTGAAGATAGAAATGGCTACTATTTATTGCTGAGGAATTCTGGGAGTTGAAGTCCACAAGTTTTAAAGTTGCAAAGCTTGGACACCCCTGCTCTAAGTATCTGCTGATTTGTGGGAGGAGGGTTCAGTATTCCATCTCAAACTTGTTGTCACCTGTGCATAAAATTATCAAAAATATTGCTATGAAATGAGGACGGAAGTATTATGGACTTTCAGCTCCCAGCATGGCTAGCTGGAGAATTCTGGAAATCGAAGTCCACACATTTTAACCTTGCTGAAGTTGCAAAACCCCTACTCAAGTCATTCTTCAATCTAGGGTCCTAAAGATTCTGCATTGATTTTGACGCCTGTTGTTATGGCTTGAGGCAAGATCTGCTAATACATCAGGGGAAAGATGGGGAAAACCCAAGATTATATTTGTTTTTTTTTTTCTTTCAGTCTTATAGGTTAACTTGAAATTGGGATATAAAAATATTTTTATAAATTAACTCCTCCCCGATATATTCTATATTTATTGCCAGTGCTTGATTTAAATCACCATAAATTGTTGTCAGCCTTCCTAATTATTTTTATTTTTTTAAATTATTTTTATCCCATCTTTATTACTTTATAAGTAGACCGAGATGGTGACAATACCTAATACTCCCTCCTCTTCCTATTTTCCCCAAAACAACCACCCTGTGAGGTAAGTTGGACTGAGAGAAAGAGTAACTGGCCCAAACTCGCTGACTCACCCAGTTTTCATGGCTAAGGCGAGACTAGAAATCAGTTTCCAGGATTCTAAGCCAGCATCTAACCTCCTCAGCACAACCCCTAAGGCACCCCCTAAGGCACTTCTACTTTCCATAGCCACTATGACCACTTCCCTTACTAGCATTCATATGTATGACAATAGAGTCCATTCATTCCAACCAGCAACTCTAAAAGAGTCACGACTCAACACAATGGCAACAGATTTTGGAATATTATTCAGCTGGCCTTGTTGGTAAATAAAGCTGCATATTGCAGTAAATATAGATTTGTAACCTGAGTAATAATACTAGAAATGCTTGAGCTCTTTTGTGTGATTGAAATTTATTTAAGAACCATACCCCACCTTTCTTCCAGCTCAAGGTGAAATACATAGTACAAGACTCTCTTCTTTATATTCCTCAGCTGCATTCACACAAGTTTGTACAATATCCTCAATTAGTTTTAATCTTGGGTAGCTTTTCTGTAGCTTAGTATGTGTTGTCCCAAAAGCAACTGGACTTTCTTGGGATTCCACCCCCCCCCCCTTGAAAACATTTAGCTTCTCATCCAATAAGCTTCTGCAAAGAGACCATTGATTTAGCAGAGGTGTAAGGATTACAACTAGATCCAAATAATATTTGTAACAATTTGCCCATCTCAGTTTGATTTAGCCTTAATTTACTGAATTAACCAAGTTTCCTGGTTTGCACACTATATGCAACCCTAAACAAATGGCAATCAATGGGCCTGCACAACACACACCAGTCTATGGAGATTCTCAATCATCCAGGTCATGGTTGTCCCAAAGGTGTTTTTCCAAAAGACAACTGGAATTTTGTTTTTTTCCCCCCTTGAAAACATTTTGCTTCTTATACAAGAAGCTGTTGCAAATATTATCTGGATCTTGTTGTAATCTTACACCTCTGCCAAATAAACCTGCCTTGGATTCTTTGCAGACAGGTGGGCTTAATCCCAGAGACTGGCTTGCTTACGACCACGATCTGATTTTTGTAACTCAATCTCTTAGCTCTGATGGGACATCGGTTCAACATTAAAATTAAAATAACAAATGCACTGGATAGGTACAGCAGAGCCTGATCTCTTGCAGGAGCACAAATGACCTTGATTTTTGTCAGGCAGAGGATGAAGGTTGTTTACAACTAGAGTTGGATAAATTTGGGGATGAGGCACTGTCAGAAAGCAGGGAGGTGTGAATGTCTCATTGTTGGGGGAAGCTGATGGATCCTTTTGGAAGTGAGCTAGGAGGAGGGGGAGGCTGCAGCCCCCGTAGGCAAGAGAAAATAGGAGTCCAGGAAACCAACCCACCAGGAGAGCCATCAAGGACCTGAGAAGAGCAATTGATAACTTGACAGCCCATTTAGCAAGATAATGGAACCTGAAGGCCCTTTGATACATTGTCCTGGAGGGAGGGGCTGAGAAAAAAGAGGAAGAGACCTTGACTCCCGTGGTTTTATCTCTCAGCTATCTGCTGGGGGTTTTCACTTTATAAGTCCCCAATGAGCACTAGCCAGCCAGGCCAAGCCAGCCTTGTCTTGTCTTCTGGAATGTCTGGGGGCCATGGGGCCTAGTGGTTAGGGTTAAGAATCCCCTGGGGTGGATTGGGACATTTAAAACAGGAGGAAGGTTTTTAAGGGTGGGAAGGTAAGCTGGCATTTACCTCAAGAGTACAAGACCCAAAAGTATTGATTGCACAATAAAAAAAAAATACCCTAGATTGCAATTGTTGAATGTATTCACCAAAAATCCTCTAGAGAGTTAGTTCTTTTATTTTCCCCCCAATGGAATCTTAAATCATGATCTTTAAAATCTTAAGATATAATAATATCCGTCAGCTTTTATTTTATAAGGCAGGTTGTTCCTTAATAGGTCTAATTTCAGGTGCCCTGAAAGGCTCACGTGGCAAGGCAATTGATATTGGACTGATTTAAGAGCAAACACGGGAGCCTACCTTATGGAGGCTCATATAATTCATTGCCTTAAAAATGCAATCCATCACTTTAATTGAAACTACATTAAGTTTGATGACTGTCAAAGTAGGCAGGTGATGAGTTTTGCAAGCAGGTCTTTTCTCTGCCTTCCCCCAGTGAAATCTTACTGTGAAACACATCTTTTAAGCTGACAACAGTAGGTATCAAAACAAGTTTTCTGAAAGTAAGGAGAGAAAGGGGAATTTTTTTTTAGAACACAACAGAGCTGGGAAGGGACCCTGAAGGACTTCTAGTCCAGAACCTGTACAATCTCAGATAAGTGGCTGTCCAGTCTCTTCTTAAAAATCTCCAATGGCGAAGTACCCACAATTTTTGAAGGCAAAGCTGTTCCACTGGTTAATTGTCCTCACTATTAGGAAGTTTCTCCTTAATTCCAGGTTGATTATATCTTTGATTAGTTTCCATCCATTGTTTCTTGTCCTGTCCTCTGGTGTTTGGAAAATAAATATTGAAACCCCCCCCCCCACCTCTTCTTTGTGGCAGCCTCTCAAATAGCTGAATTATCACCCCTAATTCTTCATTAGAAAAAAAAAAACTTCCCATCTCTGCCAGAATTAAGGAGCTAATCCAATCTAGCTCTAGATTCAGGAATGATTCCATTACATCCTGATTCTATAGCAGAGTGAGTCGTAAAGATTATGCTGGAGATAGTACTGAGGCAAAACACTTGTTTCATGATTTATGGCTTGTTGCAATAAAGGGCTAGTGCAGCCACAGCATTTATTTATTTATATCACACCTTTATTATTTTTGTATAAAATTAATTCAAGGCACCAAACATGGCCAAACAGACCTTCCTCCTCCTATTTTCCTCAGAACAACAACCCTGTGAGGTGAGTTGGGCTGAGAGAGCCACTGGCCTGAAGTCACCCAGTTAGTTTTCATATATTAGATATTTTTAACATTATACAGATAGTCCTCGACTTATGACCACAATTGAGATGTTTGTTAAGTGAGGCTTGCCCCGTTCTATGACCTTTCTTGCCACAGCTGTTAAGTGAATCACTGCACTTGTTAAATTAGTAACATGGTTGTTTTAAGTGAATCTGGCTTCCCCATTCAGAAGGCCACAAAAGGGAACCACATGACTCTGAGATATGGCAACCGTCCTAAATATGGGTCACTTGCCAAGCATCTATCTGAATTTTTTATCACATAACCATGGGGATACCGTAATGGTTTTAAGTGTGAAAAAATGGGCATAAGCCACTTTTTAAGTGTCGATGTAACTTTAAATGGACACTAAACAAGCTGTTGTAAGTCAAGGACTACCTCTACAGCAATATTTCTCAACCTCAGCAACTTTAAGAAGGGTGGATTTCAATTCCCGGAATTCCCTAGTCAGCACAGGGAATTCTGGGAGTTGTTGAAGTTGAGAAACACTGGCACATGGCATTAATCTATTAGTTATTTTAACAATCTCCTGCTGTTTTACAAATCTGATTTACATCCTTCAGGAACACAAGTGTCTCTTCCTCCTATTTTTTTCTTGTAACAACCATTCTGTAAGGTAGGCTGAGCACAAATGAAAGTGACTAGGCCACAATCATCCAGAGAGCATTGTGACTGGGGGAGAGGGGATAAATTATAACCTGGATCTTTTCCCCTTCCCAAAGCAGTCCAACATTTTCAACACCTATACCCATATGCTATGTATAGAAGACAATGTAAAAATCTATGAAATAATGTAAACATCCATGAAATTGATTGTTATTATTAATAAGACACCATTGGAATAGTTGCCTAGAGTGCTGAAATTTAGGTTAATTCTTTCTCAGCCTATCTCACTTTACACAAACATTTTCCTCTGATCTTATCGAAGGCACAGTGGGATATCACTCTTTGGTTTCACCTGTAAGGTTGGCTCAAACGGAAAGCTTCCTTTCTATTTATTTACATTAAAAGTATGTTTTTCTCCCTACATTTCTCCTTTGAAGTACATACACATTACTGAAATGGTTTATGGGGTATGAAAGAATATAAAATTGAAAACCTTTTTAAAAGGATGTTGAAAACCATTCCCAAAAACAAAGTCTAATGAAATCTATAAAGCAAACAGGGGAAAAAAAACTATTTTCTTTACCTTTGGGTTTACCTTTGCTTCTTCCTCAACCTCATTTACTTCACAGAGCCACTGTATGGGAAAATGTGAAAGTAAATCACACGAGGCACTCCTCAGAGATGTCTGGAAAGAGAAGATAAAACGGGGCTTCTGTAAATGCAGATTAAGCATTTCTTCACTTTTCATAAAGTTAACTATATTGGGCTTACTCTACAAGTTAATGGATTTATTGATATGTCACAATCAATTTGGTGTTCTAAAGATCCCCCCTTTTTCCATACATAAAACTCCCTTTATGACTAATTCCTCAGTTAAGTGTAGAGTGGGGCAACTGGATAAAACTGAGCGTTTACTGGCTAGAATGCCCTTCCTGAAGCTACACAGAGTATTAATTTTATTAAAAGTTTTAGAAGAGAAAAATTAACACCAAGACAGAATAAAGAAAACAGAAAAAAGCAAAAGGTCAGGGGGAAAAAAGAGACAAAAAGAATTAGTAAGAGGAAGCTTCTGATTTCCTTTGCAACAAATACAATTAGGAAATTCTTTGTGGTGTATTTCTTGACTGCTTGTGAAGGAAAGAATAATTTAAAATGAAGTGGGGCACAATGTAACATATTTATCAGATTATGTACAAGGTAGGAAACTAGGCTGAGAGGCCATTTTGTCTATCTGTCATACTAGAATTCCTGGTCTTATTTCCAAAGAAATCCCTCAAAAGCATTCCCTAATATCACACTCCGAAAGCAGGTTGCAGTTCTCAATCTCAATAACATTCTCATCATTATAGTTGCTGCCCTCCAACACGTCCCAAGGATACAAATAATGCTGTAATGTGCTTACTCCAAAGTAACCCATTAAATTTAGTAATTTACTTCCAAAAAAGCAAATAAGATTATTAAAATGGTGGAGTTTGTCACAGCTGCATCCAAGTTGCAAAAACTGAGTCAAAAGTTGAAGTTTAGGATTTCTGAGCTCACCCAGACCGCGTTCCCCTTATTTATGCAAATAAAAATATGAATTAATACTGCAGGTATAAGTGACATAATATAAAAGGAATCAAGAAAGTGGGTGGTGGAGAAGGCAGAGAAATTATAAATAACAGCTGCAATAATTTGGACCCAATTGCTCAAGAAAAATTCTTCCTGGTCCCTTTGTGAAACAAACTTAATTCAAAGGTTTATAAGCATGATAAGATTTTTTTTTTAAAGTGATGGATTGTAGAGAGATTCCACAAATCCTACTGAAATTGCACAGCACTGTATTCAAACTGTACATTTCTTCCAATAATCACACATAAGATCCAGAGCTTTGGGATGGCAGTGCTTGTACAGATGAGACCCTACCTATTGATTCAAGTTTATGAATTTTCCATTTAAAAATGAAGAAAAAGTCTCTGTAGCATTTGTTGTTTTCTTGCATACTTTCATAATTTTATAAGCTACCACCATATTTATTATTAGCCTCTTGGGTTTTCTTCTGTGATACAAACATTATGGAATGCAAAGCAGTAGGATCCCAAACAATAAAGTTGCCATTTTATTCGTTTTCACTTGGGAGAAAGAATGATTGAACTCAACAGAGCTTACATCCGAGAAAAAAAAAATATACAACTTAATTTTAAGGCTGTGACCTTATTAAAGTTGCCTGGACAGTATAAAGCTCCAGAGAAGTCTGTAACGCTTACTTGTGAATAAACAATTTAGAATTATGCTAAATTCCAACTTTAGAATTACCTTGTAAATAGGTAAGGTTACACACCGGTGAATTGCATTGCAAAAAAACACAGATCTGCATAAGATTGCAGCTGAAATATCCCATTCCAAAACACAGTTAGATACTAGCAAGGGTTCTTTCTAACACTTTCTAGTTCCATTGACCTAAATAGGTTTTAATTTTGAATATATTTTGGATGGGGTCATAAGTAAAAGGGAACAGAGATGAGCACAGCCCTCAAAGGTTAGCAACTACTAGTCGCAGGGACTCTTTTACCTATAAGTAAATTAACAGTAGTATAAAGAAGAGAGAAAATAAAGCTTCTTAAAGGGAGGTAGAACTGAGTAAGATGCAATTAACTGTTTGGGTACCTTAATTGCATAATCTCAGGATTTGAGACATCTATAATCAAGATTTATAAATTATCTCATATATTTATGAGAATTTATAAATATATATATATATATATATATATATATATATATATATATTTTCATAAATTTTCGTGGGTACTTACATGTATGGTATTCAGCTTTGTTAGGGTATTTTCCCACGTCATGGTTGTGCTTTTACAGTTGTAGTTGTGCTTTTAAAGTTGTATAAAATTATTATTTTATACATACATACATACATACATACATACATGTATGCATAAAATAATAATTAGGGAACCCCAGTCTCTGCAACTAATATGGCCTAGGCAAATCAGATCTAAATATCCACAGCTGTGACATTTTGGACCAATTACCAATTCTTAACCAGCCTCCCTGAAATAGTTGAGAGGTTAGAATACACTCTACTACATTAACTTGACCTCAATGGGAAATTGCAGGCATAAATATAAGCAAATTGTTGGGGGAGGGGAGATGTTTTTATTCGTTGTTGTGAGCTGCCTAGATATGATACACATGGCCACAGATTGGAAGTCCTGTAAATAAATAAAAGGAAACTCCTTCCAAATAAATCAGCCCTTGTTACTGCTTTCAAAGCTATAAGTTGCCCTCCCCTACCTTCTTCTCACTCTTTAAGGTTCTTTCTCTTTTGGACTGCAGCGTAAAAGGCAGTTATCCAACAGATGCAGCCCCTTCCCCTCTGGAAAAGCTCCAAGCCCAATTGGAAAGGCCTCATTTATGCATCTATATACCCTTAGTGCATAGAAAGAAAGCACCCCTTCTTCTCTCAGGGATCCCAAGAGCCGGATCATCCCCCAACTTCTTCTCCCTGGATTGAGGCCCTCAGTGGCCCCTTTGCCCCCCCCCCCACCCTTCCTCCCTTGGCTTTGAAGCCATCCTTGGGACTGCCCCATCCTCTCCAGCCTAGATTTCCCTCAGGGCAGCCCAAGATCTCCTGTGCAAGGATGGGAGTGTGGGGGGAGGTGTCTCCCTGGATCCCACCCTTGACTGGGCTTTGAAGAGGCCCACCTGGGAGGCATCAGCAGGCTGGGCCGGACCCCTGAGCTGGGAAGGCCCAGGGCCTTTCTTGGCCAATACCTGGAGGAGAGGTGGGGCCAGGGCCACTTTAAGCAGGAGGGCGGGTCCCTTCCAGGAGGGTTTCGACCCTCCCAGCTGTCCTGGCCAAGCAATCTCCGCTCTGCGGGGCGGTGGGGCTCCCTGCTCGGCCTTTGGGGGAGTTCGTTGGACGTTGCCCCGGCTCTTGCTCGCCTCTTGGGCTAAAGACAGAGAGGCTCAGCCCTCTCCCCCTTGGACTTGACTCCTCCTGCAAGGATCGGGGTCCCGTCTTGGGACGGCGCCCTGAGACTTTCTCTCGAGAGCTTTTCTGAGTTGCAGGGACGGGACAGCGGCGGCCGCTGCATCCTCCGTCGCCCCTTTGCTCCCCGCAAACATTGGGTCGGAGCGGGGGTCTCCCCATTGCTACCCTCGAAGAAGCAAAGCTGACCAACTGAGCCGTCCAGGGAAGGAGAGCTTGGATGATTTTAACAACCTCCCATCTCTTCCTTCCTTGCTCAACCCAACCCGTCCGAGGGATATTTTCGGCCTCCCCCAATTTCTTCCCGGGGGCATCTCGGCTTAACTTTCCGAGCAAAGCAGGGTCTCCTTTCTAGCCCGGTCACCCATGGCGGGGCCCTTGCGACGAGAGCTAGGCCGCTCCTCCTACCCTTTCCCGGTGCAAAGCCTGCACCTCGGCAACCTCCCGGCTGTCCCCCAGCACGAAACCACCTCGCCCGGCTTCTTGCCCGAAGCCTTCAGCGCCGGGGCCACTGCCGGGCAGGCCTTTGGCTTCAAGCCCGATTACGGCCCCCACCAGGGCGGGGTCGGGGAGCCCTATCCCGGCGGGGGCGAAATGCCTCGCACCTGGTACCCCTGGCCTGCCGCGGGGGAGGCCTGGAGCCACCCTCCCGGGATCCTGGTAAACCCTTATGCCCTCGCTCAGTCCGGAGAAGTCTGCCAGGCTTCCAAGGCCGAGATCAAAGTCGAGCGTGACTTCGAGCAAGCGGGCCCCTATTACGGAGGGCATCCCTGGACCGGTGGGTGTCTGGTCCCTTCGGTCCCTCCGGCCCAGGCCCGTCCGGCTTCTTGCAACAACCACACCAAGGAAGCCGCTTCGCCCAATCCGGATTCCGAGCCTTCCAGCAGCCCCACCAGCCAGCCCGAACAGGTGGGCAGCGCGGAGGAGAACAGTCCCCGGACCGATGCTAGTCCAACCCCCAGCGAGCAGATGGCCTCGGAGGAAGCGAAAGACGAAGAGGGCAGTGGAGAAGAGGTAGGACTGGCGTTTTGCAACGCGGTTCTCAAAGTGGAGTTATAGTATAAGATTAAGAAATTAGCAACTTTTAAAAATGGACAAGGACACAGTTGAAGATCATAGTATAATAGGACTACATTGATATACTTATCTTCTACTCTTTCCTACTGCTTCTATTGGTATCTATGATATCATGTTGTTGTATCTTATGATTAATGACTCTTAACCACTATCTATCTATCTATCTATCTATCTATCTATCTATCTATCTATCTATCTATCTATCTATCCATCTATCCATCCATCCATCCATCCATCCATCCATCCATCCATCCATATATATATATATATATACATACATGCATGTATGTTTTCTTAAGTTTTCACAGGTACTTACATGTATGGTATTCAGCTTCGTTCGGGTATTTTCCCACGTCATTGTAGTTGTGCTTTTAAAGTTGTAGCAACATTTTCGGCAGAAGCCTGATGATGGCAGATGAGATTGCTACAATTTTAAAAGCACAATTACAATGACTTGGGAAAATACCCGAACGAAGCTGAATACCATACATACATACATACATATATAATCCATCACTTTGTTGCTTGTATGGATAGTGAGAGCTTATGCACTGGAGACAAATTCCTTGTGTGTCCAATCACACACCGCCAATAAAGAATAATTGTGTCTTTTTTTTTTGAGTTGCTCATTTTCCTTACAGGATGCTAAAGGTTGCTTTTAAAACTTGCTGGTTGGGATGGGGAGGCATTCCTAGATGTTCTTTTCTTCTTCTTTTTCATTGCATCTCATCCCATCCAGCTGTGGTGTTGCAATCCTGCGGAAGAGTCCCCCTTTTTCCCCCGCATTCACATAACAACCCTGGGTTTGATCTGTTTGGGTGTAGTGTCTGTTTTAGCAGAGCATTTTAGCGGAAGATTTTAGCGAAGGGTTTTAGCATTTGTATCTGCTTGAGGCTTTGGAGACTGTTAGGCAAATGTGGGGAGCAAATGAAGGATTGAGGAATTGTATGAAGTGCTTTGGGACTTTACATGTTTGGAGATTCTCAGTTATCCAGGTCACAGTTGTCCCAAAGGTGGTTTTTCCAACCGGACTTTTTTGTTTTTTGTTTTTTTTTTGAAAATATTTCGCTTTCTCATCCAAAAAACGACTTGGATGAAAAGCGAAAATGTTTTCAAAGGAAAAAAAACCAAGAAAGTCCAATTGCCTTTTGGAAAAAACACCTTTGACTCTGGGACTTCACATTTATTATGGAGTGGCTGGCTTATGGCTGTGCATTATTGTTTCTGGGTAGGACAAAATGTGATAAAACATGATCTCTGTTGGGACTCCTTGATAAGTATTATGGATACCATTTCCAAGCTGGTAAAAACTGTGTTAAAGTTGGAGTCCATTAAGTCTCTGGAAGATTTGCAATTAGGGTTTTAGATCCCAGCTCAGCAAAAATACTATGTCTTGCTACCATTTCATGATTGTAACCATAAAGAAAGCAATGTTTTTTTTCCCCAGGTGGTGCTTTTTTTGTCATGTTTGAATGAAAATCTCTTAAGTTTATATTGAAACATAAATAAGTGGTTGGGTTTGGAAGACTGAAACACAAATTAGCTAACTCTGTCTTAGTTTGTTATATATTGTGAACCAGGACTGTAGAATTAGTTGTAGCTCAATGACTGTCTTCTAACCCGGTTTCTTAATTAGCCAGTTTGGGTTTTGTCCAAAACACTGAATCTTAGTTGCCAGTGGTTCTATGTAACATGCTAAATCACAAATCTCTTCACTGAGTTGAATACTAACCAAGCTGACCATGGTATCTGTGTTTGGTGATAACGCTATGAGATGTTTTTAGGATGGGTCTTCTGTAAATCTGTATTTTGGGGTTTTTTCTTCAATCCCACACCCAGCTGTTCCATATATACATTAGAAACATATATAATGGGAAAGTGGATGTTGTGGAATTTGGAAAAAAATGAAATTGAAAAAAAAAATCCAGGTTCATAATTTATACACTGGAAATGGAAGCTCATGAAAGCTCAGGCTATAATGCACAATCACTTTAAGGTGTCACAAATTAGAAGCAGGCAGAAATTATGAGAGTTGTGGTTACTGAGATTCAAGTTGAAAAAAGGTAGTTTTAGTTTCCCCCTTTTAAAAAAACCATCAGCTGTTTCTTTACACCCTTGAACTTTTGGAGATAAAGCTCTAAATAGCCCTCTTTCTTTTAAAAGTAATTACATAGCAAAACTGTGTTGGATTACTCCATCAATTCAAGTATCCTGTGCCTTAGTTGTTGAGAAAGGATGTAAAGCCAACAGCTTCCCTTTTTTCCCCATTCAAGAACTAGTATTCAGATTCTACTGCTCTGGTGGATTAATGGTGATTAATTAGTGCCAGGATGTGTTTAATGTTACAAACAGCTTTGAGATTTTTTTTAATGAGAAGCAGCATATAAAAATGTTAATTAAGGTCCATAAAATCATTGCCCCTCCTAATCCCAACAGCTACTGTTAGAAGTCAACTAATAAAATCAATTACAGAGAATGTCAAGAAGCCAGGCTTGAGTGGCAGAGCTTATAAACTTCTGAAGAAGTAAGAGAAAATATTTTTCTTAATAAATTCCTGGAGAATTTAGAATTTAGTTATTTTCTTCTTCTGACCTCTATTGGGCTTTAAGTTTCACAATGGAAGTGAAGACTTAACTACCTTTAGAAATTGTGGAGAATATCCCGTAGGTCAGGTTGTAGATTTAGGTAGAGGTGAGTTTACTGCTTGACTCCCAGATGTTTCTTTACCAAACTAGGTAACCTCTTCAGCTGCGTTTTGGGTGAAGTGTCTTGTTATTTCATACAGGTACCATATAAAGGAGAATATTTGTAGCTCAGGGTTGACATGAGGGGTCCTTGGTGCTTTCTGAGCTTGATTATTTTCTTGGCAAATGTTTCATTACCCAAACTAGGTAGATGTTACCTAGTTTGGGTAATGAAACATCTACGAGAAAACAAGCACGCTCTGAGAGGATCAAGGACCCATCGTTTATATAGGTCCTGGGCAGCCAGTTGATCTTGTAACTGGTTGAATCACAAGACTGAGCAACCATCCAGGACCTATATAAATGAACAAGATACTTCACCCCAAATCCGACTGAAGATGTTACCCATTTTGATAAGGAACCATCCAGGAGCCAAGTGGCAAACTCTGAGGACAAACCTCTGCCTAAAACTCTTAGCTACCTTTTAAAACTAAACAGCTCCTTTAAGATTTCCTCTTAGGAAATATGCTCAGTTGACTTGGATTTCTTGATTAATTGCTTCTTCTTTTGTGTGTCCCAGCTGTTTTTTCCTCACCCAAGTTAGCTGGATTTATTCAATTGATCAGTGAATAAGCTATACATCAATCTCTAGTTGATTGGGTTAGCCTAACCTGGCATGTCAAAAAAACCATCATGTGAATATGAAAACTATGGTGCTCTGGGCCACTTTTTATAGGCTTTATAGTGGGTATAAAACCACACTGTAAAATGGGTTACAGTTCTTCTGATTTGCTTCTAAAATTCAGAGACTGCAGCATGGGGCGGGGTTTCCCCCTCCCCAAGCAGCCTGATAAAAGTTTTAGCTTAAGGGTCTTCAAACTTGGCAAGTTTAAGACTCATGGACTTTTAACTCCCAGAATTCCTGAGCTAACATGAGAAATTCTGGGAGTTGAAGTCCACAAGTCTTAAAGCTATCAAGTTTGAGGAGCCCTGTATTTATCTTTTATACTGTTCTCCTGCATATCAGCTGTGACAAAAACCCCTTTTTTGCTAACAGACAGGGAGATCCCATCAATGTCCCCAACCTGGTGCCCCACAGGCTGGTGGTGGAGGGAATTATGTGAGGTTTTGACAAGACTGTGATTTGTTCATAGTTTATGACATCTGTATTACAAAGCAAGGTATGAAATCCGTGCCAGTTTTGCAACAAGCTAGCCATGCAGTACAGGTAGTCCTCAACGTACAGCCACAACTGAGCCCACCAAAGTTTTATGTTGCAAAATTTACATTGAAATGTGGTGCGTGAGTTTTGCCCCATTTTACAACTTTTCTTGCCACAGTTGTTAAGTGAATCAATGTGGTGGTTAAATTAGTAACCTGGTTGTTAAGTGAATCTGTCTTCCCCGTTGACTTGGGCTTGTCAGAAGGTCACAGAAGGGGATCTCATGACCCGAGACACTCCAACCAACCGTCATAAATATGAGTCAGATGCCAAATATCTGTATTTCGATCACATGACCATGGGGATGTCACAATGGTTATAAGTATGAAACCTGGTCATGTGTCGCTTTTTTCACAGTGCAATTGAACGGTCACTAAATGGACTGTTGTAAGTCAAGGATTACCTGTTTAGCATTGTTGTCACATGGTGACATTGCTCTCAGTATCTCAATAATTATTACCAAGTTAGTTACCAAGACAAATTCCTTGTGTGTCTAATCACACTTGGCCAATAAAGAATTCATTCATTCATTCATTATTGTTGAATATATGTGTGTGTGTGTGTGTGTGTGTGTGTGTGTGTGTGTGTGTGTGTATGTGTATGTGTATGGTATTCAGCTTTGTTCGGGTATTTTCCCACGTCATTATAGTTGTGCTTTTAAAGTTGTAGCAACGTTTCGGCAGAATCTCATCTGCCACCATCAGGCTTCTGTATTGTGTTCATCTGTGTGTATGTATGTGTGTGTGTGTGTATACACACACACACACACAAGTGTTTTCTTAGACTTCTCCAATCCTCTCCTTAAAAAACATCCACAATGATGACCATCATCACCCAATGGCTGTGAATTTCATACCAGGCATAGCATAAAAATTATTCTGCTCATTGATCCTGAATCACCGAATATTTCATTTCAATGGGTGACACAGAATTCTAACACTGGGAGGAATAAAACCTTTCTGTTTTCTATGTCATTCATTGATTTCGTATTACCCCCTCACATCCTGGACATAAATGGTTTCCACTTCTACCCTCAAAATTATGCTATAGGGCTCTGCACATCAGAGTAACAAGACACAAGGACAGTTTTTGACCAAATGCCATCACTCTGCTAAGCAACTAATTTCCACAACACTGTCAAACTATTTAGTAAGACTGTATTACTATTCTTCTTCTCATCCTTACTAGTACCTATCTCTTTCCACTTATGACTATGTCCATGTTGCTTGCATCTTTACAACTTTTTATTGTTTCCTAATATGATTTGATTGCTTATTAGTAACCTATTCTTGACTCTTGATGAATGTATCTTTTCTTTTATGTACGCTGAGATCATTTGCACCAAGACAAATTCCTTGTATGTCCAATCACACTTGGCCAATAAAAAATTCTATTCTATGACTATCACTAAGTGTTGTATCTTATGATTCTTGAATATATTTTATCTTTTTCTTTATGTACACTGAGAACATATGCACCAAAGACAAATTCCTTGTGTGTCCAATCATCCTTGGCCAATAAAGAATTCTGTTCTATTAAGCTATCGAAGTTTTTTTTTTAAGCCAGAGAAAACACACAATTGTTGTAGCCTTTCCATATAGGGCAACCTTTCTAACTGTCTCATTCATTGGCATTCTTTTTTCTTTCTTTTTTCTTTTTGCATTCTTTCTAACTTCATAATCATCTTTGGAGATTATGTAAGCTGCCCTGAGTCACTCTGGACAGTGGAATGATTCAGGATCAATGAGCAGAGTATTTTTTTATGCCCTGCCTGGTATGAAATTCACAGCCATTGGGTGGTGATGGTCATCAGTGTGGATGTTTTTTAAGGAGAGGATGGGAGAAGTCCAAGAAAGACAAGAAAAATCAACAGCTGTCGGTCTTCAGGGCTGTTTGCTATTCTGAAATAGCAGCTGCTGGGGAGCTGCTGTGTAGGAGGGCTGTCAATCCTCTATTCATGTTTGTGTGTTTTTGGAATGTATATTGACTGCCTACTGTGAGATACAGAGTGGTGGACCAGATCAGCCCTTGGCCTGGTTGAGTAAAACACTTTGAAGTTTCTCATTCCTTGGGGAACATTAATTAATGAAAAACTTGTGATCCCTCTCTCAAAGCCCAGAGAAAGCAATTGTGTGGCATTTCTTTTTTTTTTTTTAAAGTCAGGTTTCCAGAGAAAAGAAGCAACTCCATGCCTCCCGCTTTCCCTGTTCTCAAGTCAAGATCTACCAACAAAGCCAAGAAATCCAACTTGAATTTCTGAGCAGGAGATGGTCAAATTGATTTTCAAGCCCCTTGCTAATGTTATAATAACTGGACGGAGTACTATCAATCTTCCCAAATCTCTGTCTGTAATCAGATTGTTTGCTGCAGAACCAGACAGGAAGAGCGGTCTTCTCAAATCCATTGAATTTTGCTTGACTCCCAAGAGCTATCCATCAGAGTTGGGTATTGAAATTAAAGTCAGCGTTTATAAATATTGGAGAGTTGATGCTTATTCCTCTAGGTAAACCAATAAAAACAAAACACAGATCACAGTAGATAAACCTAGGAATGTATTTCTGATTTGGGGGATGGAAAGGTGTACTACTTCTAAAAAAACAGCATAAACACTCGACAAAAAGAATATTCTCTCTCCAGTTCCCCCTATGGTTAAGCAGTTGGTAGATGAACCTCGGATGGTGGTGATGTTTTATTAAATTTACTAGCTAAATACCCGTGCTTTGGTACAAAACTATATGGTCGGGCTTAGTTTTTGGGGAGGAAAATAAGGGGAATTTTTTTTTGCCTCTGCCTACCAGCATAGTGTCCAGTCAGTGTGTGAGAGAGTTGAGGGCTGTTTGGAAACTGAAGCAGTGTTTGTGTGAGCAAGAAGGAGACAGCAAGGAGCCCGGGCATGGCTTAGCTCAACTGTTCTGTACTAAAGCTGCTTTGTGCTGTGAAACTAAAACTGAAACTCCTCTCCTCTGCTTGTGTTTTGCATTTGGAAGAGATTTATTTTCAGGTGGGGAGGGTGAATAGAACTCCTTAGCATCAGAGTATGTTAATAAAAAGATATGAAATACTAACGCTCTGATGGTCATTTCAAAAAATCCTTTCTTAGTGAGCACCTAGAAGCCAAGAGGAACATACGTGCCAAATTTCAAGTTTGTAGGCTTTACGGTTCTGGAGATTTTGTGATGATGCATGAGTGATATTTCGCTCTGTGTGTGTGTGTGTATATATATGTGTGTGTTGCCCATCTTGCTATCCGCTGCTTACAATAAAATAAAAGCTGCAAAAACATTAAAAAAAAACTAAAAAGAGAATTAGAATGAACAGGGATCAATAAAATTAGAATTAACAGGGATGAATAGTAATAGCATTTAGAGAGGACTCTGAAGGAATATATAAGTCTAAATGGTTTTCAGAGCCAGCCTATTGCCCCCAACCATCTAGGTCCTCATTTTACAGACCTCCGAAGGATGGAAGGCTGAGTCAACCTTGGAGGGATTCACAGATTTGTACCTCAGAACTGAGCAATATTCTGACTGAGAGTTTCTCTGCGTGAAAGTATTCTTCACCATTTCTATCAATTATTTAACTGATTGTTCCTCAGTCTGGATATTTAGAAGTCTTAAGAGTACTGTGTAGCTTGTTTTTACTCTTTGAAGTTATAGCTGGGGTGATGAGACTCATAATTCAAAATGTGTTGGGGAAGGCCGAGTTAGAAGGTTCTCAAAAAACCAAACTTGGCTTGCTAAATATAATTCAGAAAAAGAAAAAAAAATCTAGAATGCTGTGGTTTTGGGTAGAATAAACAACTGAACTAAGAAGTGCTGTGGTTTTTGGTAGAATAAACAACTGAACTAAGAAGTGAAGCTTAGCAGATAAAAATTTAAAATGCTGTATTTCCTGTACCCAAAAGTGATCAAATACATAGAGATGGGATGAAGAATATTTACCTTGTAATAGGAGAAATATTGGGACTATTAATTAAGCTAAATGTCAATCAGCAGTGCCATCCAACTGCAATAAAGGTTGTGTTAAGAATACTAGCATTTTTAAATTAGATAGTGTCAGCCTTCAAGATTTCTTTCCTTTGCTTTGCATCTTCCGGCTGCCATAGTAACCGGGGAGGGGTGAAATAATTGGGCTTTGTGGGTGTGGGAAATGTACTGGAGGTTTAGAGATGAAGTCTATAAGTTGGGGAAAAACATTCGTGTTTATGCTTTTTTGCTGTGCTATGCACAGGCGCAACTCTTTATCAAAATAGGCCAAGGTCAACGGACAGATTGCCTGCATCACCACCTGAAGATGCCCCACATGACAATATATACAACTTTAATTGGATGGACAGTTTGAACTATTGTGGTTGGGAACGTTGCCATCACTTTGTATATGTGGTTTTCACGCGCAGTTCCTCAGATTCAGAATTCTTTTGATGCTACCACTTGATGTCCAGTAAAAGATATATTTTCTCTAATTAATGGAGTCTAAGCGTTTCTTTCTTGGATTTTGAATGGAGCACCACCTGACATTATTCTGAATCTGAGGAATAAGGAATAAACCTGACAGATAGTTTCCAAGTTAAAGTATTCCATTTTATTGTGCATTAATCAAACCTTACCCAGAGTTCTGTGACTTGGTCTGGCTCCAGATCGTTAAATGGAAAGGGGACAATTTGTAATGAATCCAGAGGAAGAGAGAGATCACCAGCGTGGAAAATTATGATCTGTGAAGAAAGGATGAAGGACAGTTGGTGGGGTTAGCCTAGAGGAGAAATGACAAGTGGGAAGGGAAGGGAAACTAAAAAACTATTGCAATATTTGAAGGACTGTACAGGTAGTCCTCGACTTTTAGCAGTTCATTTAGTGACCGTTCAAAGTTACAACGGCCCTGAAAAAAAATGACTTATGACCGCTTTTCACACGACCATTGCAGCATCTCCATAATCACGGGATCAAAATCCAGATATTTGGCAACTGACTCATATTTATGACGGTTGCAATGTCCCAGAGGTCCCCTTTTTGCGACCTTCTGACAAGCCAAGTCAATGGGGAAGCCATTAGTCACAAGCTTACAAACCTTGTTACTAACTTAACCACAATTACAACCACAGTGGAGTCCAAAATTTCTCTTGTGAAGTGAGACAGTTGTTAAGTGAATTGGCCCCATTTTGCGACCATTTTTGCCACGGTTGTTAAGTGAATCACTGCAGTTGTTACATTGCTAACATGGTTGTTAAGTAAATCTAGTTTCCCCATTGACATTGCTTGTCAAAAGGTCGTAAAAAGGGATCACATGACCACCACCCCTGGGGACACTTACAACCGTCATAAATGTGAGCCAATGGTCAAATATCTGAATTTTGATCACCTGTGGCCATGGGGATGCCGTCAACAGTTGTAAGTATGAAACATGGTCATAAATCACATTTTTCGGTGCCATTGTAATTTTGAATGGTCAGTAAACGAACTGTTATAAGTTGAGGACTACTTATATTAAGGGAATGAAAAGTAAAATAAAACATTAAAATAATAAACAAATAAATAAACAAAATAAAACTCAAAGGCCAGATTCGATGAACCACTACTAGATCGTTTCCTGCTGTCAGTGTTCTGTGTTTCCATGTTTCTAAATATTAAAATATCCAGGGTATGTTTAGAGATAAGGTCTGGTCACCCGATAGCAACCCCGCAGGCAATACTGAAGATAAGATCAATGCAGATTTTCACCATGTAAATTCAAAAGACAGGTGCTCTTATGTTATGGAAGTTGGGGGGGAGGGAGAGGGAGGAGGGAGTTGGAAAGAGGGAGTAGAAAAAGAAAAATGAAGAGAGAGGGAGAGAGAGAGGGTGGAAGAAAGGGGAGAGAAGAGGGGGAGGGAGGGAAAGAGGGAGAGGGAGGGAGAAAAAGGGAGACTGAGGGAGAAAAAGAGGGAGAGGGTGTGGAGAAGGGAGAGGGGGGAGTGAGAGAGAGGAGTGAGAGAGAGAGAGAGAGGGAAGAGATTAGGTTGAGTTGGGATCAAATTTGCATGAATGAAGGTAGAAGATCATAGTTCATTGAACAAACAATAGCATCTTGGTTCACTTAAGCCATAGACCATGGTTTATACAGTACCTAGTTTTCACATCACGGTGAAAACCATATGGTTAAGGCCAACAGCAAGCTCAGCCTGTGTATTAAGTTTGCCATATCAGGAGGACCTGCTATGGCTTCCCCTGGCCTTTTTTGTGTGTGTGTGTGTGTGGCAACATATACAAACAATGCACCCTTGTGGATCTGATGTCTGCCCTACAACCCTTGCCGATGCTTTATCTTGTCTGCTCCATCCTGCCTTTGGGGCTTTCAGTCAAGACCCCCTCCTGCTCCTACCCCTCCTCCCTGGAAGCGACATTCCCCCAGGGGCTTCCAACACCCCCCCCCTCTCCCAGTAATGTCTGGCTAAGGATTTTGGGGAGCCCCTTGTAGTGCTAAAGTCACTTCAAAGCGCTTTTGTTGGTGCCTTGAAAGAGTTCATCCTCTTTTGCCTCAGGCGAGGTAGACCTTGGGATTGGCCTCCAGCCTATGGAAGGAACCTGGGCTTGGACCTTGGCTTGTTCTTCACCCCTGCACGATGTAGGGTGGCTACTTCTAAGGAGTATAAGCTTCCAGGCGTGGTGACCTTGCTCGATTTTTTCCAAATTTTGAACCCTCCAAGGTTGAGGTTTCGACTTTCACAGTCTCCAGCTCGTCTCAGTTCACGATGAGTTCGGTGGAGAACACTCTACTGGAGAATGTAGGCTAAATTGCTGCAAGAGATCATTGGAGCAGAACAGATCTCAGGAGGAGCCTGACCCTCCGCAAACCCCTTTCACAGTCCCCAGACCGTGCAGAATCGGAGAAGATTCTCTGAGAACTTGCAGAGAAGAGCAACTAGGATGATTAAAGGCCTGAAGACTAAAACATATGAAAAATGGTGGCAGGACCTGGGTGTGGCTAGTTGAGAGAGAAGAAGGACTAGAGGAGACACGATAGCAGTATTCCAGTATTTGAGGGGCTGACACAAAGAGGAGGGAGTCAAAGCACCAGGAAGCAGGACAGGAAACGATGGAAACTAATCAAGGACAGAAGTAACCTGGAATCAAGGAGAAACTTCCTAACAGGGAAGACAATTAAACCAGTGGAACAGCTTTGCCTTCAGAAGTTATGGGTGCTTCATCACTGGGGTTTTTTAAAGAAGAGACTGGGCAGCCAGTCCAGGTACTATAGGATCTCCTGCTTGAGCCAAGGGCTTAGGATTCAGAGATCTCCAAGATCTCCCTTCCCTTATTCTGGTTGATTGACGAATCAAGCATCGTGCTAGCCATAATGCTATTTTTGTAGCAGAAACAAGATTGGATTGGATCAAATTGAATTGAATTGAATACTTTATTTGTAATTAGATACACAGACTTGTACAGAAGCACTCAATACTTATATTTTTTTAATACCAATAAAAAGGAAAGGAAAGAAGATAATCAAAAGGCCAAATAATAATATTACAGTCCTACTTCATGGGTATGCATGCATCGACATTAGACAGCATGGTGAGAATTAGATGATCAGCAGAGCGATGGCATTGCTTTTGGCCTGCAGTGCCCTATAGCAAGGTCCAGAGGGAAGAGGTTGAACCACTTTAATGTCCAGGATGTGAGGGGGACTGCAGATATTTTCCCAGTTCTCCTTCCTACCCACACAATATACAAGTCTTCCATGGAAGGCAATTGCTGGTTCCAGTTGTTCCTTCCACACGTCTTATTTTAACTATCCCTTGGAGTCTGTCCTTGATAGTTAAGAAGAATGTGAGCTTGAGGGGATGGAAAAAACCTGGCAGATTTCTTCTGGGGTAGATATGATTAACTCTGATGGGCAATTAAGTAAGCCCCAGGCTAGAAAGATTGGGTGGTTACTATTTTTGGAAGCAACACACAAAAAAAGCCAAGCCTGTTGGTTGGATTCCTTTATGATAAATAAATGTGTGATTGTCCCCGGGATTGTCTGCTGGAGATTGGAATTGTCTGTTGGAGATTTATCTACTGTGACTGCTCCAAAGAGTGAGAAAGAAATAGATTAGAAACAATGAAAGTGATATCTGAGCTTGAACTCTTGCTTTGTAGCAAGAAATTTAATAAATCACTCCAGCAGGGAGAGGTTCGGGTATGAAGAAGCATTGAGATCTGTTGATGTGATTGATTTCTAGTGATTTGAAAGGAATCCATTGGATTCTTCTGATTTACCAACTACCCATTTGTCTGGCATGGAATCTTTTCATTCAAGTCTCTTACAACATCGGCTCTTAAACAGATTATGAGAATTAAAACCACTGTTCTCAAGTCTTGAGTTTGGTGGTTTTATCCTGATTAGTATGAGATTGTATATGTACCTATATGATATAATGTGTACACACACACACACACACATTGCATCATGTAGGTACATATACAATCTCCCTTTTATACTAATCAGGATAAAAGTACATTTATATATATTTATATAATATAATATATATTAACATTTGTTTAATGGTTAGATGTCAATCCCTTCTTCATCAGGTTTCCCCCTAATGGGTGTAGGTAAGAAATAACCGAACGAATGAATTCTTTATTGGCCAAGTATGATTAGACACACAAAGAATTTGTCTTGGTGCAAATGCTCTCGCTGTACATAAAAAGAAAAGATACATTCATCAAGAATCATATGGTACAACACTTAATGATAGTCATATGTGAGGGGATGGGTGATAAGGAATGATGAGAAGATTAATAGTAATAGTAGCACAGACTTTGTAAGTAATTGGACAGTGTTGAGGGAATTATTTGTTTAGCAGAGTGATGGCTTTCGGGGAAAAAACTGTTCTTGTGTCCAGCTGTTCTGGTGTGCAGTTCGTTTTGAGAGAAGGAGCTGAAACAGTTTATGTCTGGGATGTGAGGGGTCTGTAAATATTTTCACAGCCCTCTTTTTGACTCGTGCAGGATACAGGTCCCGATTGAAGGTAGCAATTGTTTTTTCTACAGTCCTAATTATCCTCTGAAGTTTGTGTCTGTCTTGTTCGGTTGCAGAACCAAACCAGAAATAGTGACTGGTTCAAAAATCACTCAGGGAGCTTCTATATAGGAAGGTGGTATTGAACCTGCCCCCACCCCCCTTAATTTTTTTACAATTTAAAAAATAAGTAAATATGCAGTATATTCCAGATGAGGTAGTAGGAGCAAAAAATTTAAAAATCGCCCAAACAAATTCCAGATGAGGGAGAACAGTTGTCCCAAAGGTATTCCTTTTCCAAAAAGCAACTGGACTTCTCTTGGAGGTTTTTTTTTCCTTTAAAAATGTTTTGCTTCTCGTCCAAGAACCTTATTCAGTTCTGAACTGAATAGAAGAAGCTTCTTGGATGAGAAGCGAAGTATTTTCAAAGGAAAAACCAAGAAAGTCCAGTTGCCCTTTGCAAAAAAACCCAACAAAACAAAAAACCCCACCTTTGGGGCAACCATGACCTGGATGATTGAGAAACTCCATAGACATTTAGCCAAAAGTTCTAACTTTTCTGAAAAATGAGCGTGCATCAAAAAGGCCTTATTGCTGTCTTGAAATGGACAGCAATCAATCAAAGTGCTTCTTTTTCTTTGCTTTTTTTTCCCTTTTAGGAAACAACTACTACAGAAGAGCTGGAACAATTTGCTAAGGAACTGAAGCACAAAAGAATTACCCTGGGCTTCACTCAGGCAGATGTAGGACTGGCTCTGGGTTTACTGTATGGTAGGTACAAGCTCTTGAGGTTTTAGGGTTGTGAACTATCAAATAAATGAACATTTTTGGTGTGTGTGTGTGTGTGTGTGTGTTTTACTAGGATGAGAAAAAACTCAACTTTTTGTCTCAACTAAGATTAAGAGTCTTTCTGTGGCACTTGAACAGCCCTGGCTCAGAATGATAGAACTTGTGGAACAAAAGAGTTGGAGAGAGGCTTTTTTTTGTTTCTCTGAGCTAAAGAGATGTGTTGCATTGAATTGGAATTAATCTTGATCTGCAGATAAGGTTGACCCATTAGTCCAAACAATAGTTCCATAGTGGGAAACATCTCTTCTTTAAAGGCATTGTTATCTAACAAGGTATGCTTCTTTTATAGCTTTTATATTAACAGTTGTAACTGGCACCTGATTTCCAGGGAAATATTTTTTAAAGTGTGTTGATTAATCCAATCAATTAAATCTCTTGTTGTAGCACTTTCAGAGGCATTTCTCACTGTCTATTCTTGTTGTAGGAATTTTTCTGTGACCTGGAATCTTATCTATTTTCTTTCTTTCTTTCTTTCTTTCTTTCTTTCTTTCTTTCTTTCTTTCTTTCTTTCTTTCTTTCTTTCTTTCTTTCTTTCTTTCT
>NW_020769445.1:608381-627578 GCF_900518735.1 Pseudonaja textilis | reverse complement strand
TCTTTCTTTCTTTCTTTCTTTCTTTCTTTCTTTCTTTCTTTCTTTCTCTCTCTCTCTCTCTCTCTCTCTTTCTTCCTTCCTTTCTTTCTTTCTTTCTTTTCCTTCCTTTCTTCTTTTCTTTCTCTCTCTTTTCCTTCCTTCCTTTCTTTTTCTATCTCTCCCTCCCTCCCTCCCTTCCTTTCTCTCTCTCTCTCCCTCCTTTTTTTCTTTCTTTCTTTACTTCCTTCCTTTCTTTGAAGTAGACAGTCTAATTTTATTTTGATTTCTACTGAAAATAATTGGTGCATTTGAATCTAAAATGTATGGAAAACACACTGGGCCAGAAGTTGGCTTAGATTGCTTTCAAAGATTCTTCCAACACTTGAATTATTAGCAAAGTAATTGCCAACAATATTGAATATTCCCTATTTTTCTTTAGTTGCTACAAAGCATGAACGCTTTACAAAAAGCCCCTTGAAGTCAATGAGACTGAGAGATCGAGACCCATAGAATCAACATCTGACCTACCAGATCAGGGATCTACAACCTTGGCAACTTTAAGACTTGTGGACTTCAACTCCCAGAATTTTTCTGCCAGCTGGCTGAGGAATTCTGGGAGTTGAAGTCCACAAGTCTTAAAGTTGCCAGGGTTGGAGACCCCTGTACTAGATTCCTGTTCTAAATATCAATCTGGTTGTTCTTGTTTTTCCACTTAACTCATGCAGGGAAGATGTTTAGTCAAACCACCATCTGCCGCTTCGAAGCTTTGCAACTCAGCTTCAAGAACATGTGTAAACTGAAGCCCCTCCTTCAGCGTTGGCTTCAAGAGGCTGACAGTAACGAGAATTTGCAGGAGGTGAGTTCCTAGGATGGATGAATGGCTATCCTGTCTCCAGGACCTGAACGAATTCTTCATTTGGGAGACTAAGTTTTATTCATTGGTTCCAATAATTATTAATAATGGCATTTTGTTGAGAGTTCTAGGCAGATGTGAACTTCCCTCTTTCCCAAGGAGTATAAAATTTAAAGGGTTTTGTTTTAACATTTGAAATGAAAAGAGCACCATTCAGAATTGGGGTGGTCCAGAACATCACACACAAAAATTGCTATTTCAAAAGATCTGCTCATTGGAATGTTTTTCAGTACATCTCCTAAATGATGAGGTTGACCCCAAATAAAAGCAGGAATACATATTATTTTGAGGGTGAAAGTTCATTCTGCGAGCTTGTGGGTTGGCTTCAGAATGTTTTATTACCAGGCTAAGTAACATCTTCAGTTTGTAGGATGTCAGTGTCAGTATTCCTCTACTTATAAAGGCTTCAGGAATAGGAGTGTCCATTGAAGATGTTACTGTGAAGACCCGGAGCATAGCACAAAGGCAACATAGTCATATAAGCAATAAGAGTCCCTTTATTATCTCCAATTTTGCCCCCAATGTCCAGGCTACCTTCGGCTGGAGAAAAACTCTCCCAGAAACAGCCTTTCACTGTAGAAAATTCAGTCCAAAACAAGGCACATACAAACTGTAACTAAAAATCCAAACAAACCAAGCTGAAGTAATTAGCTTGACAGGGCAGGAGAAGGAATTTCAGACTTGAAAGCACAGCAAAACTCACACAATTGGGAAGACAGGAACACAGATAAGCCATAACGATGCAAGATAAAGTCATGTTTGCTCCCAACAGCTTGCTGTGTGCAGCTTCCTCTTTTAAACACTGTGTTCCCAGCTGCAGCTAATGAAGGAAATCAGGGCCCTTTCCTCCCCCGTAAGCCATGCAACTCACATTGCTCCCCTCTCTGTTCCTCCCTGCATGCCCTAGGATGAAGAGGGGGGTAGGCTGGGGTCTTCCTCTGAATTCCCTCCCCTTGCTCTACCTCTCCCCTGCTCTGCCCAGCTGGACTTTGCCCTTCCCCAGTTTCTTCCACAGCCGAAGGAGCCACATTCTCACTCCCTGTCACCTGTTCGGCTTCCTCCTCTGAGTCAGACTCCGACAGGGGCATGACAGTTACCTAGCCTGGTAATGAAATGTTCGGAAACCAACCCACAATCTCGGAGAATGAACCACCCTCATCCTACACCCAACAAGTGAGAGCAATCAACCAATGGAATAGATTGCCTTCAGAAGTTGTGGTTGCTCCATCACTGGAGGCTTTTTAAGAAGAGACTGGACAGCCACTTGTCTGGAAAGATATAGGGTCTCTTGCTCAAGCAGGGGGGTAGACTAGAAGACCTCCCAGGTCCCTTCCAGTCCTGTGATTCTACGTTCTAAGCATGGGAACAGCAGGCTGGTGAAAAAATTGCAGTGCCTAGATTTTAGTTGCAGTGGCAAAGGAAATTGGATGAATTTTTGCTATATTCCTCAGCAAAGATACAGTTTGGTTATACGAATCAGCGTCCTCCATTCAGTATTTCTGCAGATTCATTTATTCATTCATTCGTTCATTCATTCATTCACTGGGACCTGAATGGTTCTATAGGAGGGTATGATCAATCTAGAGGAATCTCGATCATGTCAATATTTGAAGCTCTCTAATTGTATTCTTTAATTCCTTAATAATCAGTTGAATGTTCTGTAAATACGCTAGCGCAGCATTAAAATCCACACTTTTTAATTACGCAAACTGAAATAGCCAAAAATGCGCATTTTATAAAAATGACAAAACAATTCAACTCAAAAAAGACACAGTGACCAATAAAACGGTATGCATATTGTGGAAAGGGAAGGGAACAGGAAGTCAAGACAGAATTTGAAGGTGCACTAAAAGAGGAGAGAAGAAATTACAGTAAACCAAATAAAGGTATTTATTCTTGCCTTCATTTTTGAAGATGTAGAATAGGGGTGTGAAACTCGCACCATCCCATTATTGTCACATGATTTATCGTGATTTTCCCCCTTCGCTAAACTGGGTGTGGGTGTGGCCAGTGCAAGATGCATCCAACCCGCAGCCCGCGAGTTTGACACCCCTGATGTAGAACAAGAAGGAAATCTGATGAGCTGAAATAAAAATGAAGCGAGAAGCCTAATGGATTAATTAAAAATCAGCTTTATGTCCATTCTGGGTTAAAAAGTTGACAGAGGAAGTTTTAACTTTCCGAACAAATCTTGCTGAAAAATAAACTAACATGCCCCCCTCAAAGTCTTGTCTCATTCACTTTCTTTTTAAGATGTCAGCAAAAATATAGATGGGGTAATTTAATAGGCAGCATACCTGGGTGTTCAAAAAGCTTTTGAGTTTCTCTTTATAAAGTTTATAATCAAAATTCAACAGTCATTAGATAAAACAGAGATGCTGCCTAGAAAAACAGAAAAATAAAAATGAACCTTTTTCAAATTAGAGATTTGAAAAGAGTCCTTCATGGTTCAATTACTTTTTAAATAGTTTCTATATGTTCAGGTGAACAGTAAGATAAGGAGACCACATTCGTTGATGGTATTAGACACTATCCAGGATAGTAAAATCTAAGAGTACAGAAAATCCCATAAGGATTTCCCTGGGCTGGTGAATGGACTTCAGAGAAGCAAATGCAGTTCAATGCATGTAAATGAAAATTGATGCACACTGGCACGAAAAATCCAGCTTGCACCCAATATTGGGACTTGAGAGGGCCCTGATTTGGGGATCATGGTGGATGACATGTTAACTCACAGTTTGCTGCTTTAAAAGGGGACATTCTATGCTTGGAATCACTGAGAATGGAATTTAGAATTAAATGGAACAACGAATGGAAAGATCCCTCTTGGACTATTGCATCGACTTTGAAATCTCCAAAAGTATATTGTAGAGCTGGACAAAGGTATGAACATGACACGGCTATTCCTTCACTAGGAAAGGGTCAGGACCATCCTTTAAGAAAGGAGTTCCAGAGAGATTCAGAAGCATGTCACCACCCAGGGTTAAACTGTGAAAGTCACTGCCATCAGACATGGTGATAGTTGCCAATTTAGATCATTTTGAAAGGGGACTAGACAAGTTCAAGTAGACCCAAGTTATCCACGGTTACTACTTTGTGGTCGCGGCTAAGATGCTTGAGCTTGTTGATCAGAAAGGTCAGCGGTTTGAATCCCTGGTGTCGCGTAACGGAGTGAGCTCCCATGACTGGTCCCAGCTTCTGCCAACCTAGCAGTTCAAAAGCAGGTCAAAATGCAAGTAGAGAAATAGGGACCCCTTTTGGTGGGAAGGGAACAGCGTTCCGTGTGCTTTCGTTGTTTAGTCGTGGCGGCCACAGGACCACGGAGACGTCTTCAGACAGCGTCTTTGGCTTTGTAATGGAGATGAGCACCGCCCCCTAGAGCTGGAAATGACTAACACTTATGTGCAAGGGGAACCTTTACCTTTACTCTTTCCTGAATCATGGGTAGCAGATTTTAAATAACAGTTGGTTGATTAACAGTAGAACAGGGCAATAAACCACCTATGTGGGCTTGTGAGCTTTCTAAAAGTATCTGGTGGACTTAATTTAGCAGAGTTGCTCATTTAACTTGACATGTGAAAGAAATTTTAGAAGGAGGAGTTGCAAAATCGGAGAGAGTGGAGGAAATTGGCGACTGGAAAGATTCATAGGTTTGAAGGTGAAAGGAATATCCAGTTTGGATACGTCGCTCATTGAAACATGGGTCAAAGGGACGGCTTTACAAAATGGAGGAGAGAGGGCATCCGGTTTGAATGGGGTAATGGGATAATGTTAGGGTGCTAGGACAGGTAGGCCTCGACTTGCAACCGTTCATTTAGCGATCAGAGTTAGAGCAGCATTGAAAAAAGTGATTTAAAAACCGTCTCGGAAACCTCCATGGTCACATGGTCAAATTTCAGGCATCAGCAATCATCATGCGTTTACAATGGTGGCAACATCTTTTGGTCATGTGATCGCCTGTTGCGACCTTCCTAAATTTGCTCTGACTTCTGAGAGCAAATTTAACGAAACCAGATTCACTTAATGGCCACGTGGCTCACACTTAACAGTGAATCTGCAGCCCTACGCTTAATAACCATGGCGAAAAAAAGGAATATAAATTCCAGTGTGATGCACAGAACAACTGTGCTGCTTAGTGACAGAAATGCTGAAATTTGACTGTGATCATAAGTCGAACATTACCTCTGTTCAGAAATGACAAAGATAGAGGGTTAAAAAAAACCAAAAGGTAGCCAAGGGAGACGTTTAGATTGTTGCAGTGGGACTTATCACAGCATAGAATTGCTTAATCTTGTAAGTAGCAGATGCTGGAGATATCTAAAGCGGGACCCAATCTGGGTCAGTCACCGGAACCAGCAGAGGGGCTTCAGCATGAGTCCAAACACTCGGAAGACAAAACCGCTGGTTCCGGTGACCGACCCAGATTGGATCCTGCAACATTATCCTGGGACACGTATATTTGCCTTCGTTCTGTGACATCCTAAGCCATTATTTTTTGCTCCCTCCGTGGCTGTGATAACTTTAAGCGGAGGTGGAGAAGGTGCTGTCTTAATTGGGTGGGTCAGAAGTGGTTGTTGTGCGCTCCAATCGGTGATCCCAAACATAGCTCTCGTCCTCTGTTCAGCAACTGTGCTCCATGGAGTCGGCCATGATCCAGGCTCGGAAACGCAAGCGCACCAGCATTGAGAACAACGTGCGGGGTTCGCTCGAGTCGTACTTTCTGCGCTGCCCCAAGCCTAACCTGCAGGAGATTTCACAGATTGCTGACGACCTCTGCCTGGAGAAGGATGTGAGTGACCCCTTCCTCCCGTCTTACTGCATTTCCCCCAAAGCAGCCACCATCTCGGTGCACGAAATCCTAGCTCTCCAGGGTCAGATTTTGATATCTGATTCAAAAGTGGGCACGCTTTGATTCAGAGCTTGGAAGAAATCAGACTGATATTTTTGAATGAATTGAATTCCAAAAGAACAAAAAACTTTTATATGTTTATTTATTTTTGCCTTAGCAAACAATGGAAAATTAAACTTCTTTTTATGTCCTGGGGCCAAAGAAGAAGTGATAGTCCGAAAGGGCCAGAAAGGAATTCCTCAGTAGCATGTCACCACACAGAGTTAAATTGTAAAAGTCATTGTCATCAGACATGGAGATAGTTGCCAATTGACCGGTCTGAGTGGGTTGTGTTTCAAAACACTTATTTATTTATTTATTTTTGCCTTAGCAAACAATGACAAATTTAAAATTCTTTTTCTGTCCTGGGACCAAAGAAGATTAGAGTGATAGTTCATTCTGGGTATTTCCAGCCACCTAATTCACAGAACTGTCTCACTTAGCAACAGAAATGTTGGGCTCACTTGTGGTTGTAAGTCGAGGAGTTCCTGCATATATATTTCAAATCTACTATATGTACTCTTTCCCAATTTGCTTTCATCTAATGGTTTGGATTCTAATCCTGAAGAAAGGAAGGACAACTCCGAGAGTGCTCGGTCTTCTGGATTGTATCAGTTGTAGCCATTTTGCATCCCTGTTGTTCATTTACAAATGACACAGCACTCAAGCTACAAATTGTTGTGTCGGTATCTGATGCATGTCCAAAGCACTCTGGTGTAGTCTTTTATCGTTACCACAATTCTGAGGTGAATGAAACTGGCAGAGAGCAAATCCCTTGGAAATAAAATTGGAAAGCTTGTTCGGAGTATTGCAGTGTAAATTCAGCACCAGAAAAATAAACACAGATGGCTGAGGTTTCATTTAACTTCTTTATAAACATATAAAGTAAATTTTATAATACCAGTTGTAGATTTCTCCAACATGGAGCAAATTGAAATAGAAGCAGACATGTTACAGGTTCGGAACAGAACAGCAACTCAATTTCACCTCAGAAACAGACATCAATTTTATTTTAGTCCAGAAGGCAAGCAAGACACACAGCAGAGGAGAGAAGCAGTTTCATCTTCAATAGACAGATCTTAACATAGCTGCAGAGCTTAATAGAGAGCCAGGCCTAGGCTACTTCTAGTTTCAGTTCCCAAGCAGTCCTCATTGGCAGACTTAGTTGCTATGCCTGTTCATTGGCTGACCTTGTTACCATGCTCTGTTCTAGTTCACGAATATACTCTGACAAAGCTGACAGGCTTTATTATGGTCTTGTTTTCATTGGGTTCACATTTCATTACGGTCCATATGACTGGTTGTTTTTAAGCTTACTGTGTTGTGTGAATCTAATCACTGCCAGCTGGAAACCATGGATTATTGCTTAGCTGGTGCAGACTGAATCATGAAGGGTCCTTGGTGCTCTCTGAGTTTGGTTGTTTTTCTTGCAGATGTTTCAGTACCCGGAATAGGTAACATCATCAGACTAGCACTGATGATGTTACCTAGTTGGGTAATGAAATGCCTGCAAGAAAACAACCAAACGCTTGAGACCAGCAAGGGCCCCTCATTTCAAGCCTGAGCTACAAACATTCTCCTTCATTGGAAATGGAATCATTGGTGGTTTATTAAACCCAAGTTCCACCTGATGAAATAAACCAAGCTTGATTGCAATGTGTAAAGCCAATTGGGATGTCTCCTTCAACATTTGTCTGTGGAGATTCTCAGTTATCCAGATCATGGCTATCCCAAAGGTGTTTTGTTTTTGGTTTTTTCCAAAAGGCAACTGGATTTTCTTTGTTTTGCTTGAAGACATTTCGCCTCTCATCCAAGAAGCTTCTTCAGTTCTGCATTGTCATTTAAAATCTCCCGTGACTCCCATTTCAAGGATAGGAACTAAGTGCTGAGAGAGCTATGGCCGCCCTGTTCAGTAGATGTAGGGTTGTTAAACCCAGAGATAAACCTCAAGGGTTTCTTCTGCTGTTGCAACATTCAAAGGGCAGGCCACGTAGAGCCCTTCTAGAGCAGTGGCCCCCAACCTTTTTTGTGCCACGACCCGGTACTGGCATCACAAAATGATCTGCGGCCCGGTACCGGCATCAGCACGCATAACAAGGCAAGGCGAGCCGAGCGACCGGCCAGCCAGCCGTCCCCGCTTCTCCCCGCCACCTTCAACTCCTCCTTTGTACCTTTGTCGATGGGCTTCGTTTTGGGACGGTCGCTCGGCTCGTCTTGCCTTGGGTGCTGAAAGAATCCTTGCGCCTTAGTTTCATTCAAAGCCCCCCCCCCCTCTATGAAACTAAGGCACGAGGATTCCTTCAGGACCCAAACACCGCTTTCCAACCGGAAAAGCTCACCCAGAAGCACTTTCTCATCAAACAAGATGGCGGCGCCCAGCAAACCAGCGGCCTGGTAGGAAATGTTTCACGGACCGGTACCGGTCCGCGACCCAGTGGCTGGGGACCCCTGTTCTAGAGGATGGGCTGTGCAAGGAGCTATGTGGAGAAGGCCATTGCAGAGAGCATTAGCATAGTGATCGACTGTCCCTCCTTGGTGGTGCAGTGGTGAGAATGCAGTACTGCAGGCTACCTCTGCTGACTGCCTGCAATTTGGCAGTTCAAATCTCACCAGGCTCAAGGTTGACTCAGCCTTCCATCCTTCCGAGTCAGCAAAATGAGGACCCAGATTGTTGAGGGGCAATATGCTGACTTTGTAAACCGCTTAGAGAGGGCTGTAAAGCACCATGAAGCGGTATATAAGTCTAATTGCGATTGCAGGCCAACTCTGCCCACAGCCAGGAGTTCGATCCTGAACAGCTCCACCCATCTTTCCTTCCATCCTTCCTTGGTCAGTATAATGAGGGCCCAGAGCGTTGGGGACATTGTAAATCAAGAGTGCTATAAAGCACTATGGGACAGTATATAAGTCTCAAGTGCTCTTGCTAAGAGCTGTGGTGATGCAGTGGTTAGAGCGCAGTACTACAGGCTATTTCTGCTGTCTGTCGGCTGCCTGCAATTCGGCAGTTCGAATCTCACCAGGCTCAAGGTTGACTCGGCCTTCCTTCCATCCTTCTGAGGTCGGTAAAATGAGGACCCAGATTGTTGGGGGGCAATATGCTGACTCTGTAAACCGCTTAGAGAGGGCTGTAAAAGCACTGTGAAGCGGTATATAAGTCTAAATGCTATTACTACAACTTACATGTGCTTTGTCTCCTGTCTCTCATCCGTGTAGGTAGTACGTGTCTGGTTTTGCAACCGCCGTCAGAAGGGCAAGCGCAACTCAGGAGCTGGGTCTCGGGACGAGTCCGATGGCCCCATTCTACCCCAAGCTTGTCCTCATGGGCCACTCCAAGCTCCGCCCCATGGTCTTGGCCCCGTCCACCAGCTGCCTCCACCGCCTCAGGGCTACAACACAACTACGTTTGCTGCTGTTTATGTGCCCCAGTTCCACGAAGGAGAAGTTTTTATCGCTCCCGCCTCGACCTCAGCTGTGATGGGCCACCCAATGCACTCCAGCTGAAGAGCCGGTCTAGCAAATCTCGGCGTCTTAATTTTTTAATCTCAGGGAGGTCCTCCAGCCATTTTCTTTCTTCTTTCTTAGATTTTGTTATCCTTTAGGAAAGGAAGGGCTCAAAAGCTCAGGAGCTTTGACCCTCTTTTATACTCAGGGATACAAAACGTCTTGGTAAGGCTTTTCTAATCAGGGTTTAAAAAATATTTTACAATGTTTTTTTTTATATATACATGTCTTTTGATAAAGCAAAAACTGCTTCTAAAAGCCGCTTTCATTTCCAACCCTTTTTGGTTTCTCTAGGATCCTTTAACAGCTGGTCTTTATTGAGTTTGGCATGCATTACCTTTTTACCCACCCCAAATCCAGATGCTTCTGTCCCTAAAGGACCAAGCAGATAGTCGGGAACTGACCATAACTGGGTATCATTGCCCACGTTCAATCAACGCATGTTGAGATGGTAATGCTTATAAAAGGGGTTTTGTTCTCATAACTGTCCAACACAAAGCCAGGCGATTTTGAGGTCCACTTCTTGGTGAACCTCAAAACCGCACGGCTTTTGTCATTTTCTTGGTGGATCACATCTCCCCTGCAGGTAGAAAGGACTTGAGTTTTCTCCCCCCCCCCCCCATTTTCCCCCCCCCCCCCCCCCTATTATTTTGTACAAAATTTATTCAAAACGGGAGCTAGGTCAAAAGCATTCTTGTGTCTGATCCAATCAAGAAAAGTCTTTAAAAACTTCCTGAATTCTTGGTTTGGTTCTTTGACCATCCTGACACCCCAAGATAGAGAGGCCTTAATGGTGTCCCCAGAAAAACATTCTCTTTTTGGCCTTGGTTGCCATTGCAATCCTCAAAAAACAAACAAAAAACACCCAGATTTTAGGCAATGCCCAGATTTTAGGCAATGCCCAGATTTTAGAGGATGCAAGAGGCTGGATACACACCGTCTCCCTCTCTGAAAGTCCACAGTAATCTTTAAGACACAAGAACGCATGGTGTAAAATCTGTTTTGAGGAGGATTCTTCCAAGCACCGGGTGCCCCATTTCGCTTCCCTGCCCTGCTACAAATTCAAAAACAGGCCAACACATCAAAACTAAACGTGGAAAGGAAGCTAGCAATAAATATTCAAAGCCATACCCCGTTCCCCATTTGTCTTTCATAACCTTACTATTGTATCTGGCATGGGAGAAGAATGTTGGTGGTTGTGTCATTTTAATCGTAAACTCGTATGATTTATCTTTGTATTTTGATTTTTTCTAATTTGCTCAATTGTTTGCATGACATAAGAGGCCTCTATTAAAAAAAGTATTGCTGATCGTAGGTGTGAGGGTGATTTATTTGAAAAACCGGAAGTATTTTTGTATCATGGTTGACTGATCATAATCCATTGGCCACAATTAAATCAGCCAAACACCCTTTTTGGTTTTCATGTCCTGTGGACATCATACTACTTCAAATGGCCTAGTTCAGGGGTGTCAAACTCGATTTCATTGAGGGCCGTATCAGGGTTGTGTTGGACCTGGGGGTGGGGGGGGTGAGTGGGTGAGGCCAGCTTGAAGCCACTTATCGAGGCTCCATTTTCGGCCACAATAGCCTTCTGGAGCCCTCCCCGGCAGTGGTGGGATTTTAATACATTTTTTACTACTTTTTCTAGTCTCAACATTTTTTTTTTAAGTGTGGTGACCAAAACTGGATGCAGTATTCCATGTGTGGCTTTATAGAGTGGTATTAGTACCTCCCTTGATCTTGATTGTATCCCTCTATTAATACAATTTAGGACTGCATTAGCTTTTTTGGTGGCTCCTGGCTCATATTTAGCTGGTTGTCCACTAAGACTCTAAGATCCCTCTCAGTTACTGCTATTGAGCCTGGTTTCACCCAGTCTATATGTGTACTTTTGGTTTTTCTTGCCTAGGTGTAGGACTTTACTTTTCTCTATATTGAATTTCATTTTATTAGATATGGCCCAGCGTTCTAGTCTGTCAAGATCCATCTGGATCTTGAGCCTATCTTCTTGGGTGTTAGCTATTCCTGCCAGTGTAGTATCATCTGCAAATTTGGTAAGTTCCCCTTCTATTCTCTCATCTAAGTCGTTAATGAAGATATTGAAGAGTACAGGGCCTAAGACAGAACCTTGTGGCACCCCACTGCTTACCTCCCTCCATGTAGACCTTAGACCCATTAAGGACTACTCGTTGAGTACGATTTGCCACCCAGTTGCGAGTCCATCTAGTGGTGGTGCTATCTATTCCACTTTTTTCTAGCTTACTAAGAAGTAGGTTGTGGTCTACTTTGTCGAATGCATTGCTAAAATCTAAATATCTAGTATCTAAAAATATCTAAAATCTAAACTGGGAGGCCTGTGTGCGGCCTCCCAAAAACTCTGATTTCACTGGCAGAGGGTTGCAGGAGGTCATCGCAGCCGAAAACACAAGCATGCGCCCCTCCCAAGCTGTTTTCTCTGGCAGATGCACCATGTGCCGGCCCTTCACTGTTTCCAAGGCAGGCCCCATGGGCCAGATCTAAGGACCCCATGGGATGGATCCAGCCCACGGACCTTGAGCTTTGACACCCCTGGCCTAGTTTGTACCCAACACCAGCGCTGGTTATGGGATCACTGTTGCAAATCAAGGCATCAGTGGTTACTCCAACCTTAGGCTAAATGTTGTGGCCATAGATTTTATGGCTTACAATACCACTCTGTAGATTAACATGATTGTCCTTCCACATCGTTTATCCACACCTCTGAATCCAGATGCCTATAGTTTGGGGTGAAGGAGGAATGCAGCGTTCAGCACATTTACAGTTTTCTATACAGTTAGTCCTCGACTTAGAACAGTTCATTTGGTCATTGTTGGAAGTTGCAACTGCCCTGAAAAAAAGTGACTTATGACTGTTTTATACCCTTATGACAGTTCCAGCATCTCCATGGTTGTGATGCAGGCAACCGACTCGTATTTATGACGGTTGCAGTGTCCTGGGGTCATGGGATCACTTTTTTGCGACCTTCTGGCAAGCAAAGTCAATGGCGAAGCCAGATTCCTTTGACAACCATGTTACTCAACAACTGCAGTGATTCAGTTGACAAATGGGGCAAGAAAGGTCATAAAACGGGGCAAGGTTCACTTAACAAATTGTCTCACTTAGCAGCAGAAATGTTGAGCTCCATTGTGGTTGTAAGTCGAGGACCACCTGTAATTGTGAACTTATGTAATGTTGAGTATTCTTTCATCAGGTGAAACCCCCAGTAATTCTACTGCCATAAGATCATTGTCAGGGTTCCCGCAGTTACTCCAATTAAATCATGAGCTTCGAGCCACACTCCCAAAACTAATGAGGAAGCTACCATTCTACATCTGGCACTAACCTGGGTGTAGCCAACTCTTGAGATGTGTAATTCACTATCACCCTTGATCCTGCTTCCCCCACCACACCCCTCGGGTGTATCATCCAATGAAACACGTCCATAGCCAAGAGTCATTGATTATGCTCTCCAATTAGATTTTTTTTCCTGGCAGAAGCTTCAGCCCTCTAATCAGTCTCTGAGGAAAACATGAATGGAACGTACTTTCGATTCCACACTGCCGTCTGCTCTTTGCCGCTTCTTTCTGTTGTCAACTATAAAACGTGTATACAAAATGTTTTATGAGTTGACAATCCTTTTCAAGGAAAAGGAAAGGAAAGAGAATTTAGTTTGAACACAATCAGCCTTATGACATTTACGCAGCCATTAAGTTTGCAGTTTAGGTTTATTTCAATGCTAAGATCAAGCCTGTTGCAAGATGAGAAACATTTTTTTTTTAATAGGAAAAGGATATCCTTCCTTCCTTCCCCCTAAAAAGACAAAAACAACCTTGCCAAGTGCACAAGAATAGTAATAATAATAATAATTTTAAAAAAAATGAATGCCCCTTTCCTAAACCTACAGAAGTCTTTGGTTGATTTTCTTGTGGCTTCTGTGGCAGCAATTTCCCTGTGAACCTAACAGGAGTAGCTTATTTTTCATTTTGGCATATTAAAAAGCAGATTTTTTCCCCCCCCCCAGACAGAGCTGGTAGAGGCGGCAAATGCGAGCATACGTGCTGCTAAGCTGGATAGTGAATGGCAACAGGACGGAAGCTTAAGAATCGCCTGCCTTTTTTGTAACTGCAAAGTGCTTTAAGTTGAGACATTTTCAGAAAACAAGGCAGAAACGATGGTTTATGACAAACATCCTTTTTCGAGACGGGTTCCGTTTTTTTTTATCTTGTTATTTCTTTTGCTAGCAGGCGGCTTGTATTTGGCATTTGAACAGATCTCCCCCCCCGCCCCCCAAAAGATGGCGCCTGCTTCTGGCATTTCCCCAGGTTGAAGGTTCCTCATTCTGTGGCTTGACTCCTAAGCTGGAAGATACGGTTCGCTTCCTTCCAGATGTGTAGCCCCCAGATGTTATCGCTGAGGGAGGTTGGGACCTGCTGTCCAACAGATTCCCTGGCACTGATCTAAGTACGTAGTACAGTGATGGCGAATTTTTTCTGCACCGAGCCAAACGGAAATGTGCGTGCATTTGTGTGCGTGTCAGAGCGCTGGAAAACACAAGACCAGCTGGCTGATGTGCGAATGCCTGTTTTGGGGCCGTTTGGGGGGCTTTTTTCTAGGCCATTTTCAGACCCAAATGGCCTGGTTTGGGCCATTTTTCAGGCTGTTTTCCAGCTGTTTTGGTGGCCGTTTTCAGGCCGTCTGGGCCCAAAAAACCCAGCCTGAAAGTGTCCTGAAAAAGGCGCGAAAAACGGTCTGTTTTTTGGTCGATTTTCAGGTCGTTTTCCAGTGCTCCGGCGCCCACGAAGACCATCTGGCCGACGCACATGTGCACACCAGAAACCAGAAGAGCATCTGGTGATGAGGCACAGGCCCCCCGCCATCCCTGGCATGCGTCCCGTAGGTTCACCATCACGGACCTAGCAGAATTTCTCCCCAAGGGGAAACGGTACCTCTCCCAGCTTTCAGTTAAGTGAAGTGCCTCATCTACCTGGGAGGCCTTGTGCATACACATCTGCACACATCTGTCTGTTTCTTAGGAAAACCTGCCACGTTGCTTTACAGGCTTACGGGCAGATTTTTTAAAAATGGGTTTCAGTTTCCATGCTAGAAATCAAGGCTACTGAGCATTCTTCAAGAAAGATTTTTTTTTTAAAAAAAAACAGCAACTTGACCCCCCTACGCCACCCCTTTATCAGGTGCAAAGACAAATAAAACACTGGTCAACAAACTTTTGGGAGTCTAAACTTTGGCAGTTTGCCATCTTGACTAGAAGAGGGGTCTGTGATATCGTTTGATCCGGGAGGGCCTGTGGATTTGGTCTCCCTTCAAAACCGCCAAGCTCGCTGCTTGTCTTTCATTTTCTTAAGAGTAGCTTCACCCTCCGCCTGCAAATATACACAACGTACCCTGAGGATAATGCTGTAGGAACCTTCTGAGACCAACAAAGCAGGACACTCGCCTTCACAAGGTGCCACAAGACTAGTATTTCTTAGCTTTGGCCGCTTTAAGATGTGCCGGCTTCCATTCCCAGAATTCCCCATCCAGCCATGAATTCTGGGAATGGAAGCTTGCACATCTTAAAAAGCAGCCAAGGTTGAGAAATACCGGGCCTGCTTCTTTTAAAGAGGAGCTAAGTTAAACTAGAAGGAGCGCTCCGTTGTGTGTCTCTTCCTTATTTGCGTTATAAAGTGCAAGAAGCTTTTTTTAAAAAAGTCAAAAAAAGCGATTGCTAAGAGTAATAATCCTCCGCTTCTTTTCCCCACTAGACTCAACCCAGCGCCGGGAGGCGAGAACAGAGGGTGCAAAGGGAAGAGGAAAGAAAAATCTTTCCTTCCTGGTTGCTTTCGGTGTAACATCCAAGCAAACACAGGCGCTTTAAATACGGACAAAGCAGACGGTGAACGGTACCAGCCTCAGCCTCATCAATTTGAATGTAAACCCATTCATCTCTCTGGGATTTAGAACTCGTGGGGGTCTTTTTTCATTTACTTCTTCATCTTTTTAACTCCTTGCTTGCTTCCTTATCTGCCATCGCACCAAGCCCAAAGGCTTAAGAAAGACAGCAGAAGGCGTCCCTCTTTCAAAGCATACCCTGTTCTTGGAAAATCGTCCCAGACGTGAACTCAGTGAAGATTTGAAAAGCCCCAAATCTCAAATCCGGAGAAACAATTCTAGGAGCTGCCTTCCCAAGTTTGCTTCTTCTTCTGTGTTTTGGCCAAGAGGGTTGACCCTCCAGGAAGCAGCTGGTGGTTTCCACACACGCCTTTTCCCCCCGTTGCAAGTAAGGCACAGAGCCATTTGGTGCGATCAGAAAACTGGTGCCAATCTGACCTTGGGAATGAATATTCGGCTGTTTTATGAATTTGTTTGTCCAGGTCAACGGATAATCCGGATTACTCTTCCCTGCACATCTTCTGCAGGGCTTGAAAAATGGGAGTCTCAAGGAGAGGACTCTGCACTAAATGGGTCCATTGCATTGATCTCCAGGCTCTTGCTGACCTTCTCCAGGTGGTTATCAGGTAGCAATAGACAGCATGATACATTCCCACAAATGCTTGCTTGGCATGTTCCTCAGCAAGGCGATGATTTCCAAAGAAACAGGACGGATAACGACGTGTAAAAGGTCGCTCACCCCAATTCCATCTACGGGGTTTCCTTTGCACGTACTCACAGTTCACCCTATTCAATACCTGCTTCCTAAGGAAAGCTTACCCTGTGCAAATTTTCAGTAGTCCACATGCGTCACATCAGGGATCTTATTTTTAAAAGAATTCTTTTCAGTCACTGATGGGATCCAGAGGAGGATTATCTGGCCTTATGAACGGCAGGCAACACACCGGAAATCTGCCTCTTTCATCACACTGTAACTGCAGCCCACGCAGGCTACGTGGTACCAGGCGTCACAGCCATCGCACTGAACCCACTCCACTATCTCATCCTGGGGAAGGTGGCACCGGGGAGCCGCACATGGCTCCAGAGAAGACAGAGTCTGAGAGAAAACCTGGCCAGTGCTCCCCAGAGGATTCTTCCGAGGCCGGCCACGACGCTTCCTGGAAAGAAGCAAAAAACAGAGATGACATATTTGTAACACATCATAAGAACCCAAGCGCATTCCCGAGATGGTGTCAGACTTGCCCCGACTTAGATCCTTAGGAAAGAAAGACCCTCGACTCCCATGTGGTTGAAGAGACAGGTTCCAAGGCAAGTAGTTGCATCAAAAGTAAGGCTAGATCTGAGTATTGCCATGCAAAAGTATTGCCCTTTTCCTTGGCCCCTCTCCCTGGACCAGGTCAACGGTGTCCAATAGCATCACTACTTGGTGTTTTTGGGAAACGCTTTGAAGCTGGGCACTTCTTAAAGTAGTTTCACATTCCATTCCCAGGCCAGGCATCCTTGGTGGTGAATTGGGCTGAGAGAAAGAGTGACTGGCCCAAGGTCACCCAGCCAGCTTTCATCCCTAACGCAGGAGTAGAACTCACAGCCTTCTGGTGATTAACCCAAAGTCACCCAGCTAACTTTCTTGCCCAAGATTGGACTAAAATTCAGTTTCCGGGTTTCTAGCCTGGTGCCTCTCAGACAGAAGTATTTTGTTCAGAGAAATAAAAAATGGTAAGGGTTTCCCTGTCTAGTGGTGTCCGACTCCAGGGCACGGTGTTCGTCTTGGTTTCTTGGCCGAGGGAGCCAGCGTTGTCCGAAGACATTTTCTTTGGTCATCTGACCAGCATGGCTATACACCAAAGGCACACAGAACACTGTTACCTTCCCACCGAAGTGGTACCTTTTTTATCTACTTGCATTTGCATGCTTTCGAACTGTTAGGTTGGCAGGAGCTGGAGCAAGGAACGGAAGCTCACTCCTTGCAGGAGCAAGGTCTCGAACCCAGTCTGTCAGTTTTCCAGCTAACACGCTCAGCATCTTTAACTATGCTCCTTTAAGAAAAGTAATGTTGCATATAACATAGAACTCAGGGGTGGGATTCAAGTTTCTTAACAACCGGTTCTGTGAGCGTGGCCTTATTTGTGGGTGTGACTTGGGCATGGCTTGCTGACTGGGCATGGCTTGTATGTAAATATTGTAAATATTTATGTAAAAATGTAATTTATTTTAAAAAGACCAACTTTTATCCAAAATCAGGCAAAGCAGGCAGGCAGTTTGAGTTGCTCATAGAATCACAGATTCACTTAGAGATCAATCTTTCTGCAATCTGCTACCTGAGTCTGTCACATAAAATTTGCTTGCAAATAAACTCATAAAATTTGCTACAAGCAAACTCACAAAATTAACTCACAACACACCATGTATGTAAATATTGATTTTTTTTTAATTAAAAAAAGAGCAACTTTTATCCAAAATCAGGCAAAGCAGCCAGGCAGATTGAGTTGCTCACAGAATCACAGATTCACTTAGAGATCTATCTTTCTGCAATCTGCTACCAGAATCTGCACTGAAAAATAGAAGCTTCAGTCCTAAGGAAGATTCAGCTCTGCTTTTAGATTAGCTAAAAAGCAAGAAATCCAATGATTTCCTGCTTTCTAGCTAATCTAAATCTCCCGGCACAGCAGAACAGCTGATGGTCGGGGGAAAAATAGAGGAAAAATAGCAACTTAGCAGGTGAGTTTGATGGCGCGCATGCCAGGTAAAGAGTGAGTAGGCAGGGAGGGGAGAGGCAGGGGCAGCCAGTTGGCGCAATTTACCGGTTCTCCAAACTGGGCAGAATCATAACAACCAGTTCTATAGAACCGGTCCGACCAGGTAGAATCCCACCCCTGATAGAACTTAAAGGGACTCACCCACTCGGTGTGATATGAAGCTTTGGTTCTACATCTTCCTGGGTGTTTTTGCTTCCTTCCTGCACTCTTCGCTGGAGCCTCAAACTGCTACTCTGGCAACACCGATAAGTCCCCAAGCGCTGCTCTTTATCTGGGGGTGGCTGTTCCTCTTCCAGACGGGCAATTTCATCCTCCAGTTCAGGAAGCACCGTATGAACCGATTTACGGCGATTGCGGGATGGTTTTGGCTGGGCGGGAGGATCTGTGCATTGGCTCCGGCTCAAGGAAAAAGTGAAGGGCTGGGGCTTTAGCTTGCTAAGGCTGCCGATGGAGGTGAGGATGAGGGTGGCTTTGGGGCGGCACGAGAGGGAGGTGGGCGAATGACGGGACAGGGGACGGATGCGATGGTTGTCGGAAGGCAACACTGGCCGGAAACCAGAGGAAGAAGCCCACGGGGCTTTGGGTTCGGTGATAGCTGCAAAGTCTTGCGGCCGAACACGGACTTTCTGGAAGAGGAAATAAAACTCAGAGTTGCCGTGGGGCGGTGGCAACACGCAACCCTCAGGCACCGGGCTAGGATGGCCGAAAGTCAGAAGGTCTCCATCGTTCAGATCTACCCGCTGGCCGTGGGACAAGCGGAGAGCATTGATGTATGTACCTGAAAAGATAATTACACAGTGAGGAAAAATGTTATGTGTAGTCTAGTCCTCACCGTATGACCGGCTGCTAAACAATTGTGTCCATAACTGCAGCGCAGGTGGTTAGATTCTGCGCAGTAGTATTGGGGGATTCGTCGGAAACACAAGACTAATCCACCATTGCTATTTTATTCAAAAAATGTGGCAAACCCTTTGCACTGCTTATTCCTTTCTCTTTTAGTATTAAACTTACTATGGGCCACACCGTTTATGAATTGTAATTTTAGTATAGTTAGACCATGTGTAATTTGACAGGCTGGATTTTCTCATAGATTTTAGCAATCATACTAAAAATTGTATATTTACTGAGTGTTTTTATTTTCTCTGGTCTATGGTTTATGTAATAAACATAATAACCACAAGAAACACAAAAATAATGAGGATGATGATAATAATAATAATAATAATAATAATAATAATAATAATAATAATAAT
>NW_020769445.1:562928-608371 GCF_900518735.1 Pseudonaja textilis | reverse complement strand
ATAATAATAATAATAATAATAATAATAATAATAATAATAATAATAATGTGTTATCCCAATTGTAATTGGAGCCCTTGGAGCAATACCTCAAGAGCTACCTCGCTATTTCGAAATTCTGAATTTATCAGACTTGAATACCCTGATTCTACAAAAACTACCCTACTTGAAACAGCTTATAACAGTTCCTAGGTCCTTGGTTAGCACTCGAGCTGTTGAACTATCAACCAGCCCTGCCAATCAGGCTGTGAGTCTCACTAAAGATTAAATAATAATAATAATAATAACAACAACAACAACAACAACCACCATCCCCAAAGGCTGTGAATCTCAATAAAGATTAACTAATAATAATAATAATGACCATCCCCAAAAGCTGTGAATCTCACTAAAGATTAACTAAAAATAATAATAATGACCATCCCCAAAGGCTGTGAATCTCACTAAAGATTAACTAAAAATAATAATAACCAGCCCCAAACGCTGTGAATCTCAATAAAGATTAAATAATAATTATTTTGTTGATAAGAAAGACAAAAAAAGTCTGGAGAGTGGATGTGGCAGTGCCTGAAGACAGCAGAATAGAAGAGAAAGAACTGGAGAAGATAACAAAATACAAAGACCTACAGATAGAAATAGAATACGACTATGGCAAAGGCAAGCAAGGGTAGTACCAACAGTAATAGGCACTTTGGGTGCAGTCCCAAAACAACTGGAGCACCATTTGAACACCATAGGCATCGACAAATTTGCCATCAGTCAATTGCAGAAGGCAGCTTTACTTGGAACAGCTTCCGTCCTGTGGGGATATCGGTAACCCCATCAAACATCCAGAATTGCCTGTCCCAGGTCCTTGGGAAGGACTCGATAGGTAGACAAAAATGCTAAACCCAGTCTGAACGTCTGGCTGACGGTGCAATTAATAATAATAACAATAATAAATGCTATCCCACTCTCACATGACCCTGATTTATGATGGTTTTCTGTGAGAAATTAGCATTTATTTCCAGTTTCTGGCAATGGGTGCAGACAATGGGTGCAGCATTCACTTAAAAATTGTTGCGGAAAAAAAAAGTTGTAAAATTAGGCCAAGCCTGTGATGACCTGCTTAAGGACAGGTAAGACTTACAACCACAATTCTGAGTTCAATTATGATTCTTAAGTTAAGGAATATCTGTACAGGTAGTCTTCGACTTACAAGAGTTCACTTAGTGATAATCTGAAGTTACAACAGCGTTGAAAAAGTGATTTATGATGTTTCACACTTATGACCGTTGCAACATCCCCATTGTCACGATTTACATTCGGATGCTTGGAACTGACTCACACTTATGACAGTTGCAGTGTCCCAGGGCCACACAAACCCATTTTGCAAACTTCTGATCTGTGGGTAAGTCTATGGGGAAGCCAAACTCACTTAACCATGTTAATAACTTAACAACTGCAGTGATTCATTTAACAACCGTGGCAATAAAAGTCATAAAATGGGACAACTCGCTTAACAACTGTCTCACATAGCAGTAGAAATTTTGGGCTCAGTTATGGTGGTAAGTTGAGAACCAGCTGTATTGTAGTTTGTTTCAGGCCTTTTAGAATGTGTGTTTCTCCTTCACAAATGAACTTGACTTTTAAAGTATAAAGTTGACTCCTCTTATATAAATATTAACTGTACTGCTCTAGGCAGTTATTCAACTTCTGAGTTGTGGGTTTTGTTTTGAAGTCCTCGAAAGAAATGAATAAATAAAAGCAATTCTTAACCCTCAAAATATCCGGCCGTGCTCAAATTCAACACATTTAGGAAGAAGTGTCCGAACTCTTTGGTGTTGTGGTTAAGGCTTGAAACCAAGAGAGCCTGAGTTGGACCGATCGCTCTCTCAGCCCAACCCACCTCACAGGGTTGTTGTTGTGGGAAAATAAGGAGGCCGAAAAAGTATTATGTGTGTTGGCCATCTTGAGTTATTTATACAAATAATAAAGGTGGAATGTAAACAAACAATTGAGGCCAGGATTTAGCAGCACAATACAGGTAATCCTCTACTTACAACCACAATTGAGGCCAAAATTTATGTTGCTAAGCAAGACATTTGTTAAGCGAACTTAGCCCCATTTTATGACCTTTCCTGCCACGTTAAGTAAATCACTGCAGTTGTCAAATTAACCAAACACAAACATTAAGAGAGAATCTGGCCTCCCCACTGACTTTGCTTGTCAGAAGGCTGCAAAAAGTGATCATATGAGTGCGAGACACCGCAATCGTCATAAGTACAAGGCAGTCGGACAGGCATCGATCTGAATATTGATCACCAGGCTGCTGCAACGGTCATGAAGCATGAAAAGTGGTCATCGGTCACTTTTTCCAGGGCTGCTGTAACTTTGAACACTAAACAGTCCATTTAGTGAGCTTTGAACACTCCACTAAATTGAATTGTTGTCAGTCAAGGTCTACTTGTGTGTTCACAAGAACTCACCATAACTGCTGCAGTCCACCAGGCCCACTCGCCACTCCCCCGCCATGGTGTCAGCATCCCGTTCTGCGTGTATCTCTGCATGGACCCGGGAGATCAAGGCCGGGGTCTGCTCGGACACCAGAATGATGTCACACACTTCAGCTCGGCGACCCAGACGATAAACGCAGCTGGGCGTGGCAGGTCGGAAAGTGTAGAGATCCCGGTTTGGCAAATCCCCCGAAGAGGCCGGGCCCATCCGGAGTAACTGAAAGCAGGGCAGAGCTTCAGAAAGCATGGCTGGATCTGGCCAGGGGTTCAGTCACTTCTACCTGCAAGTGGCAAGTTGACTTACAGCTGTGAAAACTTTTTGTTTTTGTTTTTTTTAAGGGAAAGGCAGCAGGAGCAGCAGCACTGGATGTAATTACAAACTGGGATTGCTACAAAATGTCCCCAATCCCAGGCTGTTGTGTCATGACAGGTTCATCTCTACCTGAAAGAGGAGGGGGAAGTCAGGGTGGATTGTTCCCTCAGCACAGCTTCCTTGATTTAACCCCCATTGATTTAACTGCCAAAAAAAAACAACCCAATTTTTTTTTCCAGTCCTGCAACCCGTTTCATCTCATCCCGACACGCGTTTCAAGACGGGTTCAGACGTTGTTGTTTTTTTAAAGACAATTATTTCCCTCAAGAGCAATTTCCAGGCAATCCAGTCCTGCAACCCGTTTCATCTATCTCATCCCGACACGCGTTTCAAGACGTCTTCAGACGTTTTTTTTTAAAGGACAATTATTTCCCTCAAGAGCAATTTCGAGGCAAACTGACTCCTGACCCCGCATTGCGGGTGCCAACAACACCCGTGTCTGCAACTCGCCATGGGAATCCTTGCGGGGAAGTCTCCCCACCCCACGCACGCCCCCCCCCCCCACGCCCCCTGCAGGAAGGTTCCAGGTTTCCACTGCCAGGACAATAAATCATCCGCGATCCTTAAAAACCACGCCCGCAGGTCCTGAGGTCGTGGAAATCAGCCCCGCCGGGCTTCTTCGAGCACCCTCGGGAAATCCGGCTCTCGGCTTTCTCAGCAGGCTGAGGATCCTGGAATGAATTGCGGATGTCTTGTGGCCGTCGGGCACTCCGGTTTGCCCGGCCGCGAAGTCGAGCGCCCTTCCTTTGCAAGCGTTCTGGAACCTCCACGCCCCGCTCTGCCCGGCAACGCGGTTCGGTTCTAGAACCCGGGCGTCGCCCTAGCAACGAGCGATCTGGGGGGGGAGGGAAGCCGTCTCCTTGGCGACGCCTCGAATTCCCCTCTTCTGGAATCCTCCTCGTCCGCTTCGCTTCTCGGCCCGAGGCTTTCTCGCCTTGTCAAAAGCCGCTCCCCGGGCGCTCCGAGCGGCGCGCGCTGCCTTCCGATTGGCCCCGGCTGATGCGAGGTGGAAGGAGGAGAGGCCGTAGCCTCCGATGCCGATTGGCCGCTCGATGAGCAAGCCTTGCTGCCCCGTTGGCTGGGAAGGCTCGAGGGAGGGTCGGCGAGCATAAGCGCGCGAGGCCCGACGCCAGGCTGGGGCGGAGGAAGGCTCTGATTGGTGGGAGCGTCAGGGTGGGCTTCGGCCTCGTTGGCGCGTTCGGCCGGCGGAAGGCGATTGGGTGGCGGGCAAGTCAAGGGCGGGGGAGGGAGGGAGGAGCGATAGCTATTGGCGGGATGGGCCGCTTTGGCCCCGCCCCTCCGAGCTTTGCTTTCTAGCTAGAAAGTTGCCAAGTAACAGGAATCCTCGATTTACTTCGTTTAGTGACCGTTCAAAGTTACAACGGCACTGAAAAAAAAATGACTTATGACCCCAAAGTGCTTTTTTTCAAGAGGCAACTGGACTTTCCGGTTTTACTTTGAAGACGTTTTGCTTCTCATCCAAGAAGCTTCTTCAGGGTCTTCAAAGAAAAACCAAGAAAGTCCAGTTGCCTCTGGAAAAGAAGGACCTTTGGGTTATATATGTTGTATGATAGACTTAATTAGGATGTATAACATGATGGAAGGGGGAAAAAGAGAGACAGGATGTAACCTGTATGCAAAGACTTTGTAAAATTGGAACTAAGGAAACATTTACAATAAAATTTATATTTTAAAAAAAAGGAAAAGCACTTTTGGGGCAACCATGACATGACCTGGATGACTGAGAAGCTCCATATGTTTGACATAATGACCCATTTTTCACACTTATAACCTTTTAGTATCCCCATGATCAGGTGATCAAAATGCAGCTGCTCGGCAATTAATTCATATTCGTGACCATTGCTGTGTCCCAGTGACTTGTGATCACTGTAAAAAAAACTGATTTATGACTTTTTCACACTTACGACCGTTACAACATTCCCATGGTCATGGAATCAAAATTCAGAGACTTTGCAACCGACTCATGATTGCAGTGTCCAAGGGCCACGTGATCACCTTTTAAAGGCTTTCTGACAAACAAAGTCAATGGGGAAGCCAGATTTACATAACTGTGTTACTAACTTAGCAACTGCAGTGATTCAGTTAACAGCTGAGGCAAGATAGTAAAATGGGACAAAACTGACTGAAATGTCTCGCTTAGCAAGAGAAATTTGGAGCTCAATTGGGGTTGTAAGTTGAAATCCTCAAAGAATGGGCAGGGGGAGGTGATGTGACATGGGAATCCGCAATGATTCCTTATTTGAAGGAAGACCTGAATGTAGCCACTTTGAAGGAATGAACGGAAACTAAACAAGGAGAAAACCCTAGAACTAAGGAGAAAATCCCTGACAATTAGAACAATTAATCAGTGGAAGGGCTTGCCTTCAGAAGTTGTGGTGCTCCATTACTGGAGATTTTTAAGAAGACTGGACAGCCACCTGTCTAAAATGTATTGGGTCTCCTGCTTGAGCAGAGTTGGACCTACCAACTCAGTTATTTTGTTATTTAAGGGGGTCACCAGTCAACAGTCAAAAGAACACCCTCTTCTGTCTTCTCACACTCTATTAGAAAAAATAAGCAGCAAAGAGGGAAATACCAGGCTGGGAACCATTTCTAAAGGGCCTCACCCTGCCCTCTTCCTAGTAAACAGAGGAAGACAGTTATTTCTCTATAAAAGTAATGTACAAAAGATGGAATAGGGCCCTAGATACTTTTAAAATACAGCAGGTGTCATAAATGCTGGATATGCTAGAGAGAAAATAAAAATGATCTGTGTTTAACAACTTTTGAGCCTTTAGTATGTTTAACACACTGAAATTATTCAAAGCAAGACAGGAGCGTTGGAATACACATTTCCACCATTCAAACCAATCAAGATTCAGTCAAATCCAAAGATGGTTAAGGATAAAGTTTAAGTATCCCAATCCCTCTAGTAGGCAGAAACAGGATGAAATTCCCTATTCCCAATGCTTGGCAACACTAGGATGTGGAATCTCCATTTTCAATTCTTTCTGCTTTTCCCAAAGCAACAATTCCTTAAAAACAAGAGATGTATGGAGTAGGTCAGAAAGGGAAGGTTTATAATTTGGAGCTGTAATGATCTTTTTTTGTGGGGAAATGGTAAACATGATTAAATAAGCATGGTGAGCTTATTTAATTTATTAGCAGAGGTTCTTAAGCAGCAAAAAATAGAAAGCTGGTTGTCTTAAAGAAATTAAATGGTACTATGTGTTATTTGTTTTTTCTAGAGAGTAACTGGTTCTCTTTTATCTTGCTGACAATTCCTTTCAGAGCATAACTTCTTATTTCTTTTTTATCTGGTCCAGCAAAGTGAGTGTTCAGACTGAATCTAATGTTTGTTTATTTAACATATGGCATTTACAGAGTTTGTGCACACTGATATACAAATTTAGTATAAAATTTCAGAATGCGTGTGCGTGTGTGTGTTTGTAAGATATATGAACAATACAATATAAGAGATAATATATTAAAGTAAGACCATTATAAAAATCACCATAATATGGAGCTATAGAATTATAATGGAATAGATATTATAATTTGTTATCTAAAGTTAACCATCTAATTGCTTCTGGTGTGGCTGTGGTAAAATCATCCCAGTTGCCTTAAAACTGAAGGTAATTGATTAATCTATTGTTAAGAACAATATAGCAAGGAATAGGCCTGAATATAGCAACACGTCCTGAACTATTTTCCCGCATCCAAAAATAGTTTTTGAGATAATCAGAACTTGATAAAGGAAACCGAACATTTCAAATATAAATTTATTTACATCAATTTTATTACAAATATCTGCTCTTTCATCCTTGCTTCTCCCAATATCTTCCCATTGTATTTTTAAATGTCCATAATGATGTTTGTATTTTTGTCACGCTCTTCCTCCTCCAAAATAGCAGCTCCCAGAGTTTGTAAGTCATCCAACACAGCAAATAGGGATTCTGTGAAAAGGAAAATCTTTAAGGATATGTCTTAGGAGCAGGAAGACACCAACAAAATCCTGGATCAAACATCCTTAAGCCAGAAGAAAAAGGGAACACCAAAATTTAGGAAAAACTCTCAAACTTTTACAAATAAGCTAACAATAAGAATTCCAAAGGATTACAGGAAGCAACATGTGATACTTATGTTAACTGGAAATAGCACAGGAAAAAAAATGAAGAATGGATTTTCAAATTGACTGAATTAGCAGAGATGACAAAATTAACTGCTTTGCTTAGAGATAATGGATTAGACAGCTTTATAAGAAACTGGAAAATGGTGGCGGACTTTCTATGAGCTAAATTTAATAACAGAGGGATTTGAAGATTAGTATAATGTTTAGTTTAATCTGTTGACTACTTTTGATAGATAGATAGATAGATAGAATATGAATATATGCTTTTCGTTTGTTTCATTTTGTTTGTTTGTTTTACTGTTTTGTGTTTTCTTTTTTATGATAATTTTTTTTTAAAAAAGGGAAAAAATAGAATTCTCAGACAACAAATCTATACCTTTAGATGGAGGACCAGTTCCTGTCTTTCCAATTGATTTAGCTGGGACTGCCGACAGCCGATTCTGTCGATACTGGGCTAATAGCCCTTCTTGCCTCAAGGTGGCCTGTAAGAGGAAGGAAGCAATCTTAATGAAAAGCCAGCTATGGGATAAGCCATTTCCCCCTTATCGCTTGAACATACCATTAACACGTTTTTGTCCCTCTCAAGCTCTTTTAGCCGTCCTTCCAGACGGGCCATTTCCTGTTGTGTTGCAGACTCCTGAATCTTTGCCAGTTCCTCACTCCTTGCTTTGTCTCTGCCTGCCTGCCGTTCAGCTTGCCTTAGGGCAACCACTAAAGATACAAGCACATTTAAAGAGGAATTCTTGTTGCTGAGAGTGAGAAACACAAGCTTCTTGCCACCATATACCTGACTGCCCTAAGGTCAGTCAACTGATACAGGCCATCTACAGTAGGTCTTTGGAAGTTCAGATAAAGGTCATTCCAAGATTTCCCCTCTGAATTGCAATCTGCCATCCAGAGTCACTTGATAGTAAGACAAGTGGCATATAAATTTAATATATTTTTTTAACATGGACCCAAATCGTCCGTCTTGCAACCCTAACTGTAGCTTGGCCTTGTGTAAAAATCTTCTATTATCCCTTTACCACAAAAGGCTTTTTAAAATATTTCTGCCACAGATAAAACATCCTCAGCCTCTTCCCATTGACCACAGTATGACAACTCTTACCTGCTTTGGCGTGCTCTCTCCGAGCTGTATTAAGTGCTTTTTCCATTTCTGAGAGATCCTTCCGCAGTTGCGTTTCAACTTCTGATACCTTTTCCTGCAGGGCTGAGAAAAAAATGGCGTTGACCTTAAATAAATGCCCCTCAGTACTGCTCGTAACCCCTGTTTTTCTAAACTTAATACCCCAGATTCCATGTGATTTCTGCTGTTGGGGAATGCTCCTTGATCATTGCCACCGCCTGCTCTCCATGCTCAAATGCAACTACTGAACTGAAATAGAGCCCTTATCATTATACATAATTGTTCATCAGGTTCATTAATTATACCTACCCCTATCCATTGCTCATAGGTAATAAGCCTCCAATCTCAATTATATAATTTTTATATTTTAACTAGGAAGGTTTCAGAGATTTTGTATACACCCCGTAAGGACTCCAGCAATGAATGGCCCATCTAGTATATATATTCAACTGTTGGGGCACCCATTATGGCAATAGCAATAGCACTTAGACTTATATACACCACTTCACAGTGCTTTACAGCCCTCTCTAAGCAGTTTTACAGAGTCAACCTATTGCCTCCAACAATCTGGGTCCTCATTTTACCCACCTCGGAAGAATGGAAGGCTAAGGCAACCTTGAGCCTGGTGAGACTCGAATTGCCAAACTACTGGCAGCTGGTAATCAGCAGAAGTAGCCTGTAGTATCGCATTCTAACCACTGTACCACTGTGGTTCAATATATATGGAATATATTAATAGCCATTTTGTTGTTACATCATTGGTAGTTTTTGAGATTATTACTGCATCTGGGAAGTCAGAATGAATACTAAAGAATGAAAGACTTGGAAAAGACTTTGGAAGTCCCTCCAATCTGATCACGTTCTGTCAGCCTGAAAAATTGACCTAACCATCTCAGAAGGAATAACAGCAAGGGGAAAAAAACCAAGTGTCCATTAAGAGGGACTTCAAATAGATTGAACCTTTAAAAAAAAATCTCCGTATCTCAGGTGTATCTTCAACTTAGCTAAAAAAGCTTTTAAAAACCCACAATTGTTCACATTCAGGAAAGAAGGGACTGATCCAATATTTTATGAAGGAGTAAGTCTAGGAGTAAGTCTCTGATGCACCACAGAAAATTCAGTGTACAGATTATATACCTGATATACAAGACAAATCTTAACACAGAGCTATAGCTCTCAATGCATTTTGGTGTTACAATTGCATTCCTGCAGCTACAGGAATTTCTAATTACTTCTAACTCATCATAATAGGGAAAAAAAGAACCTTCTAATGCAAGAGCTTGTTTTATTTATCGCTAGAAATAGATTCTTCCCAACTCTGAAGAACTTAACGTACCTCTCTCATACTCTCCTCTTAATTGCCCCACCTCCTGTCTCAAACTATCTGCAGCTCCAGCAGTCCTCTGGAGCTCACTGTTGGTTGTTTCCAGTTGCTTTTCTGTAGCCTCCAACTGTTGCCTCAGTTCCTGCTCTACCATTGTCTTTGCCTCTAGTGTCTCCTGCAGGTGCTGCAATGTTCCCCTCATTTTGCTCAGATCAGTCTCCACTGTTTGGTAGAAGAAGAGAGAGAGAAAAAAGAAAGGGTTAAAATGAGAAGAGGAGACAGCAGACCAATATTGCTATATCCCTTCCCCAGAACTTGAAAAAAAGCTGTTTGATTCAGCCTTAAAAACAGGGAAGCTTCAGTGAACAAACAAGGCCTCACTGCCACATTATTTCAGATTCCAGCTGTGGATACAGATGAATTTTCTTCCATATGAAAGATTTCTTGTATCTCTGGGCAAAGAACAGGCTAAAACTGCATATATATTTTTTTTCACTTGGCTATTTTTTAAAATGTTGATCTGTGTGGAATATCCTACCAGCTGTTCTAACCCAAACCTTATTCTAAGGAAACAAACACGAAATAGAGGTAACAGCAAAACCTTTTAATGATTCTTTACAAATTCTGTTCCTTCCCTGTTAAAAAGCTGTTTCAAACTAATGGTCTCTGATAAGAACGAGCCTTGCCAAGGTTGTGCAAGGCTGCCAAGAACACTAGATAAAGTTGCCAAGAAATATTTCAAACAAAAAGAGTCTCCAAACACCAGCCAAGATAGTCTGAACGTCCACAAGGCTTGAGTGCAAAAACTTCTTTGCTTCCTGCAAAGAACTCCAGTTTCTCAGCTGGCTTTTATCTCTTAAGGGAGGGGCCATCACCTTGCAGCCTTACTCCTGAGTCACCCGTGCTGCTGCAGCTGCTCTTTCCTTTGAGCAGCCCTGCGTGCACATGCACTGGGCACAGGCTCCTCGGGGACCTCTTCATCACTGCTGCCAGCCTCCACAATCTCCGAAGGCAGCACTCCACTCCCTGATGTTCCTGGCCCCATCCCTGCATCACACACAGGCCCCTCATCTGAGTCCTCGCTCTCCGAGACCTCAGCCGTCCGCACCTGATGCCAACAAACCACAACACCAGCCTTCACCAACTGTCTGAAATACAATAGTAAAGAAAACACCTCTCTCTCTTGCTTCTGCCACCTTCTTCTCTATCAATTGAGCCCCATGTTTAAGCTCCGCAGAGAGTCGGTCTCGTTCATCATGCAGCATATGTAACTCAGCTTGTAGGTCTTCATACGATGGCTGAATCCTAGAAAGAAAGGGCGAAGAGAACTGTTGAATCCTACCTGAGGCTTTCTAATTTGGCCTTGTCTGTGAACATTTATATTGTGACTTCTGCGCCGACTCTTAGAAGTTCTGGTTTTTAGCTCTACCTCCCAAATACAGGTAATCCTCGATTTACAACAGTTCATTTAGTGACTGTTCAGCATTACAACGGCCCTGGAAAAAAGGGACTTTTGACTGTTTTTCATACTTATGACTGTTACAACATTCCCATGGTCACGTGATCAAAACTCAGAGGCTTGGCACGTGCGTTTAATCAAGTATTTTGTGAAATTAAAGCATTAGAAGAACGAAGAAGGTACCATAACAAGGCAGATCACGTCAATGTTAGGGGGGGAATATGTAACCATTGTTCAATTTATGCTGCAAAATGTATATATGTATATATATTTGTTTGTTTGTTTTTTAAATGTTTTAAATGTATGAAAGTTAAATAAACTTTATTAAAAAAAAACAACTCAGAGGCTTGGCAACCGACTCATTTATGACAACTGCAGTGAACTGGGGCTACTTGATCGCCTTTTAAGGCTTTCTGACAAGCAAAGTCAATGGGAAAGCCAGATTCACTTCACGACCGTGTGACTAACTTTAACGACTACAGTGATTCACTTAACAACTGTGGCAAGAAAGGTCGTAAAATGGGGCGAAACTCGCTTTAACAAATGTCTCACGTAGCAACAGAAATTTTGAGCTCCACTGTGGTCGTAACTCGAGGACTACCTGCCCTCAAAATATCTGAGGCATTCATTCTAGCTTTTCTTTCTCTGATATAATTCACCATATGGGTATATGGATGGGAAACCTTTTTCGGGGTGTCGAGATTTCGCCATATTTGTCTCCTGTAAAGGAATCTGGATGAAAAATCAACAGATGGGGACTTTTAGCCACGTTTTTGCATACGAGGGGGAAATTTTAAAAGTTACAAAATGTCACCCCATTCTAGAGCTGTATGAGGGCACAAATGGGTGCTTCGGCCTACAGGAGGTCTAACACAAGGATGGGGTCAATTCACAAAATATTTCTATGGTCTTTTTAGAGTTGCCAACAGAAAGGGAGGGGGGAAACAGTGTGGCAGCTTGGAAAATTTTCAAAGATAGTAACTAGGTGACCGAAGTTTCTGCGGGGAATATTTAACTAGAGAACATGATTGATGATTCTTGGCTATGGATGTGTCCCATTGGAGAATATCAATTAATATACACCCAGGGTGGGAGGGGGGGCGGGAGGAAAACCAAGGTTAAGGGTAACAGTGAATTATGTGTCTCAGAGACAGCTACATCCAGGCAGCGCTGGACATTTTAACTCCCAATAAATCCTTTTGAAGTTTTGGAAGTTTGGCTTGAGACTCATGATTTAAATAGGGATAACTGCCGGGATCCTGACAGCTGGGCTATTTGTAATAAAGTATAGCACTTGGTTGGAACTCAAAACTCCATTTTAGCCATATATGCGCTGAATTTTTCAGCCTCAATTTAACAGCTTCAATATCCATATGTAATACCCGAGTCACAATAATCTGTAATATGCAAAAGAGTGGAGAAAATAATTGGCACTGACCCTTTAAATAAACATACAGAATTATTAAGAACTTAACCAACCTGCCTTTTACAGCAGTTATTTCTGGAACCTGGAACTTTGAACTTACTCTTGGTCTCTCCCTGCAATGTGTTTTTCTTCTCGCTGAAGTTTTGCCAGTGCTATTTTCCGACATACAAGCCCTAGAACGCAAAATAGAAACTGAACTGTAAAAATAAGCTGCTCGAACCGAGATGTACGTAAGTGTATAATTGCAGCGTGGGAAGGGAGCGTATCATATGAAATAGAAAGGTTATTTGAATGAATGCAGAAATACCAAAGTTCAGGAAGCCATCTCATTACACAACTACATTTAATTAAAAGAAAATTATCCCCGACTCCCTAATACACAAAAGTCTGAAAGAGTTATTTTTACTTGAAGATGAAAAGAAACAATAATTAGTGATCGTTCCAATGACAATAAGCTCAATCCTCCACAAAAGAAATACCCCAAATTAGGGGGCCATGTTTATTTATTTATTTAGCGTATGGCATATCACATATGGACTAGTAATCTATGTTAACATTTCATCTAGATCAGGGGTGTCAAACTCGATTTCACTGGGGGCCGCATCAGGGTTGTGCTTGACCTTGTGGGGCTGGGTGGGCGTGGCTGCGGTGGGCGTGGCCAGGGTGGGCATCCAGGGCTCGGTTTTCAGCCTCAACGGCCCCCTGCAGCCCTCTGCCAGAGAAAACTTGAGTTTGGGGGGACCATGTGCAGCAAAGGCTCCACGAGCCAGTCCTTTGCTGTTTCCAGGGCAGCACCGCGGGCCAGATCTAAACACCCTGCAGGCTGGATATGGCCCACAGGCCTTGAGTTTGACACCCCTGATCTAAATCAGTAGAACACAATAAAATATAAATGATAAAAAAATCTATGTCTAAATGCCAGTGTCTAGGACAGAGTTCCACAGAGTTTCTGGCTCTATGGACTGGTGGGGAGGGAGAAGGGATGGTTCTGCGCAAGCAGCTGGCAAGCGCATGCATGCGCACAGCTCCATTTGTGTGAGCAGCATGCCTGCACACCTGCCACTCACACAAATGGAGGGTGCGTGTACACACTCACCCGCTGCTCGCGCAAGGAGAGATGCATGGGCACACGCTCACCTGCCGTTTCTGCAGACCACTTGCAAACAGCTCATAGCTTGCTAGTGGACCACGGCCAGAGGTTGGGGGCGCCCGGTCTAGGCCATCTAACCAGTGAGGTGAAAAAAAACTCCAAAAGACAAGCTCCAAAAAAAAATAAGCACTCTAAGTGGATCACAGTAATCAAGTTTTGTTTTGACAGCAATCACTGACTGCAATTATCCAACCATCTGTCCATCCAACAATGCTGCCCATCTCACCAAAGGTGACTCTAATAATTGGATAAGAAGTGGTAAGCAAGCAGCTGTAATGGTTTTAAACAAGGGAAAGATTTCTGGCATACCACAAGTTCATCATCTGGTTAATATCAGTTTAATATTATGGCTTCCACAAACTGTAGCTTAATAAAGAAGGTAAGATTTCTATTTGCATTTATTTCGCACCATAGTTAAGGTGTAGTCCATCAAACCTATTCTGGAGATTGTTAATGTACACAATGCACCACAATTATCCCTTATTTTTGTCCTTGTTTGATTTTTTTATTTTCATTATCTTATTTTTTTCCCTGTTTGCTTTTTATCTTCATTGCTGGTGTTATTTTATATCACACCATAAATGCTTTAATTGTTTTTACAGTTTACAAATATTATATTATAAATTACTGATCATAGTTACATTGCGGCAGGATACACGTATACTTATACATATTTATGTGTGCACGTCAAACTTGATTGGGCTAATTGCAAGGATAATTGCAATATTCTAGACTACCTTTTTGGAAGAGGTTTGCCACTGTCTTCTTCCTAGGTGCTGAGAGAAAATGAGTGATCCAAAATAACCAGTAAAGGTAGGACTAGAAGTCAGATTTTTCTGCTCCTTATTGACTTCACCAGACCAGCCAGCAAAAATAAATGTTTAATATTAGGATTGTCTATGTATGCAGGAATCCAAATCCACCACCTCACTTGATAATTGGATCCAATGTTTAAATATTCATGCTTAAAATGCTTTTTATACTACTCAACTGGAATCAGTTTTAAAATTTCATGTCCTGCACTCCATAATGAGAGAAGAAGGCCTGTACTTCTCTGTGAAACATGTTGCAATACTCGGTACTATTATAACAAAACAAAGCACAAAGGGAATTTCCTTTATTTGAATTAGTATTTGTATCGCAATAAGCCAAGAGAAATGTTTAGAATTTCCATTTCAGTGCCTTCAACTGACAATACCAGCAAATTTCTAAAAATAACACCCACCAGAAGAGGAGGAAGCTTACTTGAAAGCAATAATTCAAAACAAACGTTTTGTAAAATCACAGCTGAATTGTTTTTTCTTGTTGTACGGGAAGTTCCTGTTGTACAGGTAGTTTTCAACTGACGTTCATTTAATGACTGTTCAAAGTTACAAGGGCACAAAAAAAGGGACTTATGACCATTTTTCCCACTTACGATGATTGCAGCATCCCCATGGTCACATGATCAAAATTTGGCCGCTTGGCAACTAGATCATATTTATGACGGTTGCAGTGTCCTGGGGGCCATTTTGTAACTTTCTGAAGAACAGAGTCAGTGGGGAACCCAGGTTCACTTAACAACTGTGTTACTAACTTAACAAATGCAACAATTCACTTAACCACTGTGGCTAAAAATGTTGCAAAACGGGGTGAACTCACTTAAATGTTTCACTTAGCAACATAAATGTTGGACTCAACTGCAGCCGTAACTCAAGGACTATCTGTAATGATTTGATGGTATAAACTAAGCAAAGGTGAGTAACCAGGGCACTTTTATGACTGGGAGACTTCAACTCCCAAGAGTCTTGAGCCATTATACTACGGGAAGTCAGCAGGACTGGCTCAGGAATGCTGGGAGTTGGAAGTCCACCAGTCATTATGTAAAAGGGCCATGGTTCCCCACCCCTGCTTTATACAATTAAATCACTGTATCACTAAATCGTTAAATCATATTAACTAAGGAATTCTGGGAGTTGATGTCCACCAGATATAAAAGGACCATGGTTCCCCATCCCTGGTATAAAGAATGAATTAAATCGAGATGGGAGACTATAGAAATTGAATAAATAAATGAAAGAAAACATGCCAGTCAAGATTACAGTGAAGATCAATACCCAGATGCCTTACCTTGGATGATATCAACTCTTTTGGTGGCAAAACTGACCCTATTTCCCAGGCCCAGAAGCCGCAACAAAGCTGCCTTCCATCTCTCTTCCTGCCCCATCAGCTGCTGCTTTAGCCTAAAAAGCAATTGGTTTGAATTTCAAAACTTTTCCAAGAAGTATGGGATCTCTAACTTGGAGAGTAGAAGGCTCGTAATATACACCAAGGTTCTAAACCGGTACTATCTGTACTTAAAATCAATTAACTCTCGCAAAGCACAGTGTCTAATTAACTGGGAATGTCTTGTAAAGAATAGTCTAATTACTGATTTCCTAACCAGTTGTCCTTCTTTAAAGGGAACAGATGTGTATGTACGGTAATGAATTATTTTTACACTTTCATTGTATTCTAATATTGAGACTCTTCCCTAGGGTATATTCAGCGAGTGAATTATTTCAGTGTGCAGGAAACGTTACCCCGACGGTGACAAACATCCAGATGGGGAATTTGGGCCCTTCCGCACTTCAGCGTATATACAATCTCCAAAAACTGAATGTGAATCTCCAGATTAGCTGGTAATTGACAGAACGCATTGTAGATATTGGATCGATTCTGTCAGTAATTGAAAAAGAATACCGCAGAGTCGGAAAAGATGCAAAAAAGGCAAGTAAAAAAACATTGCTCAGAAGTACAGATTGTCCTCAACTTAACTTACGACAATTCTTTTTGTGACTGTTAGAATTTACGTCCACACTGAACAAAGTGACTTATGACCAGTTTTGACAAGGCCTTTGTAGGATCCCCATCTCCCATATAATTATGACAGTTGCAGTGTCGCAGGGTCATGTGATCCCTTTTTGTGACCTTCTGACAAGCAAAGTCAATACAGAAGCCAGATTCACTTAACAACTATGCTATTTATACAGACTAACAGAATTGAAAGAGACCTTGTAGGTCATCTAGTCCAACCCCCAGCCCAAGCAGGAGAGCCTACACCAGGGATGTGAAACTCAATGCCTGGAGGCTAGATTTGGCCCGTGAGGTGCTTAGATCTGGCCTGCAGGGCCACCCTGGAAATAGCGAAGGACTGGCCCACTGTGCCTCTGCAAGCAAAAATGGAGCTCTCCATGGTTTCGCCTTCCTCCGCTGGAGACAATGGATCCCCCCAGCCCGCCCGGGGCACCATAGGTGCCCCTGACACAAGTGACATCAAACTGGCCATACCCAATCTGACCATGCTCACCTGGCCCCAGAGGTCAACCACAACCCTGATGTGACCCTCAATGAAATTGAGTTTGACACCTCTGCTCTACACCATTTCTGACAGATGGCAGTCCAATCTCTTCTTGAAAGCCTCAAGCGATGGCGCTCCCACAACTTCCGAAGGCAAAGCTGTTCCATGGCTTGAGTGTTCTCACTGTCAGAAAGTTTCTCCTTATTTCCATGTTGAATCTCTCCTTGTTCAGTTTCCTTGTCTGGCCTTCAGGTGCTTTGGAAAACAGCTTGACCCCCTTCCTCTCTATGGCAGCCCCTTAAATATGGGAAGACTGCAGCGATTCACTCAACAACTATGCAACAAGGTCATAAAATGTGGCAAAACTCATTTAACAACTCTCTTGTTTAGCCACAGTTTTGGGTTCAATTGCAAGTCGAGGACTATCGTACTCCAATGAAGAACTACAACGACTACAGTTTTTTAACATGGAGTAAGGCAAGTATGGGATAAAGACATCAAATCATTCAAGATACAGAATATGTAAGTTAGGAACATTTCCCCCTTGCAATACTAGGTTTTTAAAATAATCCACTGAAACTAAATGCAGAGAGAGTCAGGATCCCTCTGGATCAGAAGCACTTCTTTTCCCAACAGATAATTGTGGAATCTGCTGCTGTCATTATTTTACTAACGTGAATTGTTTTTAAAAGACTGGACAAATTCATGAACCATTATGCTGCTGATACCATCTCCAAAATTATAAGCATACTTTTAATATACCAGCTGCTACGATGCAACAAGAGAAAAGGGCTAGGCCCTCCTGTCCATCCTTGTAAATATTCCAGATAGACTTGGCTGGTCAATATTGACACAGAAAAAAACTAGAGTAGATGAGTCAGCTTCAGTGATCCTAGATGGCTCTTCTTATGATTAAGAAGGGAGAAGACCAAAAAACAAGGGGAGTAAAACTCACAGTGGATCCCATACAGTTTATTATTGTCCAATAAAATGTCTCACAAATGAAAGAGGTGCCACCGAAGACAGCTAATCTGTTATCAGATTTACAGTATATTGTGCCTTTCCTCTAGGACCGTGATGACGAACCTATGGCATGCATGAGACAGGTGGCACACAGAGCCATTTGTGCCGGCACACGAACTGCAGGCAAACTTACCTCAATGTGCATGTGTCCGCCTCACAGCTGATTTTCAGCTGGTTTGAGGCCTTTTTTGGTCTCCCAAAGGCTTGAGGAAGGCTTCTGCAGGCTTCTACAAGCTATGCAGGCTGAAAACTAGCCCCATTTTGTCACTTCCGTTATTTTCGGAAAAACAGGAAGTGACGAAACGGGTCTAGTTTTTGGCCTGGAAAGATTGCAGAAACCTGCAGAAGCCTTCCTCAAGCTTTTGGGAGGCCGAAAAAGGCCTCAAACCGGCTGAAAATCAGCTGTGAGGTGCAGTGCAGGTAAGGGGGCGGCGGGGGTAGGTGGGTGGGTGGGTGGATTGTACGCGCATGCGTAGGGGGGGTGCACATTGCATGCTGGCACACGAGCTTGCAAGCACGTGCACAATTTTTGGCACAGGAGCCGAAAAAGGTTTGCCACCACAGCTCTAGGTCTACTTATTCAAGGTCTACTTTTTGTTATTTTGCAATAACAAAATAATTTTATAAGGATAAAGGTGAGAGACAGAGAGAGAGTGCAAGGCACCCTACAGCATCAGGTAGAGGCCAATGTAGCTGAGAAAGCCAGCAAAAAGCTACAGCTACTCCTTGGCTTATGACCACAACTGAGGCCAAAATTGATGTTGCTAAGTGAGACAAACATTTGTTTTAAGTAGATTTTGCCCCATTTTTATGACTTTTCTTGTCACAGTTGTTAAATGAATCATTGCAACGGTTAAATTAGCGATGGGTTGTTAAGTGAATTAGGCTCCTCCAATTACTTTGCTAGTCAGAAGGTGGCCAACGGTGACCACATGAACCCTGGGACACTGCAACGGTCATAAATACAAGTCAGTGGCCAAAGCGTATGAATTTTGATCACGTGACTATGGGGATGCTCCAATGGTATTAAATAGGAATACGGTCATGTCACTTTTTTCAGTGCCATTGTAACATTGAACAGTCACTAAATGAACCGTTGTAAGGAGAGGACTACCTGTATAAACTGAATCGGTGTTTGATGAAAAGCCCAGGATCCATTCTCCCCATTACCTGCTAACAAAGTCGGCCAGTTCCTGAAGGGCTTTTTCATCAGCCTCTGCCCGCTGTTGAAAACCATGCATTTGTTCATTGGAGCGCAGCATCTCTGCTTGCAGAGTCTGTAAGAAAAGGAAGGTTCTTTGTTGAACAGGCCAGAACATGAATTCTTGTGATCTCTTCAGAATATACCAGTGGTGGCTAACCTTTTGGGGGCTCCTGTGCCAAAAATTGTGTGCACGCTTGCACACTTGTGCTCACGTGCCAGCACACAGAAGGCAATGCCCGCCCTCCCCCGCATGCACGCGCAATCCCTACCCACCCAGCCTCCCCCTTACCTGCACTTCCGGTATTTTTGGGAAACAGGAAGTGATGAAACTGGGTTAATTTTGGGCCTGCAAAGCCTGCAGAAGCCTTTCTCAAGCCTTTGGGAGGCCGAAAAAGGCCTCAAACCCGCCGAAAATCAGCTGTGAGGTGCACACATGCCCAGTGAGGTAAGTTTGCCTGCAGCTCGCATGCTGGCACAAATGGCTCTCTGTGCCACACGTGCCATAGGTTCGCCATCACAGGAATATACCATACAAGGTAGAAACTCTTAATGCTACTGCAAGGCCCTATTTTAGAATTAAATAACTATAATAATTAAATAAATAGCAACAGCACTTAGACTTATATACCGCTTCATAGTGCTTTTACAACGCTCTCTAAGGAGTTTAGAGAGTCAGCATATTGTCCCCAACCATCTGGGTCCTCATTTTACCTTCAGAAGGCTGGAAGAGAGCCGAAGTGGTGCAGTGGTTAGAGTGCAGTACTGCAGGCTATTTCAGCTAGCTGCAGTTTGACAGTTCAAATCTCACAGGCTCAAGGTTGACTCAGCCTTCTATCCTTCCAAGGTGGGTAAAATGAGGACCCAGATTGTTGGGGGCAAATATGCTGACTCTGTAAACCGCTTAGAGAGGGCTGTAAAGTACTATAAAGCGGTATATAAGTCTAAGTGCTATTGCTATTGCTGGAAGACTGAGTCAACCTTGAGCCTGGTGAGATTTGAACTACCAAATTGCTGTCAGCCAGCAGACAGTAGCATCTTGCAGTACTGCACTCAAACCACTGTGCCACCAAGGCTCTAAATAACTATCTTTCTCATTCTAAGTTCCAATTTTAACCGTGCTTCTGGGTGCACCGGTGGAAACTGGCCTAACTGCCTCAAGGTTGACTCTCCTTGATTTATTAGAGCCATGGTGGCTCAGTGGTTAGAATGCAGCATTGGAGGCTAACTCTTGTCACTGCCAGGAGTTCGACCCTGACCACCTCAAGGTTGACTCAGGCTTCCATCCTTCCGAGGCTGGTAAAATGAGGACTCGGATTGTTGGGGCCAATTGGTTGACTCTGTAAACCGCTTAGAGCGTAAGTGTAAGGCACTATGAAGTGGTACGTAAGTCTAAGTGCAATTGCTTGATCAATTTTACTTTTTTATTTTATTTACCTCCCATCTTCGGGTGGCTACCAAGAATTCCTAACAGCTTTTCCCTAACAAATAGCAATAGAAAGTACACGGATTGCTCTTGGCACAGCCATTTCTTTATTCAGGAGCAGGGACTGCTATCATCTATTTTGATTGGAAAGAATGTTAGAGGTGAAATGGTCACCTCTCACGGGAATGCAGGAAGCACCAAGGATCAGAATTGCACGCTCATTTAGAATCTCTTCCTTGTTTAAATGAAAGACCCAAAATGGTGCTGAGCCATCGATAATAGGAAAACGTGACAACTGAAATGCTCCAATCTTATGCTGCCAAGAGAACCCTGTAAGAACCTGATTTCCCTGTAAGTCTTCAACTTACAACAGTTTATTTAGTGACTGTTCAAAGTTGGATCAGCACTGAAAAAAAGTGACTGATGACCATTTTTCACACTTACGATCGTTGTAGCATCCTTGTGGTCCTATGATCAAAATATAGATGTTTGGCAACTGGTTCACATTTATGATAATTGCAGTGCCCCGGGGTCCTGGGATCACCTTTTCAAATCTTCTGACAATCAATGGGGAAGCCAGATTCACTTATTAATCGGGTTACTAACTTTAGCAACTTCAAATGATTCATTTAGCAATGGTGGCAAGAAAGGTGGTAAAATGGGGCAAAAACTCCCTTAACAAATTCGTTATTTACATAAATTTTGAGCTCAATTGTAGTCATTCATCGAAGACTATCAGTATTTTGAATTAACAAAAGAAATTCTTCATCTATCACGCTTGAAATCTGCCCATCCTCAGTGCACTGGAAGTCCCAAGTGATTCCTACAACTCACTCCAGACCCACAGAAGACACATATCTTCTTACATCCCAAGAATGAAAACAGTGGACGACTGTAACAGAATAATCCATTAAGGCCAGTCAGCATGCTGCTCAAATAATAAATCAAGGAGAAAATAAATTACGTGGAACTTTGCAAAAAGCCCCAATTCTTAGAGCAAGGCAGAAGGTAACTAGAATAGAAAGACCTTTCCCTCAATCTAAGGATTGTGATAAGCTTTTTAATTTGGCCACATTGCAGTGAATGGGAGGAACAACTCAGCTTTCAGAACACCCTCCTCCATGGGAAAGTGAATTGTTCAATCAAGAATATAAAACACTATTATAATGCATCAACTCTGGTTATCCAAATGGAATAGTAGAGAATAAGTAGACTGCACTTAAGCAAAATTAAAGCCACAGCCCTTCTCTACAGTGGTTATACTTTCCACTAAGAAAATCTCTCCTAAAACATAGTTAATTCTCCTCCTTTTATTTTCTCCCATCAATTACCAATTACTATCGGTCACTCCTGGGACAACCATTTTCAAATAATACAGAGGGATCTGTTGTCACAAATCTTTCTGTTTGAAGATAGGTTGTGTGAGAATAGATTACCTTGTTTCTTACTCTTTCCATATCCGCTTCAGCAGTTTTGTCCTCAAGACTGTGGAGCAACAACACTGCTTTCTGTTCTCTAGAAGCCACGTCTTCTTCCATCTCTTTCACCTGGGGATAGTGAATTATCCACTTATAAGTACCTTAAGGCAGTGAATATACATAATACTCCTTCTTCCTTGATTTCCCCACAATAATCCTGTGAGGTGAGTTGAACTGAGAGGTGACTGACACAAAGTCATCCATTCAGCTTTCATGCCTAAGGTGGGGCTACAACTCATGGTCTCCTGGTTTTTAGCCCAGCACCTTAACCACTATACTAAATTGGCTCTTATTTTTAGGGTTTCAAGGTTGCCCAACTCCAAAGAGACTCTGGAGGATTTGCAGTTTTTCAAAGAATACATAAGTCTAGGCACAATGCTGCTTGAGTTTTATAATGTACTTCCAAGCATGTAAAGGCATGTGAAATCTTTTACATGCCTTATATATTTCACTCCTCACACATCTGCCACTAGACTATAAAAACAAAGATGAATAAAACAATAAAACAGAAGAAACAATCAACCAAAATGCCAGATCGGCAATTTAAGGGGCATATTGTGAGCTCCAGTTCAAATAACACAGGAGCCAGTGAAAGCCAAAGGCACAGCTATGATCAAAACATATCACATGAAAACAATTGTATAAATATGATTAACCCACAATAGTTCTTAATAACTTCTCCCCTTCTGTAACGTTGAAACATACAGTTCTGTGATAACTTTTCAGAATATTTTGGGAAGCTTTGAGAGTCAAGAGGCTGTGCACTCTTGATTTAAACGTATTCTAATGCAGATAATGTAGGAGCTGAGGCTGAAATTGGCTTGCCTAGTAAATCATGGTTAAAGGCAAAATCTATACATTTCTTGATTCAGGTTCAATCTCTTGGCCGCTAACCAGATTCAACTCATGAATTTTTCATATAACCTCTTTAATTAAATAAAGAGCCTTTCCACATAGTGGTAAGTACTTTTATTGCCCAAGGCAATTATAATTTTTCGTATCCACCATTCACATCTCATCAGAAAATCTAGGTGTTCAGCATTCTCTCCCCACCCTCCACCCCCACAAAAAACTTTCTGAACAAACCTAGAAGTCCCTGTTCATGGATAGACCATACCTTCTTCTCCAAACGTTTAGTGTCTTCTCTATGGCTCAGCTCCTGAGACTTCAGCTGCACCAGGAGAGAAAATACTTTCTCCCGCCATCTGGTCAGCAGGCCCTGAAGTTTTTGAGATGACTCCGACCGGAGAGGGTCCTGGAGATGTACCTGAGGAGATAAAGCACAAACTCAGACATCCAACATCATCCCCTTCTATTTGGAATGATTTCAGATACCAGGAAGGACAAATGTACCATTGGTGACATATAGAAAAAAGCCAAAGACTTGTTCTCATAAATGCTAGACTTTTCAGATTCAAGATAAAGCTTCCATTCACAAAACTCAAAACCTATCCAGATATGAAAGCCCCTGGGAAATCCATCAATTTTAGCAGGGCTACATCCCTTCCTCCAAACTTTTTAAGGTTTCGTGCCAGAAAGCTGCTCTTCCGGTTTCTGGAGTTCCTGCACGTGTGAAGACTGGCCGCCCCAAACCCATGAGAGCAACAAGTGACAGCTGGCGTGCCCAAAGAGATGGCTCTGCATGCCATTTCCGGCATGCATGGCATAGGTTCGCTATCACAAAACTAGACAATCGACAAAGTCCCCTCTAGCTCTTACATTCTATGGCAGGGTGTCAAACTCAAGGCTTGGGGTCCAGATCTGGACCGGCCCGCGATGCCACTGTCAGCGAAAACTGAGCTCTGTTTCTTTCTGGCAGAGGGTTGCAGGAGGCAATCGCAGCTGAAAAAGGAGCTCAGGAGCTCGTTTTTGCCAGCAGAGTGCTTGGGCCACCACAGGCACCCTGACAGGGGTATCAAATTCACGGCCCATGGGGTGCCAGCCTGGAAATAGCAAAGGACTGGCCCACGATGCTTCTGGCAGCCAAAATAGAGCATGGGGGGGACTGCATGTGGCATAGGGAGTGCACTCCCCCCCAGATTTTGGCCAGCAAGGTGCTGCAGGAGGTATCCATCCTGTCCGTCCGTCCGTCCCCCAAGCTGGCCCATGGAAGACTATTACAATGCTGATCCGGCCCTCAATGAAATCCAGTTTGACAACCCTGCAGTACAGTATCCAGATCTTACATTGTGTCGGCTTTTATATTCCATTACAAGTACCGGTATTACAGCAATGCTGTATGGATCATTATATTCTAAACCCCAGTAAGACGAGACATCGGACTTTTCTAAAGTGATCAAATGAAACCACCTTTTTACCAAGCTCGGTCTCCTGTAGAGTCAAGATATCGCCTAACGAAGCCACACGAACTTCCAGAAGTTCAGCTGTCATTTTCAGAGCCCCCTTCTCATCCTCAAGTTGCTGAAACAAAAAGAAAGAAAAATGGTGCCCAGGTAGTCCTCAACTCTACAGTCCTTCATTTAGTGACCGTTCCAAGTTACAATAACACTGGAAAAAAAGTGAGTTTTGACCAATTTTCACATACAACCATCGGCATGGAATTCAAGGAATGTTATGACTATTAGCTTTAACAGAAGTCAGACTGCCTTCAAAGTGGCAGGGTTCCAGTTAACACACCCAGCGGAATCAAAACTCCAAAGCAGGCATCTTCCTCAAAGTATCGATTTATTAGTCATGTCATATTGGCACGTCTGGGGGAAACCCGACTCTAAACCCCCTTCTGGTTTCCCCCTAGTTAAAAGTAAATTTTTCTTTTCCCTGCCCATGCAATCCATCACGTTGTCCAATCCGGTCACAGTCCAAGGGTCAGTTGGTTTCAGATCCCACCTTCTCGCACCTGGTGGGAATGTCCCTGGTTCTCAAAAGAAAGAATTTTATTTTGGCTACAATCCCCCAGCTATCTCTACCTCCCTCCCTCCCTCCTGTTCCCACAGCACTACTCATCTCTGTTGTGGCAGCTGTTAGGAATATAAGTCACCTAACAGATATTTGGGTTAGAAATATATAAATCGGGATAAACATTTTAAAACTGTAACTTTAAGAAAATGCAAAACTGTAATTAGATGTGGTTTCTCAAATGGCCATAAGATGGAGCCAGAAACCTGGGTTGTCTCAGCCTTAGTCTCAGAAGAGAGTGTGAGTGTATCTCTGTTTCCTTCCGTTGGAAAGAGTTGCCGTTCCTCCATTTTTCCTACTTGACTGATATTTTCTGGATTTGATGTAAGTCTGATACTGAACTGTTTTTGACACTGGACTTGGTTACTGGATTATCCCTGGACTAAGAACTGACTGATCCTACCTGTGAATGACTTTGGATTGCTTGTTTGGACTTTGCTTAACGTTTCTGGAAGTAAAAACCTACATTTACTGTACAGTGTGTCTGTGTGCTGTGTATGTGTATTATTCAAACACTACTCTCAAATACGTCTCCCTGTATGCACTCATTCTCCTAATGGGGAATTACCTTAACAGCAGCCCTGAAGGGGAAAATGGCTTCAGGGCTGACACGAAGGCCATCTGCTTCCTAGTGGAGCTGATCAAAAGAGCAGACCGCTAGACCAGATGGGTCAGAGGACCAAACCAGCCGCCCTTATAGTCTCACCTGTATTCGATTTATCAGCTGCTCCTGTTCAAAACCAGGTTTATTTGACTTCTGCTCCCCCACGTAGGTCTTAAACTGCAGCACCAAAGCATTCTGGGAAGCCAGTTCTGCCTCAGTCACACTGGAAGAGAGAAACCAGGGACTACCTTGAATAAAATCTCTGTACCAGGGAAGGAAAATGGTGAGAAGAGGCAGTGAAGAAAAAATAAAGCAACCTGAGTTGGTTCTGGAGCATATCTTTTTTCTCTCTTAACTGACTGGCTTCCTTACGCTGAGCTTCCAAATCCTGCTTGAATGCACATATCTGATGCTTCAAGGAAGTCACCTCAGCTTCGTAGACTTCAGACAGCTTATCCAACTATGGGAGGAAAAAGAGATGCTGGTAGACTTGGTACATAAGCTCACTTCTATTACTCTATTTGAAATTACAGGTAGTCCTCAAGTTACGGCTACCAATGGAGCCCAAAATTTCTGTTGCTAAGCGAAACAGTTGTGAAGTGACTTTTGCTCCATTTTGTGACCTGTCTTGCCACAGTGGTTAAAGTGAATCACTGCAGTTGTTAAACTGTAACATGGCTGTTAAGTGAATGTGGCTTCCCCATTGACTTTTCTTGTCAGAAGGTTGCAAAAGGAGATCACATGACCCTGAGGCACTGCAACCATCGTAAATATGAGTCAGTTGCCAAACGTCTGAATTTTGATAACGAGACCGTGAATTTCGAGCAACGTTGATGCTGTAACAGTTGTTAAGTATGGAAAAATGGTCTTAAGTCACTTTTTTTTCCAGTGCCACTGTAACTCTGAATGGTCATTAAACAAACTGTTGTAAGTCGTAAACTGTTGTAAGCAGATACAGCAGTCTGTTGTGACAAACTGTTGTAACTGCTCTCCAATGCTTTCTTTTCCAGAGAGCTTTGCAACTTATTTTATTTGATGCCTTTTCTAAAAAAAAAAAAATCATTTCTCAACATGTTTTGTTAGAGCCGTGGTTAGAATGCAGTATTGCAGGCCAACCCTGCCAACTGCCAGGAGTTCGATCCTGAAAGGGCTTAAGGTTGCCTCAGCCTTCCATCCTTCCAAGGTGGGTAAAATTAGGACCCAGATTGTTGGGGGCAATAGGCTGACTCTGTAAAACCGTTTAGAGCACGGGTCTCCAACCTTGGCCACTTTAAGACTTGTTGACTTCAACTCCCAGAATTCTTCAGCCATCAAAGCTGGCTGAGGAATTCTGGGAGTTGAAGTCCACAAGTCTTAAAGTGGCCAGGGTTGGAGACCCCTGGCTTAGAGAGAGCTGTAAAGCACTGTGAAGTGGCCTATAAGTCTAAGTGCTGTTGCTATTTTTCATTCTGCAGTTACCTTTGTTTGGTACTCTTTCAGCACTGACTGTCGGCATTCTTGAACCATGGCCTCCTGCCTCCTCCGCTCCACCTCTCTCTCTTCCCTCATCTGCTGCAGCTCTCCCTGGGCCAGGGTGATTTCATGGATGCTCCTTTCCTTGGTTGACTCCAGTTCCTCCCTCAGGAAATCTGTTTTCAACTGATTTTGCTTCCTGAGCTCTTCTAATTCATTCCTTAGGGCCTCTTTCTCTTGCTGACTGTTTTTCCTGACTTCTTCCAGTTGGGTCTTCAGGAGAGCAACTTCAGTAAGGTTCTGACTTTTGAGGAAGGTTAGTTCTCCTTGGAGATTGGACAGGGTACTTTCCCGAGCAGCTATGGTTGCCTCCTGTTGGGCAGAGGAAACTCGGAGGGCGCTAATTTCTGACTCCAACCGCTGGATCTCGTGGAGCTGATGGGCGATGATTTCAGCCTGCTGAGACATTGCCAGGGTCACATTTGAAGGCTCAGCCAACCTATCCAAGGACCTTGAATAGAAGAGAGGAAGATGTCAGGATGTTCTCCTATCTCAAGGGAGAATGCTCTAGGCCAGGAGTGTCAAACTCTATTTCACTGAGAACTGCATCAGGATTGTGTTTGACTGGGGGAGGGGGGGAGCAGGGGGGTAGCTGGGGTGGGCATGGCCAACTCAACATCATTTGTGTCAGGGGCACTTGTGGTGGCCAAGTGCTAAGGCAGGATTTTCCTCAAACCCTTCCTCCCTCCCTCCCTCTCATCTATCTATCTACCTTCCTTCCCTTCCTCCCACCCTTCCTTCGGCCTGTGGGCTGGTCCATTGCAGTTTCCAGGGAGGCCCCATGGGCCAGATCTAAGCACCCTGTGGGCCGCATCCAGCCCACAGGTGTTAAGTTTGACACACCTGCTCTAGGCAGACTTCTCCATCTGGATTGCAACCTTCCAGATTTGTGAACTTCAGTTAATAGAATTGTCCAGCCGGCATAACTATTGCCGTGAATCCAGGTATTGGATGTCCATACAATCTGAAGGGCATCTGTGAGAGTAACTGTGAGACGGATCTTGGAGTCTTAGTGGACAACCAACTAAATAGGAGCCAGTAGTGTGCAGCAGCAGCCAAAAAAGCCAATGCTGTCCTAAGTTGCATTAACAGAGGGATACAATTGAGATCAAGTGAGGTACTAATACCATTCTATAAATCCTAGAGCACTGCATCCAGTTTTGCTAACCACATTATAAAAAAGATGTTGAGACTCTACAAAAGGTACCGAGAAGAGCAACCAGGATGATTAGGGGACTGGAGACTAAAACATATGAAGAACTGGGCCTGGCTAGTCTAGTGAAGAGAAGGACCAGGGGAGACATGATAGCAGTCTTCCAATATTTGAGGGGCTGACACAGGGAGGAAGGGGTCAAGCTATTTTCTAAAGTGCCTGTAGGCCAGACAAGGAATAATGGATGGAAACTGAACCAGGAGAGATTTAACCTGGAAATAAGGAGAAACTTTCTGACAGAACAATCAACCAATGGAACAGCTTGCCCTTGGAAGTTTTGGGAGCGTCATCACTTGAGACTTTCAAGAAGAGATTGGACTGACATTTGCAGAAATGGTGTAGGGTCTCTCGCTTGGGCGGGGGGGGTTGGACTAGATGACCTACAAGGTCCCTTCCAACTCTGATTATCTGTTATCTGCATTAGGAAGGACAATTCTAGGAACTGCTCACTCAATAACAGAAACGGAATGCATAATATTTCCCCGCTAAAAGCCACGAGTCAGAGAGACCATAAGTGGCTTGATCTTCTGTACAGGTAGTCCACAACTTTACATTCGTTTAGTGGCCGTTCAAAGTTACAATGGCACTGAAAAAAGTGACTTACAACCGGTTTTTTTTTTTCATACTTACATCCATTGCCCACAGCCCCATGTTCATGTGATCAAAACTCAAGATGCTTGGCAACTGGCATGTATTTATGACAGTTGCAGTGTCCTGGGGTCACGTGATCACCTTTTGTATCCATCTCACTAAGCAAAGTCCACGGGGAAGCCAGATTCCCTTAACGACCATATTACTCATTTAACTGCAGCGATTCACTTAAACAACTGTGACAAGAAAGGTCGTAAAATGGGGCATACCCCACTTAACAGCTGTCCTAGCCACAGAAATTTTGAGCTCTATTTTGGTAGTAAGTGGAGGACTACCTGAATAGGGTGCAAAGGAAAGAGAACAAAACTAGAGAAACAATGAAGGTGCCGCTCTCCATCGTTTTAGCTAAGAAACAGTTCAAAGCAATGTGCTTCTTAATAGTCTCCTCTCCCAGGTCAACACAGAATTAACAAAGTTCAGAGAAAATGAATAAAATGCAGAATTGTTCACCTGGTTTTATCTTTTGGGTCTTCCGTCGTATCCACTTTTGTATTCCACCTTTGGAGTTCATCTTTCAAATGCAAATTCTCTCGTCGGAGTTCAGCAATCTCCTCCCAGTTAGGGTAAGCTGCGGCCCCCAAGAGCCCAGTAGGAGATACTATTGGAGGTGGTGCTGATTGGCTCTGGAAATGTGAAGGTGGAATCAATTCTGTAAATCCTAAGGGGTGGGGGGAAAACACAGAACACACCTAAGACCATGATTTTCTATTTGGATATGCAATGGCCCGCACCAGATAAAAAACCATTAGTCGTTCATGAAAGCACAGAACGGGGATCTTAAGTTTTACACAGACAACGGTTCTGCTGGTTTAAGGAAAGAAAATTATTTGATAAAAGAAATTAGGAAAGAAATGGAAAACACAAATATCTCTTTGCTCTTCTGGCCACCTGATCAATTTCTCACACTGTAGCAGAAAATCTTCAGAGGTCAGAGAGATAGGACTGTTTTCTTAAAGGGTATGGTGTGCGTGTCTGTGTATGAGCACAAACACATCGTCAAGTCAATATTGACTTCTGGTGACTTCTTGGACATGTCCCGCCGTTTTCTTGGTAAGATTTCAATAGTAGTTTGTTATTGCCTGCTTCCTAGGGCTGAGAGGCAGTGGCTAGCTTAAGGTTACTTAGCTGGCTTTGGGCCTAAAGGAGGACTAGAATTCCCAGTCTCCTATTTTCTAGCTTAGTGCCTCAACAACTATGCCAAATTGATTTTGTAAAGGCTTTATAAGCACCATTTTAAACTGCAACCAGAACTGGATTGTTCTCATAATATAACAATTGGCAAGTTATGCTCTTTGTAGATAGTCTCAGGAAATAATCTAGAAAAGTTACTGAGTGGATTTCAGGTACATTTCTACAGAACACACATAATCCATTAAGTAGGCTAGCTTAGAAGTTGCAACCATAGCAATAACATGGTTAGGTTATCTCTAAGAAAGAATTTGCTGATTCTTTACCAGTTGGCCTCGTAATTTGGAACACAGCAGGGGGGTCCAGGTGCTTGTTTGAATCTTTCCTCTTGTCCATGGTCTCACTTCAAGGTCCTTCAAAATGTACAAATACACTGAGCAATAATAATTTGAATTCTACTCATGACTATTTAAATTTATTATTAAAACAAAATTTCACTATCAAATGAACAAAATATTCATGTGAAAATTAATTAAATCTATTACAATTGAAGGCCTTTTTCCACGACTCCAAAGAAGCTAGACTCCTGATTAAGGAAAAATGCCCTATAACCCTAAAGGCAATGACTGAGAATAACAGAATTGGAAGGTACCTTGGAGATCTTCTAGTCAAACCCTTTGCTTAAGCAGGAGACCCTACACCAAATGACTCTTCGATGACAGAAGATGTACCACAAGTCACAATCTGGTGAGTTGATGGCACTCAGGAGTATCTTTCCAGGTAATTCCACTATCTGAGAAAGATTACATAAAGCAGTGTCTCTTAAAGGGTGATCCTGGCATTCCAAGATCCTCTCAGTGGTCCATGAAATCAAAATTATTTGCCAGCCTATGTTGAAAGATAATACAATATTAAAATCCTATCAAACAATTGTGAGAAGCCGTAACAATGAATGCATCAATTTTAATCTATATATACATATATACATATACACATACACACACACATATATATAACCCATACAAATAAATGCTCTTTTGTGCTCTCCATAATTTTAAAAATGGGAAAGAATCCTGAAAGAAAAAACATTTTAAAAAGATTGACATAAAGAAATAGCTTACTTTCCTGTTATTGCAATGAGCAGTGGAGATTATATAAAAATGATCTTTCTTACTGTTAAATAAAATTAACCTAATTTAGGTATTTAAGAGGACAGCCAATGCTTTATACAGTATTTATCTGGAAATCTGCAGGAAATCAGTGTAACTATTTAAGAACAGAAAAATCACCTTTTTTTCCTAAATAAACCTATAAACATTTTTTTCTGCCACCTTACTGAAAATTACATGCAGATATGTATGTGTGTACATGTGTGTGTATACACACATACCATGTAATTCTCAGTAAGGTGGCAGAAAATTTTATTTATAGGATTATAAACAAATATCACACATACTTCACGTATACCACATATTTCATATATAGAACACATTGCAACATTGCATTTTGCAGGAAACCTTATGATGCATCATTGTTTAAAAATCAGTTATTTTCAAAAAATAGATGAGCTACCTCAGGCGATAAAAGCTTCAACTTGAAACACTGAGTTCACTTTTTTTTTTCCTTTGGAAAAGGAGCAGGCTTCCATCTTCCTGATCATGCCCCCTTACAAAAAAAAAAAAATATTCCAGTTGGCTTGAATACATTCCAATTTATTTCTCATTGAGCCTATTACTGCTGGTAGACAAACACTGGCTGAGATCATTCCACTATGGAAGGATAACAAACAGATTTGAGTGTCTTGACCGGGGAATTCTAGGAGCTGAAGTCCACACATCTTAAAAATTGAAAAGCACTGGTTTAGAGTCTAAACCAGAGGTCTTCAAACTTGACAGCTTTAAGACTTGTGGACTTCAACTCCCAGAATTCCTCCTCCAGTCATGTTAGCTCAGGAATTCTGGGAGTGGAAGTCCACAAGTCTGAAAACTTGCCCAGTTTGAAGACCCTTGCTCTAAACCAGAGCCTCACCAACCTCACAATCTCAGATGCTTTAGTTATGCAACCAACCTGGGACTATGCTATGCAACCAACCTGGGACTCCACATGACTGGAAGCTGCAGTCTCCACATTGGGGAACATGGTTTTACTTTTAGCCACATGATTCTCAGTTATAGTTCCTATATGGGAAATTCCAGGATGTCCCCGCCCCCATTTATTGGATTTTTAAACTTTCTGAATCTTATGAGCGTCAGTTATTTAAAACAATCTGATAAAACATCCATCACTTCATTTCATGCAGTGCTTTGGCCTCACAGTTCATTTATATATTTCTGATCCTGGTTAGTAAATCCAAGCATAAACCGTACCCTAAAGCCAAGGATTAATCAATCAAGCTGGAAGGGACCTTAGAGGTCATCTAGTCCAACCCCCTGCCCTGCTCAAGCAGGACACCCTATACCATTTCAGACAAATGTCTGTCCAGTCTCTTCTTAAAAACCTCCAGTGATAAAGATTCCCTTAACCAGTACTGGCGATTCAGACAGCCCCAATGCCCCCACATTAAATTGTAATGTATTTTGCTTAGCTATGTTGCCGTACATTTCATAGCTACCTGCGTATGAAGCCTCATTAAGTTCAATTCCAATTTTTTTGTCCCCCAGCTCTTAATGAGAGACACAATAAACCCAAATAAGAAATAAGCACTGGCGATTCAAGGCAACGTCCGCCCTTCCAAGCAGCTTCCCTTAAAGACAGACCTTTCCCACGTTTCAACCCACCCAGAACTCGCGAGTGTTCTGATTGGCTGTGAGGTGCTGGAACTCCGGTTCCTCAGATTCTCCCGTCTTTTCATTGGTTAGTTCCTCGTCCCTCCCCCCCCCGCTCCCCGCCCCTTTCGAATCTTCACCAAACGGTCTCTAACGTTTGGTCAACATACGAGGGTCTCAAACTGCTCATGCGCATAGTGCCGCGGGCCGGATTGGAATTTGGAGGGGGCGGGGAGGAAAGCTTCGGTTGCCGAGAGAGGAAGCAGTAGCTCCGCCTATCTCTGCGAGTGCTAAGCCAATGAAAACGGAGAAGAGCAAATATAAGGGCAGTAAAATAGGCGGGGATGGGTTTCTTTAAAAGTGAAACGAATAGATCCCGTCCAATAAGAGAACCTTATTCTTCTGCTCCAAGTTTCTGCTTCTGCTTGTATACTTCTCGTGACAAGACAGTTTAACTGAAGGGCCTTCAAACTTGGCAAGTTTAAAACTTGTGGACTTCAACTCCCAGAATTCCTGAGCCAACATGACTGGAGGAGGAATTCTGGGAGTTGAAGTCCACAAAGTCTTAAAGCGGTCAAGTTTGAAGACCCCTGGTTTAACTCAACATGAAAGATATTATCCAAATTAGATTTATTTCAGGCATCCTTCTCGTAGATATGACTCAAACGATAAGATTCTTCTGAAGGCATCAATAATCTGATCTTAGTCATGTAGGTAAAAAGAGAATGATTTCATCCCCACATTGAGAAACGTGCAGCCATCGGTGAGTTGGAATTCAAGTAAGCCTCGCTTGCTTACTCGTAATCAAGGCTGCTCCTCAGCCAATCAAAAGACTGACCCTGTGGTCAATCAGAGGTACAGATGTAACCACGTGATAAAGAACTACATTTCCCAGCAGGCAATGCCTTAAAGAGATAGCACCTAATTTCTGAGCTAAATATACACTCCAGCTAGCACGCTTATATTTAAACAGCCGCTTCCATGGTTCTGATCCAAAACGGTGAATTAAGAGAAAAGAAAGTGCGGCTTATTCTCTTAAACCTGTACTTCTCATCCTTGACAACTTTAATTCGTGTGGACTTCAACTCCCAAAAATCCTGAGGTAGCATGGCTCTGTGGGGAATTCTGGGAGTTGAAGTCCGCAAGTCTTAAAGTTACCAAGTTTGAGAAACAATACTTTTTAAAAAGACTAACCAGAAACTAATGGGGGAACACGAGGATTCGAAATCTAGCTTGTCTAGTTGTAATCTACTTCTTATCTCAGTGGACTCTTCAGTTGGCTTGCTTTCATTAGGAAAAAGCACAGCTGTGGGTGGAAGAGTTTTGCAAAAGGAGAAAATATCATTCCTGAAATGCATTTTATCGCTTCTTTGACCTTCATTATTGTTGTGTTGCAATTCTGCTTTCTATCACCTGGCTGGGATGCCCAGCATTGACAACAGTCATATTAGTAACACTGCAATAAATAGCACATGACTTATTACAGTTTTGTTGCTAAGAATCTGAGTTATTCATCCATTATGACATTTAACATTTAATCAGAAATTTTGTTCAGTATCATTCAATGAAAGTAATGTGAAGTTTGATAAAAGGGATTCATTATAATGTAACTAAGATCCTCTTTAGCATTTGAGGTCAACAAACTCATATAATTCAGAATGCCCATTTTTTTTCACTTTAAATACAGTCAGTGTCTGTAATATGCCTTCCTCCTTCAGCTAGAAGAAAAGTATGCCAGCCAAATTGAACATATTTTTCTCTCTTAAATGGTTTGTGTCATCAAGCATTGCATGAATGATCAAGAAGTTTATCTAATAAACTGAATAAACAACATGAACCATCTTTTATTTCCAAACCATGCTCCTCTGTGGTCACCTCTCCCTTTAAGGGTTGCTGGTGTTGCTATTCATTCAGAGAATGACAAAATAATGTTTTTCAAAGTTGGCAGCTTTAAGCTGGGGAATTCTTGGAGCTGAAGACCACACATTCTAAAGTTGCCAAGTTTAAAACACACCAAGTTAAAGCTATTGATAGAGAACCTCTTTTCTCTTTCCTCCTAGCAGGTACTGTTTTATCTGCTGAGGGGGAAAAAATACTGTTTTATGGGTGTTGGGACTTAGTGAAAGGAGCCTGGGATAGCACTTTTAGTTACCTGTCAAATTACCTGATATTTTTCCAAATATGGGACTGTTCCTTTCTTGAAGGAATGTTGAAGCTGCATCTAAAAGATACTTGGGTCGATAAGTTAAGGTGTGGCAGAGGGATATATGTTCATAAAGCAAGAGGGAGCTTGTCACTGAAAATCTGGCATTTTTCAAAGCCTCAGTATTTCCATCAAATAGCCTTGACATTTTACAAACCAACAAATTTATTGCTGTGCAAGCAGGCTTCAACAAATATACGAAAACTGCTTTTCAGTGTTCAGAGGAATGCAAATAAAACAGTAAATGAAAGTATTCGGTCACATTTGGGTTATCAAAAGTACAAACTATACAATTTTTATTACAATGGACTTCCCCATCTGGAAGTTCAGAAGTGTTGGACTTGTATTTCCAAAAACGCTAAGTCAGAAAGGAGATTAGGGTGGGAATACAAAGACACTCTGCATTTGTTCTACATTTCTTGCCTGAAAAGAAGTATTTTCTTGGAAGAAAAAAAGGCATAAGTGGCCAGGAAACACAAGAGGTTTCCAAACTGAAGACTGTAGCATCTACCTCCATGATAAAGAGGACATTTGTATAATAAAACTCTAATCTTGGAAGCACCTGCTAGAAAAATATTCATTCATGGATAACCTATCTTGAAGTTGTAATTCAGCATGGCTATAAAGCAAATAGGTGAGAAAAGCTACGCCAGCAGAATGCATACAAAATTTGAAGGTCATTTCAATGTTTAGTTCCATATTGGCACTCTATAAGAAACTTGTAAATAGAATGAACACAGGTAATCCTTGAGTTATGACCAATCAGAGCCATGGGGACACAGTAGTTAGAATGTAGTATTGAAGGCTAACTCTGCCAACTGACAGCAGTTCAATCCTGACCAGCTCAAGGCTGTCTCATCCTTCCGAGGTTGGTTAAATGAGGATCCAGATTGCTGGAAGCAATAGGCTGACTCTGTAAACCGCTTAGAGATGACTGTAAATCATTGTGAAGTGGTATATAAGTCTAAATGCTATTACTGTAATGGAATCTGCCCAATGGTTTACTCTGGGCCAGTTTTATGAAAGGAAATGCCGGTTTCTGGTAAAATCGCTGTAAAACATGTTCATGGCACTGCAGGATATTGCAAATGGCCACAGATGTGGGCGGATTGCTGAGAGCTTAAAATGGAGTCATTTGACTGAGGGGAAGGGCAGCCATCAGAACTTCGAATCTGGGTCATAAGTAGTTTTCGGGGGGGATCGATCATGAGTTTAGCTGTTAAGCAAGTGGTGATAAGTTGAGGACCACCTCTACCCAGTCATGTTAATGAAAGCAGGAAGGAGGGCATGGAAACATTAATAATCTTGCAATGTGCTCTTTCCTACTCTGCTTTTCAGAGTCTTCACTGCTTTCTTTATTTCCAGAACTGAATCCTGGATTTTCTGATTCTCAAGGAATGCTTCCCCACCCTTCTCACCCATCACTTGTGCAATATCTCCTAAGATGTCCACCAGCAGCTCAGGGAAACAAGCATGGTGAGACATGATTGCAGCTACATGAACCTTGCCTGCCAATGCATCCAGCAGTGCAAGGCATTTTCTGATCCAGGACTGCTTCATTAGAACATCCCCTTGGAAAGCAAGCAGCTCATCACATTGGATTTGGGTCTGGGTGATCTTCTGATTCATGGCAGTTATCCCATCTTGTAATTCCTGTTCCTTTTGGGAGAAGTGTATGAACTTATCGTGGTAACCAACCACTTCTGCTGTATATTCTTCTACTGCTCGTTGAGCTTCGGTGACTAGATTTTCAGCTGACTCCAGGGCTATTTGATAACCAATGAACACGCTAGCACCTAGAAGGAAAGATAACAGTGATACGGATTTTGACTCACTATTGTTTTCCAATCACAAGAACAGCGATAAAAAAAAAATCCCTCCAAATTCAGCTACTGAACTAAGAAACGTTTGGAGGGAGTTTTGTCTGAAAGGACCGGAGGCATTGTGTCAGTACTAAAACTAGTTAGTCACCAATTATCACATTAATAATCAATTGCTTGTTAGGGACTCTGTTTTATAGGGTGCTGTACAGATTGTGTTGTGTCCAAGTCTATATAGGTGGCCAGAGGAATCAAAAGGTTTTTTTAAAAAAATTGTTTTCAATCCGCTGAAATAATTGTACTCTGAATCAAATAAACAATTGTATTCTGAATCAAATAATCTGAATCAAAGTTTCACTTCCCCCTTTTCCCTTCGTTCAGCTATGTTTTTTCTTAAAAAGATACATTCGTGATCTAAGGTATGTACCTAAGGCATCCTCTTTCATTATTCTTCAAAATATCTGCCATGAACCACAGTTTTATATCCAAATCCCATAAGAATGTCAAAGTTTATTTTCAAAGTATGGCATTTTCCTCCACCTGCTGTAGTTGGATCGTCTATATATAACACAATAATTAGGTTTTTATCCAACTTTTATTGTATTACTTTATAAACAAGCAAATATACACAATACACTTTCTTCTTTCTCCTATTTTCCCCACAACAACAATCCTGAGAGGGAGTGACTGACTTGGAAATACTCAGCTGATTTTCCTACCTAAAGTGAGACTAGAACTCAGTCTTATGGTTCCTAGGCCAGAACTTTCACCACTCTACCAAAGCCTGTTACTATATACTATACATATGTATTATATACTATTATGTTTTATATTAATCTTTAATCATATGTGCTAATTTTTGTATTGGATTTGTTAAGGTTGCCCGACTCCAAGAAGACTGGGTGGTGTATACGTCCAATGCACAGATTAAAAAAACATTTTTAAACAACACATAATTGCCCAGTCTAAAACAACACTCCCCAATACATGAAAATTCACCAGGCGCTCTGTAGCACTCTAACCCCAGGCTTGGGAATAAAACCAGGTCTTAAGAAAATTCCAGAAACTATGTTCTCCCAGGTACAGGCTACGAGTCAATCTACATTTAATTGAAGGGATATAGTAATGAATGATAAACAATATTTTTTATCATCTAACTAATGTTGCCTTAAGCTAACAGTAATGAAGACAGTACCTCAGTTTTACTTGAGGGAAAACAGATGTGCTATAAATCTCTACAGAGAAAGAAGTTATAGTTTTAAAGCAGGGTTCTTCAAACTTCGCAGCTTTAAGACTTGTGGACTTCAATTCCAGAATTCCTCCTCCAGTCATGTTAGCTCAGGAATTCCGTGTGTTGACGTCCACGAGTCTTAAACTTGCCAAGTTTGAAGACCCTTGTTTTAAAGGAATCCCTTCAGATTTAAAATCTATTGGTTTGGGAATTAACTGACTTACCAACGAGTGTCCCAAGTCCTGGAAGGATCATCAAGTGCATACCAATATCTCGTCCCGCACGTTTATTTTCCATTTCTTCATGAGCTAATGTGAGCTTCTCCTTTGTGTTTTCCAGGTGCAACTCGGCGGTTTGCAACATTCCCACTGATTTCTCCTCAGCTTCTTGAAGGGCAACTATCTGGGCTTTCAAATCCACCAACTTCGTCTGCTTCTCCCTCAGATCATCTTGCATGAGTTTCTTCACTGTTATCAGGGCCTCGGATTGAGAATCAGCCAGCAGCAGTTGAGATGCTACCTTCTCTTCAGCCTCTGAAAAATAGCTAAGGGCCGTGTCAACACAATTACGGATTTTAACACAGGTCTCTCCATCTGGCCATAGAAGGAGTAGAAGCTCAGCTAGGAACACAAGTTGTTGCATTCCTGCCTCCAACTGTTCCTTGGTGGACTCATTACAACTCTCATTTTGCAAAGGAGCCATGAGAAGTGGAGATGGATTCAGAGCTAGGAGGCAAAATACAACAACAGAGATTGGTTAAACTTAAGAACACTTGTTTATTTGTGTTCAATATCTGTTCATTTGAACTTTGGAAGGGATGTCGTGTGGTGAGTAGCAGCATCTAGAAGTCCCTCATTGAGTTCTGAGTACTGTCATTATTATTACCTTTCTTGTCAGAGTACAACATGTGTACAGTGAGATTGACTGAGCCTCCCTTTGTGCACCCCCACACAACACAACTCACAGTGAAGACAGAAGTCCCTAACCCAGTCCCAATCTTATTACGCTATGTGACCTTGATGCACAACACGCCCGGCTCTGCAAATCTGTCACACTATGTTGACATGAAGTTATTTACCGTTCAGAAGTCTGACAGCCCATGGGTAGAAACTGTTTCTTCAGCCTGTTGGTGTGGCTGGCTATGCTTTTATATCACCTACCTGATGGTAGAAGAGTGAAGAAGTGCTGACCGGGATGTGAGTCTTGCCTGAGGATTTTCCTCACTCTTCTAAGGCAGCGAGCCCTTGCGATGTTATCTAGTGGTATCAGGGAACAACCCACGATGTTTTGTGCTGTGATGTGTTTCTATCCGCGGCTGTCAAGCCAGCATATCACACCGTAATGCAATATGTGAGGATGCTTTTTATAGTGGACCGGTAAAAGGAGGTCATCAGTCATTGTTCCACTTTATTCTTTCGCAAGACCCTAAGGAAGTGGAGTCTCTGTTGGGCCTTTCTGGCCACCTGGGTTGCGTTGGTTTTCCAGGTGAGATCTTCGCTGAGGTAGACTCCCAGGAATTTAAAGGAAGAAACTCTCTTCACACAGCCCCTCTCGATGTAAAGTGGAGCGGTTCCTCTCTTCTTCCAGAAGAATAATGCAGATCAGTAATTCTCAACTTTGGCAACTTTCAGATGTATAGACTTCAATACTTAGAATTCTTGACGTACAGGTAGTCCTTGATTTACAATCATTCATTTAGTGACTGTTCGAAGTTCCAGCAGCACTGGAAAAAGTGACTTCTAGCTGTTTTTCACGCTTATGACCATTGCAGCATCCCTATGGTCACATGATCAAAATTCGGACACTTGGCAATTGGTTCATATTTATGAACAGCTGCAGTGTCCCTGGGATCATGCAATCACCTTTTGTAACCTTCTGACAGGTAAACTCAATGGGGAAGCCAGATTCGCTTAACAACCGTGTTATTAACTTAACAACTGCAGTGATTCACTTAACAATGGTGGCAGGAAAGGTCGTAAAATGGGGCAAAACTCACTTAACAACTGCCTTGCTTAGCAACATAAATTTTAAGCTCAGTTGAGGTCAGATGTGCCTTCAAGAAGTTGTGGGAATTTCTGTTAACTCTGTTAATCTGTTAAATCTGTAAATCAAGGACTACCTGCATTTTTTTCATTTACCGGACTTAAACAGACCGCTCTTCCCCATTTGGTCTCCTAAAATAAGATTTCCTGCACTTTTGTCATTCCTAGCCCAGCCAATCCTTCTAAGCCAGTGTTTTTCAACCTTGGGAACTTTAAGATGAATGGACTTCAACTCCTATGCTGGCTGGAGAATTCTGGGAGTTGAAGTCCACACGTCTTCCCAAGGTGGAGAAACATTGTTCTAAGCCAAGGGTCTTCAAACTTGGCAAGTTTAAGATTTGTGGACTTCAACTCCCAGAATTCCTGAGCTAACATGACTGGAGGAGGAATTCTGGGAGTTGAAGTCCACAAGTCTTAAAGCTGTCAAGTTTGAAGACCCCTGTTCTAAGCTGAAAAGCCTAAACCTGCACTTCTGTCTGTTAGGGCTCCAACAAATTCACCCTCATTCAAATCATAAGTCTCTAGGCGCATCTCTCAGAGTAAAAAAAAATTGATTTATTAAGAGTGGCCATGTTGGCATTAGCTGGGTGCATCCAACACTAAAATACACCATTCATTTCCCCCTTGACCCTGGTCTTCTCCTCACCCCCTGGGTGTATATTCTCCAATGGGACACATCCATAGCCAAGAGCCATCAATCATGCTTTCGGCTGCCAAGGCAATTATCTAAGGCATTTAAGGAATGCACTGCTTTCCTCCACTTCCTTTCTGCTTGCAACTAAAAAGACCAAAGGAGCTTTTTTTTTTTTTAAGTTGACACTGTCATTCCTAGCCCAGCCATTCATTCTGAGCCAGTGTTTTTCAACCTTGGGAACTTTGAGATGAATGGACTTCAATTCCTATGCTGGCTGGAGAATTCCCTCCACATCTTCCCAAGGTAGAGAAACATTATTCTAAGCTAAAAAGCCTAAACCACTGTAGTCCCTCTTCAGTGCTCCAACTTCGGATAGATTCAGATCCCGTTTTTTGTTTTTGTTTTTGCAGTGTTTCCAGTTCTGCATGGCTCCCTTTTCAAAGTGATGGCCAAGGTTATATGGACAAGAGACCCAGAGATTTCTAAAAAGCTGGGAATGATAGAAGTTGAACTGCAACACATGAGAAGTTCTCAGCAATCTGTCAACCCTAGAAGCCTTGTTTCTGTTCCTGTTCTTTGACAGGAGGGGAATTCCCTCCTCGAGGATCTGGAAGGAAGTACTGGTTTCTGAACAAGAATTTCCCCTGAGATCAGCACTTTTAAGATGTGTCAGCCCTCAGTCCCTGAGGCAGCCTTCGCATTCCTTTAACTTTAAGAGGTTTGTGGCAGAGGTTATCGCCTAACAAATAAAAACTATAATAACACTGATAAGGAACACCTTAAATTGGCTCTGGAAGGACAAGAAAACAAATAGAAGAGGATATCTGAAGCTCAGGGTTCAATTGTGGAGGCCTTGGTGCTCTCTGAGCTTTGTGGTTTGGTTGCAGACCTCTAATTACCCCTCTAACATCAGTGGGAGGGAGTGTGGGGTTTGGTCCCTATTTATGTTGTAGTTTATGTACAATATAGTAGCTTAGATATTGCATATCGTGTGTGTGTACACACACACACACACACACACACACACACACACGATATCCTAGGTCATTTGCTGCATTGCAACTTCCTGAGTTCTTGTGGTGTAATTTCCTGAGTTTTCTGATGTAATATCCTGAGCGGGTGGCTGTGATGTAGCATTCTGGGTTTTAGTCTGGCTTCAAGTTTGGGGTCTGGGTCTGTGTTTTGGCGTGTGTCAGCTTGTTTGGTTTTGGGGTTGGGGGGTGCGACTAAAACCCAGGATATCACAGCACAAGACCAAGGATACCATAGCAATAAATCTCACAAGGTCATCACACAACCCATTACCCAAGCCGTTAAAACACGAGAGGCTAATGGAAAAAAGATCACTACAAAACAAACGACCCAGGAGATTACAGCACAAGATCCAGGATATCTCCACAACAAAATTTACAAGGCCATCACACAGCCCATTATACCAACATCAACACCATCAACCAATCAAGAGGCAGCAGCACAGCCAACGAACCCAGCACACCAGCCCCCACCACCAGTATTTATAGAGAGATGGCAACTCTGATATATATGTGGATCTTTGGTTATTCAGGTTTTCTCCCACGTAAGATTGGAAGTATCTAGGCAACGATGAAGTCTCATTCATCATCTTCAGGCTTGTGTCTTCGGCTCTGTGATTCTCAGAGTAAATGAGAAGCATTACTATATAGGAAGCATCCATATATATATACACATACATACATACATACACATACATATTTGTTTTCTTAAGTTTTCACGGGTATTTATATGTATGGTATTCAGCTTTGTTTGGGTATTTTCCCACGTCAATTATAGTTGTGCTTTTAAAGTTGTAGCAACATTTTGGCAGATGATGGCAGATGAGATTCTGCAGAAACGTTGCTACAACTTTAAAAGCACAGCTATAATGATGTGGGAAAATACCTGAACAAAGCTGAATATCACACACACACACACATATGTTTTCTTAAGTTTTCGTGGGTACTTACATGTATGGTATTCAGCTTTGTTCGGGTATTTTCCCACGTCATTATAGTTGTGCTTTTAAAGTTGTAGCAATGTTTCAGCAGAATCTCATCTGCCATCATCAGGCTTCTGTATTGTGTTGGTCTTTGAGTCAGACTTTCACAGCTGTTTCAGTTTTCAATTTGGGGCTAGCCTACTGCTGTCCCAGAATGGTTTTTTTCTTCATCCTGATTGGTTGGGAGTCGGTCTGTGTTTATTGGTCTTGGAACACAGCAAACTCCAACATAGCAAACTTTAAAAGCACACACACACACACACACATATAATGTAAAAGATATATGAACAAGCAGCTCTTGTAGCAAGTGCAAGATCTCTGATCCTGAATTAACAGTTGATATTGCAGAAAAGAACTGTGAAGATTACCTGTGACTTGCAAGCATTTTATGAACATATCGATTTGGTCTTCCATTATATATGGCAGAAAAGATATTAAACACAGTAAGAAACTAGGAATGGACTTGTGCTAAAATCAGAACGACCACCATACTTCTCAGTGTGTTTCACATCTTGTCTATAGCCTAATGCATGCTTTCAAAATTAAAAAAAAAACATTTACAACATCTTTTTATATATTTTCCAAATATGAACATATTCTCTTTCTCCATCTACTTGAAACTTCTGTTTTCCCATCTGTCACAACTTTCAATTCCCTGGTCATTCATGCCACAGAGAGATTTGTGGCACGTTTAGTCTGCTTTGAGAAGAACTATGAATATTATATGTGTTAATAGAATATTGTAGGGAATGTGTAAAATGTCTAAGATTTAATAATAGAGTTTAATTAATTAATTTGTTATGGAACATTGTTTTTACTATACTATAAGCTTATTATGTTTTTTATATTGTAGGGAATGTGTAAAATGTCTAAGATTTAATAATAGAGTTTAATTAATTAATTTGTTATGGAACATTGTTTTTACTATACTATAAGCTTATTATGTTTTTTATTTTAAAATGTTACGTAGAACGTACTAAGCAGAATCAGAATGGAAATTATGTATTATTTTAAGTGTTAAAATTGGGGGAAAGATAGAAAGGCGTCATACTTCAACCACTGATTACAGGAAAAATTTTGTATTAAAGAGAAAAGATAAATAGACAATTGAAAAAGAACGGACAAAAGATACAAGTATAATGATTTAAATTGAGATGAAGTAAATAAAATAGAATTAAGAGAGTGAAAAGAGGGGAGAAGACATATAGAAAATATAGAATGTTAAATAAGATTGAAATAGTATATAAGGTGAGCATGAATCTGATTTATGTCTGTACAGAAAGATGTAACCCGGGGTTAAGCCGCTTTCTAAAAAGAAGTTTTATGTTTTCATGTTACATGTTTTGTTTGTTTATGTTTGTTTACTGAGAATTAAGATTGTTGGATGAGCACATATGAAATCGTAAATAAGACAGACGAAAGTATAAGTTTAATGAATAAAATTGAATAGAATTAAAGGGAAAAATAGTGAGAAGTTGGAAAAAGAGTAATAAGATATGAAGCTGAATACATAAGATGCATATTAAATCGTGTTTGTATGGAAATGTGATAATTTGGAACTATGCTGTACTTAAATAAGATGTTTTATTTGCTTTCTTAAAAAATGTTCTATGTTCTTACGTTTTATGTTTTGTTTGTTTGTGTATTGTCTTTGAAAATTAATAAAATTTGTTTTTTTTTAAAAAGAGAAGAACTATGAAAATTGCATAGAGAAACTTGATATCAAATCAGATTTCTTGCTCATCAGTTGGATGACCAGAACACAAGCAAACATTTTCACATCCCCTACTATTTAGTCTCTCTCGAGTTTCTTTTTTTTTTTATCAGAGAAACCTGCTACTTTCTGCACAAGAAGCTTGTATGGTGCCTAAGATACGATTCCTCCCCTGTTCATGTGTATACCAAGTTCTTTCAACCAAGGCATATATGACCTAAAACTTATTTTTAGTATCAGAAACAAAATGCAATCACCCACCTACCTCTTGGAGTAGTACTGTAAAACTTACTCCATTGAAAATATTGAGTGCATTCCCTTGTCTCACTTTGCAATCTCACTATTCTTTCCAATACCACCTTTTTTCCCCCTCAGGAATAAGGATAAAAATCAGTGATTGATGAGACAACCAACCAATCAGATCTCCGCAACTTGGGTATTTGTGCTAATTCCTTGGATATGACACTTTTCCCTCCCTCCTCCCACCAGCCTTTGGAATACTTTAAATCTCAGCTTGGGAGGAACTAAAATGTATATTCCTGGTGTGGCCAGGTTATTTTGAAAGATTTCGGAAGCTTGTGTATCTCTGCACACGCCCTGTATACGCTTTTGCCCTGAGACCTGAGCGTATTTTATCTTTATCTTTTGCTTCAGTAAAAGGTGAGTGAATTCTGGGCAAGGGGTGGGGGGAATACAAATCTATGATGTGTTGTCAGACTTAGGCAAAAAGAAGAAAAAGTTGGCAAAATGGGAGGTGATGGGAGAATGCACTAAGGTTATAAGAACCTAAGAATGAGGACCCCAAGACTAAAGGAGACCGAAGCAAAAAAGGGACAAATGGCTTTGAAATATAAGAAAGAAAGAAAGAAAGAAAGAAAGAAAGAAAGAAAGAAAGAAAGAAAGAAAGAAAGAAAGAAAGAAAGAAAGAAAGAAAAAGAAAGAAAAGGGTGGAATTGAAAAAGGGAGGGAGATAAAATGGCATCCAATTATTTATTTGATTATGTTCCTAAGGAAACTACTTATTCTTCCATAAACAGTTTCTTTTGGAGCAAAATGGGGGGGGGGGG
>NW_020769445.1:529380-551664 GCF_900518735.1 Pseudonaja textilis | reverse complement strand
GAAGGAAGGAAGGAAGGAAGGAAGGAAGGAAGGAAGGAAGGAAGGAAGGAAGGAAAAAAATGAGACAAAAGTCAAAATAATTCTTCCCGTGGGTTATCACCCACTTTCCTGCCAAAACATTCTGCATTTTGATGGTGCACAATAAATTCTCTTCTCAGTAGATCATGTCCTAGTATATTATCAGAAAAAAAATCCCAGTGAAATACTATCACAACATACAGAAGGTACATTGTTCAAAGAGTGAGAGATAATCGGTGAAAAAAAAAAGGGGATAAAGGAAGGGGATTCCACAAGGTAATATGTTGGGATGTATATATTGAAAATAGTATTTTGTAATGTCCAGGATGATTGATAGAGAAAATATAATGCGGAATCTGAGAAAAATACTGTATATATATATTTGTGTTTTATACTAGATAGGGAGATTGATATTAAGGAAGGAAGAAAGTGGTTAGCTCGAATTATTAACTAGAGGGGACAACTACTGTATATTTACAGATAAGGATTGATAAAATGACAAATGTGACAGGAAAAAAAGAGAGAAATGATAATAGAAAGGAGATGAGAATTTTAGATAACATTGTAACATAAGATATGAGAATATACTAAGAAAAGTGGAAGGAGATATATTAGGATTTGGAATTGAATAAATGAACATAGAATTGTGATGAGAACTTTATATAATATTGTAAAATAAGATATGAGAACATGAATTGGGATTGGATAAGATAAGCTTAATATTTAATAATGACTAGGATGATGCAATATGAAATTAAACAAATAAAATGAATAGGTAACTATGGTCATATTCGTATTGAGATGTGAAACCTGGAACCACACTGCTTGCCAAATGAGAATTTTTCATTTAAAAAGAAAATAAAACAAGGAGAAAATTGAATAATGGAATTATTAGGTATGTTTAATTGATATGGTGGTAGGTATTTGGAGAGAGTAAAGTTGAAAATAAATATTGAAGAAGTATGAATTAATATTAATATAATGCAATGAGAGATGTATGATTATATTGATGCCACTCTGTTAATGTATTGTTATATGTAGATTGAAATAAAAAAAAATTGGGGGGAAAAATTCTCATCTCCTTTCAAAAAAAAAGAAAAAGAAAAAAAAGAAAATTGATTTGGCCACCCAACTGACTCTCAGAGATTCCAGGTGGCTTACAAAAATTTCAAAGAAACACAGTGATTTTGTCAGTCGTGACAAACCCTAATAGAACAAATCATGGGGTGAGAAGTTTTATATCCAAATATATTTTATTTTTTATACTGTTTCCATCTTCCCTTAAAATAGTAACAGAATCCACAATGGTCTGAGAATCAGTAATCTCCAACTTAATTAAATTAGCAAACTGCCTCAAACCCCGAAATAAGTTACCCAGGCCTAATCCAGGATAAGCCTTATCAAAGGATAAGGTCTGCAAACACAATAGTTAATTAAATTCTCTCCCAGCAGAACTGTATGTTCACAAACACACACACACAACCCTCAGCACGTAAACACTTCCACATCCCAGACAAACTCCCCTTATGAAAGTTTGCCACTGTACCCTGTTTCTCTGCAGCCTGCTCTTAAAAGCAAACTGCTTTGCTTTTAGGAATAAGTATTTCTTCTTTCCTCATTTTTATTTATTCTTGTGCAACCCTGGCTCGAGTTGGAACCCCAAATTCTTCTTCTGACAATGGTTTGGTGCAATCTATGCACCCAGCAATTTTCTTCTTCCTAAGAAAACCCCCACACAGCCTCCAGTCCTCCTTACCTTAAGGAAACTGATGTGGTCTTTGCATTCAAGGCTGGCCTGTATACGATACAGTGTTTCTGAACGTGAGGCCATCTTGCAGTCCAGTTCCTTTAACTTGGTTTCCATCCGTGCCAAGTTCTTTTCTCTCTGGTCTTCTAAGGCCTGCTTTATACTCCGCTCTCTGTCATTCAGCAGCTGGTGCATCTTCGCAAACTCTTCAGAGATATGATTAGACAAGGATTCGGAGCAGGTCTGGGAAAACATAGATGGGACGTAGCAAAAGATTGCGGTTTGGTCAAACAGAAATGATCACCTGTCACAATGGGGTTGTGTTTTTGGGGTAGACTCTTGAGAATACCTTGGATAGTCATGAAAAAATAAATAAATGGACCATCAAACAAATCAACTCATTTGATTTCTTATTTGAAGCACTAATGATTCAAAACATCCTACTTTGGGCATGTGATGCTAACCTTCTGAAAGAGACTCTAATATTAGGAAAGATGGAAAGAGAAGATGAGGAAGAACAAAAGTAAAGATGGTGGACATAGTTACTATGACAATGGGGGCACCATTAGAAGATCTGAAAACCAGGTTAGGGATAAATCGTCATGGAGAAACTCCGCTTTGCTAGGAGTTGAAAACTACTTGATGGCATATAATTTATTTTATATATTTATTAAACTTATATGTCAGTCATTTCACTGTCAGGTAACCCATAATCAATCAATCAATGCCACTATGATGATTACCTAAGCAACACCAGCAATTTAAATCTTTTGCCTTTTTTATAATGTAGTGACAGCACACATGTATGCACAGATGTACATACATACACACAAAGTTCCATTTATGTACACACACACAGAATTCTGTGGGGTTCCTGCTGTTCTGAGCTTGATTTTTTTTTCCTTGTAGACATTTCATTACTAAACTAGGTGATATCATCAGTGCTAGAACTGAGTGCAAACTCCACTCCCTTCCAGAACGGATGAAGTTACCTAATTGAGTAGTGAAACATCTGCAACAACCAAGTTCAGAAAGCACCAACCGACCCCATCGTACAACCCTGAGCTACAAATATTCCCTTCTATCGGCACACAAAGTTACAGTCCACTTCATGTATCGAAAGGCTAAATTCTTGCATGTTTTGAAAATTGTTTGCATGTCTCAAAGTGTTGTGGTTCGTTGGCGGCCGGTGCAGATCGCAGAGCTATCGGACAGTGAAGATGAAACGGAACCAGTCAGGGAGCCTGGCGAGGACTTGGACGAGGGTCCTGCATCCGATGCAGGGATGGGGCCAGGACCATCTGAGAGTGGGGTGCTGCCTTCGGAGCCTGGCAGCAGCGAAGCAGAGGACCCAGGGGAGCCTGTTCCCAATGCGTGTGCGTGCAGAGCTGCTGGTAGGCGAGAGCAGCTGAAGAAGAAGGGGCGAGTAAGGCTGGGAGGTGATTGCCCCTCCCATCAGAGATAAAAGTCAGTCCTCAATGATGAAGAGCTTTGCAGGAAGCAAAGCAGTTCAGTAATCTCTGAGTCCTTCGTGAAGCTCTGTACTCTGGTCGGTTTTTTCCTGGGTTTTTGGGTTGGTTCATGTTAACCTTAATTGGACTCCTGTTTCTTGGCAGCATTTGACAGCACTGAAAAATGTGCTCTTACCTGGAGGAACTGTGTCTAATTAGTTTTGGCTGGGAATTCAAGTAATTCCCAGTGTCGCATTAAAAAAGATTTTATTTTTAAATTCAGTTTGTGGTTTATTAAGTTTGACGAAGTCTGGGTCAGAACACAAAGTTGTATTAGAGGAGAAACTGGGAGAATACAGGTGAAACTCGAAAAATGAGAATATCGTGCAAAAGTTCATTTATTTCAGTAATGCAACTTAAAAGGTGAACCTAATATATGAGATAGATTCATTACATGCAAAGCAAGATAGTTCAAGCCATGATTTGTCATAATTGAGATGATTATGGCTTACAGCTCATGAAAACCCCAAATCTACAATCTCAGAAAATTAGAATATTGTGAAAAGGTTCAATATTCTAGGCTCCAAGTGTCCCACTCTAATCAGCTAATTAAGCCATATCACCTGCAAAGGATTCCTAAGCCTTTAAATGGTCTCTCAGTCTGGTTCAGTAGGAATGACAATCATGGGAAAGACAGCTGACCTGACAGTTGTGCAGAAAACCATCATTGACACCCTCCATAAGGAGGGAAAGCCTCAAAAGGCAATTGCAAAAGAAGTTGGATGTTCCCAAAGTGCTGCATCAAAGCACATTAATAGAAAGTTATGTGGAAGGGAAAAGTGTGGAAGAAAAAGGTGCACAAGCAGCAGGGATGATCACAGCCTGGAGAGGATTGTCAGGAAAAGGCCATTCAAAAGTGTTGGGGACTTTCACAAGGAGTGGACTGAGGCTGGAGTCATGCATCATGAGCCACCACACACAGACGGATCCTGGTCATGAGCTTCAAATGTCGTATTCCTCTTGTCTAGCCGCTCCTGAACAACAAACATCAGAAGCGTCTTACCTGGGCTAAAGAAATATTCTAATTTTCTGAGATTGTGGATTGGGGGTTTTCATGAGCTGTAAGCCATAATCATCTCAATTTGACAAATCGCGGCTTGACCTATCTTGCTTTGCATGTAATGAGTCTATCTCATATATTAGGTTCACCTTTTAAGTTGCATTACTGAAATAAATGAACTTTTGCACAATATTCTAATTTTTCGAATTTCACCTGTATATTTTCTTCCAACCTGGATGGAAAATCAATGCTTCTCTATGTAGTTTTTAAAATAATTCAATTTGGAGATTATTGCGCTGAATCCAGTCTATCCCTTTCCTTTAAGTTTCTTGGTGCTGTTCTTCTTAAACCCAGGGGCGCAGATGGCTCAGAGAGGTATTTGGTGTCTTTTGTGGTAGCTTACAGCACCACAATGCTCCTAAATGTTTAAAACTACATGGAGAATCCCAGGGGAAGAGGGAACAGAATGGAACATCCTGAAAAATGGCTGACAACTTTGGTGATTTGAATGCCACACTACAGCATATTTATTTATTTATTGTTGATCTGAATGCAAATCAAACTAAGCAGGTAGCTTTTCTTTTCCTTAGGCTGAATTGCAGGAGCCTGGATTAAATGCTGGCTATGAAACACCTGATATTAAATGAATGAGCCGCAAATGGTAGCATCGGAAGCAACAGTTGCTGGGATGAAGAGAGAGAAGATACACTCGGTTTAGCATTAAACAGGAAGTCCCCACCCCCCACCACTTCCCAGCTGCACCTTTAATTCGATAATGTTCTCCTGCTGGTGGCACTGGCTCCTTTTCAACCGCCTGAGACCTTTCTCAAGAAGCTCCAGTGAGGCCTTCAGTTGGTCCTAAAAGGAAGAGAAAGTTCAGATCTCACTTAAAATGGACACCAGCATTTGACTGATCCCAGGACAACTGTATACCTCCAGCCAGAGGTTCTGCTCAGCAACACTTAAAATCCATCAGACCGTCGTCCCCCAACCAGCCCTAATAACATTTAATTTGTTAGTTAAAAGTGTATTATACCGTGATAGATTTAGTTAGCACCATATTAACTTTTATGTTCCCCTGCATTTATTTATTATTTTTCTTTTTCCTTATGGAATTTTTGTAGTCTGTCTCTCTTTCTCTCTCTGTGTCTGTCTCTCTCTCTACCCTGTAGGGGGTCCAATTTATGACCATAATTGAGTCCAAAATTTCTATTACTAAGTAAAAAAAATTTTTAAATAAATTTTGTCCCATTTTACGACCTTTCTTGCTACAGCTGTTAAGTGAATCACTGCAGTTGTTAAATTAGTAACTTAACACGGTTGTTAAGTGAATCTGGCTTCCCCATTGACTTTGTTTGTCAGAAGATCACAAAAGTAGATCATATGACTCCTGGGACACTGCAACCGCCATAAAGGATGCTGCGATGGTCATAACTGTGAAAAATGGTCATAAATCATTTTTTTCAGTGCCATTTAACTTAAAAGAGTCGCTAAGAAAAACTGTTGTAAGTGTGCATGTGCCTGTATATGTGTGTGTGTGTGTGTGTGTGTGTGTGTGTGTGTGTGTTTACTGTGGGTGGGAGGATTGATATATATATATATATATATATATATGTATATATATAAAATCATTTCTCCCACCCACAATCTTTTTTTTTTGACTTCAAGGGAAACCAGAATACAGGTAGCCCTCAATTTATGACAATTTAGCCCAACATTTCTGTTGCTAAGCAAGACAGTTGTTAAGTGAATTTTGCTCCATCTTATGACCTTTCTTCAGTGGTGGGATTCACACTTTTTAACAACTGGCTCTGTGGGTGTGGCTTAGTTGGAGGGCATGGCTATGTGGCTGGGTGGGCGTGGCTTTGTGGTCATGTGACAGGTCAAAAGACTGAAACTCACTTTCTGGAGCACGGGGTTGGAGTAGATGACCTCCAGGTAACTTCCAGCCCTGGACTGCTGTGTTGTAAGACTTGTGGACTTCAACTCCCAGAATGTTAGCTCAGGAATTCTGGGAGTTGAAGTCCACAAGTCTTAAAACTTGGCAAACTTGGCCTAATGGCAAGGTTTGTGGCCTTCCTTCCTCTCCTTTTTCCCTCCCTCTTTCTTTTTTTCTTTTGAAGCCCCCCCCCCCCCCCCGCCCCGTTTTTTGCCTCCTGGACCTCAGGGAAACCTCCTGGGAGCAAAAACAGGCCCGTTTTTGCTCCCAGGAGGCTTCCCTGAGGCCCACAAGGACAAAAACAGAGCACAGGGGGGTTTGTGGAGCAAGTCAGACCAAACGGTTCTTTGACAGCTGATCTTCAGAGCTACTGGTACACCTGAACTGGTCGAATCCCACCTCTGCCCTTCTTGCTACACTGTAGTTGTTCAGTTAATAACATGGTTGCTAACAAGAGAATGTGGTTTCCCCATTGACTTTGCTTGTCAGAGGTCGCAAAAGGGGATCCACAAAACCCCTAGGACACTGCAACCGTCATACAGTGGTGGCCAAAATTGAGGAAACCTTTTGGGAAAAGTGTATTTTTAAGCCATCACTACCGATCAGGGAGATCTTGGTCTCATCACTCCGACAAGACGACACCTGACTGGCTCTCTAAACACTCACCTCATTGGCTACAATCAGATGAAGGAAAGCTACCTGGTATCAACCTAAGCAAATTATGCTTCCTTTTCCTGGTTATTTGGCAATGACATTTCATACTATAAAGATAATTGAACAAACTTTGTTGCATTACATTCTTAAATTATCTTTCCATTGATATATAATTTTATGGTACTACTCCGCCCGCCAAAAAATGGTCTTATTAGCCATCAAACCTCAAAAATATACTTTTCCCAAAAGGTTTCCACAATTTTGGCCACTACTGTAAAGGCAATTCATCTTCCACTTCCTGAAGATTCACTATTTGATCTATTAGCCACTAAGTGGCTGCAAAGGGCAAGAGTTTTTCTATCTGCTGCTGACATCTTCTGGCATCTGGATTTGTTTATCTGTTGGATGACTTCTATTGGAGGAAGGTTTAGTTCTGGGAATTGTTTGGGAGTGATACATTAGCTTAAGGACATTATATGAGGAGCAGCATCATTGGGAAAGGAATTTTCCCTCCAAGCAGGCTGCAGACTTACAAAGAAAAACATACCTTTCAATTACACTTTCAGTTGCATTAGCTAAGCCATTACAGACTGGTCAGTTTAAGGCACTGTTTAGATCACCGTTTCTCAATCTTAGCAACTTTAAGATGTGTGAACTTCAACTCCCGCAATTCCCCAGTCAGCAAGATTAAAGTTGGCAAAGTTGAGAAACAATGCTCTAGGTTGATCAATCGGTTGATTATGCACCATTCAAATTATTTTCAGTCCTGTTGGTCACCTTTTGGGAAAAGTGATGAGACCAAGATCTCCCTGTTTGGTAGTGATGGCATAAAAATACAATTTTCCCAAAGGGTTTCCACAATTTTGGCCACGGCTGTATGTGAGATACAGAATCAGTATAATATTAGTGCTCTTCCATGCGTGTCAAGAGTAGAAATCTAGCTTATATTTACTAAATATTCGGGAGGCTTCAGAAGCTTTGTTTCAAGTGTCCCTGTTTATTATGATACTTATTATGATTCATATATGATATGAACCCCAGTTGTATTTTATCTTGACTTGCAAAATAAGCTGCCTCGAGTAGCCCCACTGTGAGCTAGGCGGCAAATAAATTTCATAAATCGAGAGAGAGAGATGAGAAAAAGTGACAGAGGGAGGGAGGGAAGATGGAGAGAGAGGGAGAGAGAAGGAGAGACTGACTCAGTCACTCTTGTTCAACCAGAGGCCACCTTCTTACTCCTCCAAGGTGTAGTTCTCACCTGATAGGCCTGAACCGCGTTTTTGATGGGCAGGAAGTTGTGTCCCCGGTGCTGAGGCAAGTCCCGGCAGATGACGCAAACGGACTCCTTATCTTGCCTGCAGAAGAGCTTGAGAGGCTCCCCGTGTTCCTCACAGAAGTACCATCCTCCGGTGCTGCTCAGCTGCGTCCCTTCGTCCAGCTTCAGAAGCCGGGCCTTCTTGGCCAAGCTAGAGAGGGCTCGGTTCACGTGGTGCAAAGTGAAGGGGTGTCGGCACTCGGGGCAGAGCCCTTGACTTTCCCCCTTGGGGATGCAGGGCTCCAGGCAGGGAGCGCAGAAACTGTGGCCGCACTCCAGTATGTGGGGCTCCCGAAAGAGGGAGAGACAAATGGGGCACAGCAGGTCTTCAGTGAAACTGGACACTTCTTGTACTGAAGACATGTTGGTCGATTCCAAGAGAGCCTGAGCACGTTTCCCAGGTCAGAACTGCTTCTATTTCTGCCTGTTAAATGAACATAGAATAATAGGGTTGGAAGGGACCTTGGAGGTCTTCTAGTCCAACCCTCTTCCCAAGCAGAAGACCCTATACCTTTCCAGACAAATGGCTTCTTCTTTAAAACCTCTAGCAATGGAGCACCCACAACTTTTGGAGAGGCAAACATTTCACTTGGCTAGTTGTTTTCACTGTCTGGAATTTTTTCCTTAATTCTAGGTTGGATCTCTCTTTGACAAGTTCCCATCTGTTACTTTTTAGTCCTGCTCTGGAGAATAAGTCAACCCTCCCTTCTCTGTGATAGCCCCTCAAGTACTGGGAGACTGAGGCAAAGGGGTGCCTGCCATCCCAGATAGATCAGACTTGGACACCAAAGTCACGGATACTAAAACTACTTTTCTTACAAGGTTACAGAAACAGAGTCTGCAGGCGCTTCTTGCCTTTATCCTAAAGTGAACCAGGAAGGATAAACCCTGAGACATTTTCTCGAATTGCATTCCTGTTTTGGACACGGAAATTTTCTTATCTCACTGTTGCCTGGGCTGCAGTTGCTTCCTCTTCTTCCTCAAAGTGATTCTCACAGGCCGTTGCAGGAAGAGGAAACCCCTCAAATGTGTCACCTGCCACCACTTAAACCTCTAAATAAAAATCCCCCTTGGCTCCATCTGTTGAGAAAGGCCTGGTTTTATTGGAAGTGCGTTGCAGTAATGTGAAGCCAGAACTCAGCATTCCATGCCAAAAGCCCTAAGTTTAACCTTCCCCTCCCTTAGCTTCCTCCCATCGCCCACCCCGGTGGCCAATTGTGTACAGCTGGTATGCCCAGGTGACCTTGAAACAGCAACTCCAAGAGATGCAAAACTTTCCGCCCTACTGCTGAAATTTAACTTTCTTTTCCCCTCTTGCCTTCCTCCCTCCAATTCATGCTAGCCTGTCCCAAAGTAGAAGCAAGCATAAGGTGGCTGCTGACAACATTTTTCTCTGGATCTTGAGGAAAAGTTTTTTTAAAATTATTATTATTTCAGCCTTCTTCATTTGAAGAATATTTCAATGGCCATGAACCCTTTAAAAAAAAAAAGAAATATTTTTACTTTGAAATAAGAAAGGAATAATTCTGAATTAAATAGTTCAAATTATTGTGCATCCCCCAACTGCAGTGATTAACAACTGTGGCAAAAAAGACATCGCAACATGGGGCAAAGCTCATTTAACGCCTACGACCACAAGGGAGGTCAAAGTTTCTGTTGCTAAGCAAGGCAGCTGTTAAGTGAGTTTTGTCCCATTTTACCACCATTCTTGTCAGTTCTTAGGCGAATCGTTGCAGTTGTTAAGCTAGTAACCCAATTGTTAAGTGAAACTGGCTTCCCAATTTGACTTTGCTTGTCAGAAGGTCAGTAAAGGGGATCACCTGACCCCGGGACACTGCAACCGTCGTAAATATGAGTCAGTTGGCAAGCATCTGCAGTTTGGTCATGTAATTATGGGGCCATAAAGTGTGGAAAAACGATATCAAGTACCTATTTATTCAGTGCTGTGGTTAGCTTTGAACGGTCACTAAACGAACTGTAGTAAGTGGAGGACTACCTGTATTAACGGGGGAGGGGGGAGAGGCTGAGTCCGCCGACCCACCCTCTGGTTTTGCAAAGGGGTCCTTTTGAAAGGAGCTGGAAAGGGGGAGACAAGCAGGAGGCGCTGGGCCTGGTGGTGAAGTGAGAGGGGAGGTGAACGGCTAACCCTGTTCATTTTGATGCATTTTGTAACTTACATCAGCCATTCTAGTTCTAATACATCGCCCCAAAACTTCACACCCTTAAAAAAAAGCCCAAAATAGGAAAACAACAATAATAACAAAAACCCGCAAAACTAACGAGTCCCCAACTCTCTCTCCCTCCCTGGCGCCATCCTTGTCTTTTCCACTTGGCGAGGGAGAAATTGTCCGCTCCTTTAAGGCCACACAACACAAAACCCTCCGGAGGCTCGGCCGCTTTTTGCAAGGAACTACGACCAGCTGCACAAAATACCCCACCGCCGAAGGAGACGCTCGTGTCGGCGGGTTGCTTGCTTTGAAAAGTCAGACGGCCGCGGGAAAGCAAAACTTCGGCCGGGCCGGTGCGTTTTTGCTTGCTTTTGCAAAGCTCAAGCGGACTGACTCGCGTCCTTCCTCAGAGGCAGCCTTTTTTTTGTTTTTGTTTTTTTGTTTTTTTAAGTTTCGGTTTCGGCTTTGCAAGCGATTCCTGCAAATCAGGCGCTTCCCCCAAATCAGACCGAGTGGATCAGCAACTTTTCTGCCGCAAAGCTCTTCTGGGGGGATGGGAGGTCGTGTGGCTCTCTGGAGGGGGCCAGGGAGCTCCTAAGGGCACCTATGGAAATTCTATGGAATTATGAGGACATCTATGGAAATACGTGTCAAAAAGAGGGCTGTGAAAGTATCTACAGACCCCTCACATCCCGGAAATAAACTGCTTCAACTCCTACCCTCAAAACGACGCTATAGAGCACTGCACACAAGAATAACTAGACACAAAGACAGTTTTTTTCCTGAAAGGCATCACTCTGCTAAACAAATAATTCCCTCAACACTGTCCACTGTCCAATAGTAATTACTATTACTATTAACCTTCTTGTCGTTCCTATTAACTATCTCTTTCCAACTTATGACTATCTTATCCTATCCCATCCCAAATCAACGCAGCTTTTGGTTTTATAAATGGGCCTCCAGATCTCTGGATAGGGACACCTTTCAGGGTTCCAGCAGTGCTCTTACCAATTGTTGGGAGAAATGTCCATCTGGGTCCAAGTGGGGGAAAAGACGTCGGAAACACGGAGGCTGTTTGCAAAGATGGTTTAACGGGGGATAGAATCACCTACCTTGGAGCTCCTGAACAGAAAAGGGAAGAAAATGGCTGAGAGTCCCTGAGTTTTAAGCTCTCGTTGGGATTTCAGTTTGAGCTTGTATTCCGATTGGTTGTCAAACTCTCACAAGGCCATGCAAGGGCAACTTTGTAAGTTGTTTTTTGAGCCCCAGGCTTGGTTGAGCCTTGCTGGATGATGATGTAATGAAAGGGCTGGACAAGAAGGAATGGGTGGAAACGTAGAATATAACAGAGTTGGAAGGGACCTTGGAGGTTTATATTTATGACTGGTGCTGTACCCCAAGTTCATGTGATTTGCGACCTTCTGACAAGCAAATTCAGTGGGGAAGTCAGGTTCACTTTAACAATTGGGGTTACTAACTTATCAACTGCAGCGATTCACTTAATAGCTGAGGCAAGAAAGGAAGTAAAATGAGGCAAAACTCAACAAATGAACAACAGAAATGTTGGCTTCAATTGTGGTTGTACATCAAAGACTAACTACCTGTATTTATTTGCATTTTTGGCCTCCAGACGCCAGTTGGACTTATTAACCCAATATAGTTTTCCATTGCTTCAAAGATCAGTGAACAGCATGTAGGTTGAGGGCAAAGAGCTTCTGATGTTATTGTTCTAAGCATGAACCCTGGAAAAGGCATGCAGAAAGAAAGCGGAAAGGTTATTTTCCAGCAACGGTCCAATCTTTGAGAAGTGATACCTGAGTAGTTATGACGGAAGTGAAGTGAATCTCCAAGGTCATTTGGCTTTCAATAATGAGGCGGCCATGTGGCGTCTAGAAAGAGACAACATCCTTTCCTCGTTTTAATAATAAACCTCCATCTGTTATTCATTTTGAAAGCAGAAGAGGGCGCTAGTGCTTAAAAGTGCGGGAGCTTTGAAAGTCCTCCTCTACCCGATTTAGAAACTGAAACTAAATAATTTACGGTATTATTTTTTTTTCATTCGGTAGCACACTCCGGTAAGGTAAGGATATTTTTCTCTCCGTCTTTTACAGGCTTATAAAATGAGCACAAAATGTTTCCTTTTGGGGTAGTTTGTTTTTATTTTCTTGATAGTTTTAGCTGAACAGACTTTCTTTTCTTAAAAATCAACGGGTTCTAATTAAGACATTCCTCTGAGTTAATTAAGGCATCAGGCTAGAAACTGAGAGACTGGATTTTAGTTATACCTTAAGTCATGCGAAGCCAACTAGGTGATCGTGGGACAGTCCCTCTCCCTCAGTCCTAGAAAGGAAAGGCTGGCGAGGGCAAACTGCTTCCAAAATCTTGTCAAGAAATTTGCAGGAATATTTGTCCAGGCAGTTACTAGGAGTCAGTAGTGACTGGAGGGCAACAGAATCTATTTATCTCAACTAAATACAGTTATTTAGCTGCCACTGAAGAATCCCTGTGACAAAGAAAGGAGAGGCTTAACTATTTATCTTGTGCGAAAATCCTCCTTCACACAGCTTTTAAAGATACTCAAAGAAATCAATCAATCAGAGTAGATCTGGAAGGGACCTTGGAGGTCTTCTAGTCCAACCCTCTGCTTAAGCAGGAGACCCTATACAATTTGAGACAAGTAGCTGTTCAGTCTCTTTTTAAGAACCTCCAGTGATGGATCACCCACAACTTCTGGAGGTAAGGAAGTTTCTCTTTAGTTCCTGGTTGCTTCTCTCCTTGATTAGTTTCCATCCATTGTTTTGTGTTTTCTGATGCTGTGGAAAATAAATTGATCTCCTTCTTCTTTGTGGCAGCCCCTCAAATACTGGAACACTGCTATCATGTCTCCCTTAGTCCTTCTTTTCTCTAGAGTGGCCATACCCAATTCCTGCCTGCAACCATTCTTCATATGTTTTAATCTCCAGGCCTTTAATCGTCTTAGTAGCTCTTCTTTGCACTTTTTCCAAAGTCTCAAACATCTTTTTTGTAATGCGGTGACCAAAACTGGATGCAGGATTCCAGGTGTGGTCTGACTAAGGCTTTATAGAGTGGTATTAGTACCACACTCGATCCTGATTGTATCCCCCTGTTAATGCAATTTAAAGTGGCACTAATACTTCATGTGATCTTGATTCTATGCCTCTGTTTACACAACCAAGGATTATATTAGCTTTCATGGCTGCTGCCCCACATTCAAAGGATGGTCCACTAGCACTCCCAAGTCCCTCTCACAGTTAGCTGTTTTTGAGCCAGCTTCCGCCTAATCTGTACTTGTACATTTGACTTTTCCAGCCTAGGTGTAGAACTTTGCTTTCCTTCATGTTCTCCACAGATCATGGCCTCTGTATCTCTGGGTTGGGAGGTATAAATATGTTCAGGGCTGGGCTGCTACCGGTTCGCTATTCTGCACCACGCAAAGCAGCTGCGCTTCAGATTCTGGCCATAAAAGTGAGTATGGGAGCCCAGGCGGGTGAGCCCCAACACAGAGCAGCAGAGAGAACCGGTTCTGTCTCTGCTGCTCATTGCCGCTACCGGGTCTCCAGAACCGGGCAGAACCGGTCAAATATCACCACTGAATATGTTGCATCTTTTTTGCAGAATGTAGAATTTCAAATTGACACCAGGAGTGAGGGACGTCTGAGAAAAAAACCCCAATACTTTTGTGATGTTCTTCTCTTGCCTTCAGCTAGAGATCCACAATGTTTTGAAGTTAGGAACTATCTTGGAATTTTAATTGAACCTAACTGATGCCCGAATCCACCTTCTCAAAGTTTCCTTTTTAGGGTGTCCTTGGATAGAGATGGATACTGTGAACTGGGCTTTTCAACAAGCTCTTGAAAAAGTTCCTCCTCTAAGTCTCTTAGCAGTCACAGGGTAAGGGGACTTTTTATGTGGTGAAATCAGAAAGCAAGAAGTGGGATTTAAAAAGGAGGGAGAGGGTTCTTGAGAAAGGAATTTAGAAGCTGCTGCTTTTAAATTGTTCATGAATTACTTTGGCTGGAAAGCATTGAACATTTCTGGAATGATAGCAACCTTTTCAGGGAATCAGAAACCAAAAATGATTCTGAACCATTCCAGAAAGATCTCTTTGAACCCCGTGAAAGGTCAACAGAAGGGAAAAGGCATTTGTAAGTAAGGAGCCACAGATGTTTTGGCTGTCCCACCAAACAGTTGCCATCAGCCTCCTCTTTGTCTATAGATAGTTTGGTCTGATATTGGGTGGGGTCTTTTGTAGCACAGCTATCAGGTAAGCTTATTGTCTTGTATGTTGTATAAAAGTAAAGCAGGGCCATTCAGTTTCTGTAGAGCAGGCCTAGTTGTGAGTCATGGCTGCCCCAGTGAGCCATGATTCACTTCACATCTATGTTATTAATTTTACACTTGCTGTTATTCAGTTAACGACTGTGGCAGAAGAGATCATAAAATGCGGCAAAACTCACTAAATGTCTCACTTAACAACATACATTTTGGGCTGAATTGCCATAGGTCAAGGACTACTTGCATTAATTTTTGCTGCTTTGACTCTTGGCAGTTATCCTGATAAGTCCTGCATCATTTATTGGCATACTTTGTTTTATCTGTACAGCTTGACCTTGCCTTCTCATTCCTGGGGTGAGAGAGAAGTCTGGCCTAAGATCATCCAGTTAGTGTTATGCCTAAGGCAGGACTAGAACTCAATATCTTCTAATTTCTAGTCTAGTGCTTTGAACCAGTGTGCCTAAGGTGCTCACATAGTAGTACCAGAGGCCACAAGAAAGTTCAGTGTTGATATCTTCCATCCAGGAGCTAGCAGTTAAGACACTGGGCTGTCGACTGGAAGATCAGCAGTTCTAGACCCAAGTAGTAACGTGTGATGGGGTGAGCTTCCATTCTTGTCCAAGCTCTGCCAACTTAGCAGTTTGAAAACATGTAAATGCAAGTAGATAAACAGGTACCACTTCAGTGGGAAGATAACAGAATGAGCCTTGGTGGCACAGTGGTTAAAATGCAGGCTACTTCTGCTAACTTCTGCCAACTGCCTGCAATTTGGCCGTTCGAATCCCACCAGGCTCAACGTTGACTCAGCCTTCCGTCCTTCTGAAGTCGGTAAAATGAAGACCCAGATTGTTGAGGGCAAGTAGGCTGACTCTGTAAACCGCTTAGGGAGGGCTGTAATGCACTATGAAGAGGTATGTTAGTCTAAGTGCTATTGCTATTGCTATTCTGTATGCCTGAGCGTATAATCATGCTGGCCACCTGACTACAGAAGTGGTTTTGGACAAAGTTGGCTCCCTTGGCTAGGAAATGGGGATGAGCACCATTTCCTGGAGTCAGACTTGACTGGACAGGGTAAATCTTTACCGGTCTTTTGGAGCCTAAGGCACACCCATTAGTTATATCTTGAATCAGATCCTACCTTGTTTTAAAAAAATCTTCCTCGTTTTTTTTTTCCTCTGCAAACCAGGCTCCGCTGTGATTCAGTGAAAGTATGGCCCTTGTACGAAGACGTGCCCATGACGATGCATTTGAAAAAAAAGTCAGACATCATTTCAACCAAGGACTATGTGAGTTAACCTCTGTGGTCAATTGTCTGTACCTAGCAAAAGAAGATGTTGACTTTTACATAGATCTAAAGGAGCACATCAAGAAGGCGACAGAGGAATTGGGCAAGACAGAAGAATTGGTTCTATGGGACCTGAGGAATGTGGATTCAATGACTTCTGAGATTATGGTCTCAAAGAAAAAACTCATGGATGAACAGAAAGCCAAAGAGAACGAGCTTGTCAATTTTCAGAACCTGCAGAAGGATTTGCAAAGACGCAATGAGTTGCAAAGAGAAGATTACGAACGCCAAAAAGCTATGAAGGAAAAGGCAAAAAGGGATAGAGAAGCCGCAGCGGACGAAATTAGAGAACAAGAAATGCGGAAAAATAAGGCCTTTCAGTTGATGTGGATACCAGTTGTGGGAACTATTATTGGTGAGTATTAATAATGACACCCTAAATATGTCAAAAGCATGCGCTGAAAGAAATACCTTGGGGTGCTCAGGAGCACAAGAGATTGATCTCTCATTAAAGCAACCACATCTCTTTTAGGCTTTCGTGGAGTTGACTCAAATGAGTCACACTGACACCATATGTCAGGGTTCCAAGTAATACACCCCATAACAAGCAGAACTTTGAGGCAGACAGTTTCCTCAAAGAACAAGTTTATTGGATATATCATATTGGCACAGGCTGGTGAAAACCGACTCCAAAGGTTCCCGCGGTTTTCGCCTAATTAAATGTTTTCCCCCTTTCCCCCAAAAATCAGTCGTATGGTCCAATCAAAGTGCTGTCTGGTTGCTTGGGAACTTCACTCTTCTTGGCTTTATGCTTATGATTTCACAGAGAGCATTAGGCATTCATTTAGATTTTTTTTTATTATAGGCCTTTTTATCCCACCTTTGTTATTTTTATAAATAACATTTAAGGCAGCAAACGCACCTAACACTCCTCCCTCCTCCTATTTTCCCCACGACAACTCTGTGAGTTGGATTGGGCTGAGAGAATGTCTAGTTTAAAGTCACCCAGCAAGATTTTATGCACAAAGCAGGACTAGAACTCACAGCCTCCTGGTTGCTAAGCCACCACCTTAACCACTTCATCAAACTGGGTTTCTAGTTTTCTACTGCCTTCTTCTGGTTTCTCTATTTTTCATTGCTACTGAATTTTGCTAGCCGACTTTGTTCAGCTTCCAAAGCTACAGGTGGGACAACTCACCATAGCCACGTCGCTGCGGCCAACACATTATGGCCAACTCAATGCAGCCAATTCTCTGTGCAATGGTGGGATTCAAACATTTTTTACTACCGGTTCTGTGGGCGTGGCTTGGTGGTGTGGTGTGGCTTGGTAGGCATAGCTTGGTGGGCGTGGCTTGGTGGGCATGGCAGGGGAAGGATATTGTAAAATCCCCATTCCCTTTCCACCCCACTAACCTGCTTTCCTGCTCTGTTCTCCTTTGCAGGGCAACAAAAGAAGACCCAGCCAATCAGTTAGGACTCTGGAGGCAGAGAATAGATGGGAGAGGGGCCAGTCAGAGATGATATTTGCCGGTTCTCCAAACTACTCCAAATTTCTGCTACTGGTTCTCCAGAACTGGTCAGAACCTGCTGAATACCACCTCTGTCTCTGCAGGCAATTCACCATGGCCAGCTTGCCACGGGACAGCTCAACAGGACAATTCAACAAATATAGAAGTTAAATTAATTTCAACTGTGGCCAACAATAACAAAATAAAGAAAGTCAGTCCAGGAATACAAGAATTACAATAATTTTAACCAGAACATAGTCACCAGTAATACAAGTAACTGAATGAAACAATACAGTGTTAAATTGTCCGACAATGAATTGTCCCGTGGTGAGTTGGCTGCAATGAATTGGCTGTGGCGATTTGTCCAAGGTCCCCAAGCTGAGACACGGTAGTTCAGCTGCTGCCACAGTTAAAGAGTTAAATCATCATCATACAGACTTGAACACTGGGCCCTATCTAACAAAATGAAAATCAATGTAGAGAAAAGTAAAGTCCTACACTTAGGCAAGAAAAACCAAAAGTACACATATAGACTGGGTGAAACCAGGCTCAATAGCAGTAACTGTGAGAGGGATCTTGGAGTCTTAGTGGACAACCAGCTAAATATGAGCCAGCAGTGTGCAGCAGCAGCCAAAAAAAGCTAATGCAATCCTAAATTGCATTAACAGGGGGATATAAGTGAGGTACTAATACCACTCTATAAAGCCATAGTAAGACCACACCTAAAGTACTGCATCCTGTTTGGTCTCCACATTATAAAAAAGATGTTGAGACTCTAGAAAAAGTACAGAGAAGAGCAACCAGGATGATTAGGGGACTGGAAACTAAAACATATGAAGAACGGTTGCAGGAACCGGGCATGGCTAGTCTAGTAAAGAGAAGGACCAGGGGAAACATGATAGCAGTCTTCCAATATTTGAGGGGCTGCCACAGGGAGGAAGGGGTGAAGCTATTTTCCAAAGCACCTGAAAGCCAGACAAGGAATAATGTATGGAAACTGAACAAGGAGAGATTTAACCTGGGAATAAAAACTTTCTGACAGTGAAAACAATCAACCAAGGGAACATCTTCCCTTGAGACTTTCAAAGAGATTGGACTGCCATTTGTCAGAAATGGTATGGGGTCTCCTGCTTGGGCAGGGGGGTTGGACTAGATGACCTATAAGGTCCCTTCCAACTCTGATTGTCTGTTATCTGTTATCTAAACATGCGTGGAATGATCTTGGTTAGAAAAACTTGTTGGCTACATGTTACATCCCCTGATTTTGTCTTTGTCTCTTTATCAGGGGGTATTCAGGCTATCGACGCTCACATGTCTCAGAAGGCGGCTGAGGAAAAGGCCGATGCGGCACAAGAAATGGTAAATGATTATCATGCCAAGGAACAGAAGGCTCTGGCCCAAGTTACCAAATGTCAGGATCAGTTGAACAATCAAGAGAGTAAAATTAAGACAACCCAGAAGAATCTTGAAGAGATGGAAAAGCGAAAAAAGCAGCTAACCGACTTCCACAAGGATGTTCTGAATCTGCAGGAGGCCCTCAGGCGCTGCTCTACCCTGGTGGGGACCCTGCATTCGGAGGCAAATGCGGTTCGGGTGACAAGCCAGTATGTCTTCATTTATGATGCCTTGAAGCCTCAAATCGATAGTATCACTCATCACATGCGTCCGTTCCTGGATGCGAAAAACCCCGAGCACCGGCTGCTGGACTGCCCCAAGATCAGGCGAAGTATCAAGAAATTGCAATTCTTCTCTGAGACCCCGAGTACTTTGGCCAGAAATATTTACACTCTTAAGGGAATGCTAGATGACGAGGACGTCCGTAGGTACTTTGTCATTGGTTTTGTCATCCTGGCCTTGCTCTGGGCAACTGGCTTTTTGTACAAAATCCTTCTGGTTATTTTAATTGGCTGTATCGTTTTCTGTTGCCTAGCTTAGTAGATCTCTGTTTAAGGAGCACCTCCCATTCTGTGTGGTGACCCGGCGCGTGGCACAAAAGCAACCAAGTCACAAAAATAGGTAAAGTCCTTTTAATTCCTCCAACTTGGCCCCCAATGTCCAGTTATCATCAGCTGGAGGAAAAAACTCCCCCAAGAACAATTTCTAAAGGGAAGAAATTCAGTCCGAACCCAAAGTATATATAAATTATGAATACAAACCAACACAAGCCACGCTGCAACAATTAACGAGACAGGGCAGGATAAGGAATTGAAGACTTCGAAAGATAATGAAACACACACAGTTGAGGGGATGCCAGAACCCAGATAAGACAAACAAAGATAACACACGCTTTGCTTCCAGCTCAAACGCCCTTTTAAAATCCTGTTTTCCCAGCTGCAGCTAATGAAGGGAATCAGGGCCCTTTTCTCCCCCGTAACTCACATTGCTCCCTTCTCCGTTCCTCCCTGCATGCCCTGGGATGAAGGGGGGTGGCCCTTGGTCTTCCTCTGAATGCCCAGCCAGACTGTGCCCTTCCCTGGTTTCTTCCACAGCTACCGGAGCCACACTCCCACTCCCTGTTAGCTGCTCAACCTTCCCCTCAGAATCAGATTCCAATAGGGGCACGACATTCTGTGAATCTGCTCCAGTGCGGGTAGTCCTCGACTTACCACCACAATTGAGCCCGAAACCTATGTTGCTAAGTGAGAAATTCCTTTTCTTGCCACATTTGTTAAAGCGAATCGCTGCAGTTGTTAAATTAGTCACACAGTTGTTAAGTGAATCTGGTTTCCCCATTGTCTTTGCTTGTTGGAAGGTCACAAAAGCTGTTCACATGACCCCAGGACTCCACAACCATCATAAATATGAGTCCATTAGCAAACATGGGAATGTAAATCACATGACCGTGGGGATGCTGCAACAGTCATAAATGTGAAAAATAGTCATAAGTCACATTTTTTCAGTACTGTGTTATATCAAGGACTACCTATAATTCTATGACTTATATTTCTTGCTTTAAACTTGCATTTTTATTTGAAATACTGTCAATGGTGGGCTATGAATCCAGTCAAGTGGGGGTCTCAAATTCACAGCCCACGGCCGGATGTGTCATGCGTTGGCCACACCCACCCCTGGTTTAGCGAAGGGAAAACTCGTGATACATCACATGACGACAATGTGACCACATGAGTTTGACACCCCTGCAGTAAAGGAATAAAATAGTTGTCGTCATTAACCTATAAACTCCTAAACTCTCAGATAAATGAATAGATTAACGCTGGCAATTAAGGAGAAAGAGCAAACGGAACACTATCTGATATGGGATCTATTTTACCAATGGTTAAATAATAAAAATGGAAATTAGAAATAGGGAAACAAAATAAAGAAGATACGTTAAAAGAGATAAGTAAATATTATGACTAGTATGTTGAACATTATGTGAATATCATAAAATTAATATTAATTTAACCAAGGATGTTGTGATTTTGATTATTGTTTGACAAAGATACTTGTACACAGACAACACACTGTTCAAGGGAAGATGGAATGATTATATTAAAAACAAAAATAAAATTATTTTAAGAAAAGGAAGCCTGCTGACAAGATATGGCTGGCTGGAGGGTGTTGGTGTCAGTGGGTAAGCCTTTTTCCTTCCTAAAGGAAAGAGCCCTTGGGTACATACCAGAATGAGGAATGGGGGTGTAGTTTTCCTTGGGGTTCGTGGCTCCTTTTATTTCTCCTGCTTCCCCAGCCAAATGGCAGGCAGTTCCATAGGTGAACCAAGGAGGAGTGATTATTGTGGTTCCTCGAATGCCAGCAGAGATGGCAATCAAGTCAGAGGAATCAGAGGAGATGGTGGGAGTACCTGGGTTACCATCAAAACCTGGGTTACCATCAAAACTGGCAGAAGGATCTGAGGAGCAGGAGGTCTCAAAGCCAGATGCAGAGTAGGGCCCATCTACTCATGCTCAGGTGGATAGACAGCTGTTTTTGGGACCTGAGATGAGCGACGGGGCAGAACAGCCGGAGCCTGTCTCAGATGAGTGTATTGTCAGGGCTCCGGTATTCACCCCCATTTAAATCATGAGTCTCTAGCCAGATCTTTCAGAGCTTAAGAAGATTTATTAGGAGTGAACACGCCAACCTGGGTGTATCATAATTCATATTCTCCAATGGGACACATCCATAGCCAAGAGTCATCAATCATGCTCTCCAGTTATAATTTTGTGAGCCAGAAACTTCGGTCACCTAGGAATTATCTATGGAAACATTTAAGGAATGCACTACTTACCCCCATCCCTTTCTGTTGGCAACTCTAAAAGACCAGAGAAATACAATATTTTATGAGTTGACACGTCTGCTCACAGAAGTGCAGAGAAGAGAGCAATGCGGGACTGAGGGTCAACTATTCAGGAAAAGGAGACGTTAACAAGCCCCTCCCTGGCTGAGATACAAGGAGGAGGAGTGTGGGAGGCGTGGGTGTTGGAGACATCCGTTAATGCTCCAGAACAGTTTCTTCCGGCGGATTCCTTGCCAGGATTTCTTTGTCACTAACCAGGTCGGTCAGGACCTTTTGTGTTGGGATTGAGGTGCTAATTGAGGGAACTCGGAGACTGTTTTGGCTTGTGAATCCCCTAAGAGGTGTGACCTGGAGCTTTGTGAATTCCTGCCTTTCTAAATAAAAAGGGTTTTTTTTCCTCATGAGTAGGCAGTTGATTTGGGGCTCGTGAAAGCTGGGTCAGAACAGTGATTGCTGGAACCCAGGAGAGAGAATACCATTCTTATCTCTAGGAGATGCTGTTCCAAAGGACAAGGACTGGGATAGAGAAGCACAGTTCATTGGTCTCATAAGACAATACAATTCAAAACAGTGGATAGAATTCAAAATTTCAATGTATTGGATTAA
>NW_020769445.1:462854-475092 GCF_900518735.1 Pseudonaja textilis | reverse complement strand
TATTCTATTCTATTCTATTCTATTCTATTCTATTCTATTCTATTCTACTCTACTCTACTCTACTCTACTCTACTCTACTCTACTAACTCTATTAACTCCTAGCATGATCTGCTTCCGAAGCACTCATTCCATTTGCAGGCAGTGTGAGAAGTTTGGAGAAACGGATTTAACTCCGTACAGCCATCTTAAATTCACATTGATAAAGTCCTTCATGAGAGGCGGGGGGGAACACCACCTTTCTGTGATACAGCCGGAGGCGTGTAAGATGGCCTTGCCAGTGAAGAGCCCCGCTGAGGACACGGTGGGAGGAGACCTTCTTGGCCAAAAGGAAGTTAGTGGGGGAAGATCTTTTCTTCTTCTCGTTCTTTCCCCCCCAGAGGAGCCATGGCTACCACTGATGCCGCTGGAGCTGCCGCTAGCTTACTGACCTCGACTGTCTGTGAGGTCCACAACAAACCTCTGGAGTTCTTTTGCCAAAATGAGTTGGCTTTGATCTGCACCCAGTGTGCCAAAAGCAAGAAGCATCTCACTCACACTGTTCTCTCCATACAAGAAGCAGCCCAAAAAAACAAGGTGAGTGAGCGATTGGCTTTTCTAGACAATGCTGGGTTCTCCTTGGCATCTCATTCCAGGTACGTTCTGAAAAGAGGCGAGATTCTTCACTTCAAGAATTTCAAGCTTAGAATTCGGGCTCGGAAGTTCGGAAGATGAAGTCACCTGTTCAGCAGGCAGCAAATTGAGAAAAGTAACTCTTTGTAAAGCATCCTGAACAAATGTTTGAGTATCCTAACTTGACTGTAGATCGTAGCAATTACTCCAGGGTTTATTTAGAAAAGGAGGCGGGAGGTACAGGGTATATACAATATAAACCTTTGAATGTGCTTCTAAACTTTGGCAAAAGTTTAGGGAAACGGAACAAATGAAATATTTTACTTTGAATCCACTTATCCTACTAGGTCTGGTAATAAGTCTAAGAGCGAGAAGAAAATCTCTTTTTTGGTATCTCCAAGGAAAACTATAAATTTACCCTTCCAGAATTTCTTAACATGTTATCAGTCTAGTTCTACTATGGATTATAAAAGTCAGAATCTATAACTACCAGTACCAGGGTTAGGAAATCAACCAGGAATCACCCAAGAACACATTCTCGCTCTCTCTCCCTCTCTCTCCCACTCCCTCTGCCTCCCACTCTCTCTCTGAATTTTTAAAATAAAATGTTATACATATATAATTAACAATTAGTCCAAAGTAATATAGAATAATAAAAAGAGAAAAAAAGCTGGGAAGGAAGGAAGGAAGGGAGGAGGGGAGGAACAGAGGGAGGAAAAAGGACAGAGAAAGAATAAAGAAAGAGAAAGAAGGAAAGAAAGAAAAAGATACAATATTTATAGCATTTATAAGTACAATTATAAATTTACCTCTTGCTCTATGGTTATAGCATAACCTATGCTAACTATCAAAACTGTAAATTGCAAGCTCATTTTTTTCTGTTTCATACAAAATGTCTATCGGGGTTTCCAGTCAGCGCGTCACCTATCATTTTCCAGAGTATTAATAGGTATTAATTTTGCTATTAAGGGGAAGAAGAGAACTGCAGCTGCTGTGGCTTTATCCAGCTCGCCCTTGAGGGCCCGGGATAGAGTTCTACCACCTCTCCTCCACCTTCTCAGTCTTTTCCCCCATTCAGAGGAGATTCTTGCAAGGAAGGTTGGGTTGAGTCTCAGCTTCCAGCAAACCTCCCTTCCTTCAACCTGAGCAAGAGGCATCCCCCAGCATCAGAACAAAAGAAACTCTGAGATTATTCTTTGTTAGTCTGTTGGCCTGCAGGGGTGGGAGAGAGAATTACGGGAGTAAAACATTCCACCTCTCTTTCCCATAAGGTCCCGTTGACATAAAAACAGCTGCTCTGTGGAGGAATGGAGCTGGCTGGGCGTGGGGGAATCGCTTTTTAGATTAGCGGAATCGATTAAATCAAATTGATACATAGAAATATAAAGCCAAAGTTGGTTATCGTTTTAGAACAATCCCATAGATTTGCAGTGGGTAATGTTTTTCTTTTTCCAGATCCAGCATTCCCAAACTGCCCCCGACTCCTCTTGATTTATGGTAGACATTTTCCTCCCTGTTGTATTGTTTTATTTATTCTTCTAATGCTTTTATCCCTTCTTTTTTGGTTTCTGAAATAAAACAGGCACAGGAAATAACCTGAACTCCCTTACCAATAGAATAGAGCAGAATGGAATAGAATAGAATGGAATGGAATGGAATGGAATGGAATAGAATAGAATAGAACAGAACAGAACAGAATAGAATAGAATAGAATACTTTTATTGGCCAAGTATGATTGGACACACAAGGAATTTGTCTTGGTGTAAATACTCTCAGTATACATAAAGAAAAGGTACATTCATTAAGAATCAAGAATCATAATGTACAACACTTAATGATAGTCATAGGGTACAAACAGCAATCAAATCATACTAGGAAACAGTCAATATAAATCGTAAGGATACAAGCAACAAAGTTACAGTCCTACAATCACAAGTGGGAGGGGATGGGTGAGAAGGAGTGGTGAGAAGATTAACAGTAATAGTAGTGTACACTTGGTAAATAGTTGAACAATGTTGAGGGAATTATTTGTTTAGCAGAGTGATGGCGTTCAGGAAAAAACTGTCCTTGTGTCTAGTTGTTCTGGTGTGCAGTGCTCTATAGCGTCGTTTTGAGGGAAGGAGTTGAAACAGTTTATGTCCGGGATGTGAGGGGTCTGTAAATATTTTCACAGCCCTCTTTTTGACTCGTGCATCATACAGGTCCTCGATTGAAGGCAGGTGGGTAGCCATTGTTTTTTCTGCAGTCCTAATTATCCTCTGAAGTCTGTGTCTGTCCTGTTGGGTTGCAGAACCAAACCAGACAGTTATAGAGGTGCAGATGATAGACTCAATAATTCCTCTGTGGTAACTTGAAATCCTTTACTTATGAACAAGTATGCTTTCATCATCTGTTGTTTATGCATTAGTAGTCTCTCCTGCCTTTCTAAGACTTTCCTTTGTGTGTCTGTCTGTTTCATGCCTTTATTATTGTTACAAATAACTCAAAGCTTACAGAAGGTGTTAATACACACCTTTCTCTTCCTGTTGTTCCCAGAACAACAACCCTGTGAGGTAGGTTGGAGTGAGAGTGTGTGACTGGCCCAAAGTATCAGCTGCTTCCTTATGCTTGCTGGTGCCTCGTTGCTAGACAGTGACTCTGCCATGAACTGTGGGGAGGGTGGGAGACTTGAGGGGAAACGAAAGTAAGGGCTGTATCTTCTCCAGATGCTGCCTCAAGGTCACCCAGCTAGAAGAAGGAGGGGGCCGCATACCAAAGTATGCTTGGACTGGCCTTTAGGAAAACATCTTGCCTGAATTTATCAGTTACACTGGGAGTAGACAATGAGAGTCAGGCAAGGGAGGGAAAAGTAGAACTTAGGGATTTTGGAGTGCGATGTTCAGTTCTGGATTTGCAATACTGCAATTACCTTGACTTCTAATAAAACTATATGCCTTTCTCAACAAATGGAGCCTAGGATCGTTTAAGTCATGGCAGGTCTGACATAAACTCGCCCAGCTGATCTTGATGGCTAAGATGGGACCTGAACTCGTGGTCTCTAGCTGTCTAGTCTGGTGTCTTAACCACTAGGACAAACTGGCTATGAATGCATCCCTTTCTGATGCGAGGGACCATCACTCAATATTTTTGGGATGGATTCCCACTAGTGCATGCTGTCTAATAAATACAGGCAATCCTCGACTTACAGCACTTTATTTAGTGATTGTTCAAAGTTACAACAGCACTGAAAAAAAGTGACTTATGACTGTTTTTCACCCCCTACGACCGTTGCATCATCCCTGTGGTCACATGAAACAAAATGCAGATGCTTGGCAACTGGGTTCATATTTATGATGGTTGCAGTGCCTTGGGATCATCAAGGGATCACCTTTTGCGACCTTCTGACAAGCAAAGCCAGATTCACTTAACAACCAGGTTATTAAATTAACAAATGCCATGATTCCCTTAAGAACAGTGGCAAGGAAAGTGGTAGAATGGAGGAAACTCTTAACTAATGTTTCACTTAGTAACCTAAATTTTGGGCTCAATTGTGGTCATCCCTTGAGGACTACCTGTACCACACTATGCCTTGATTGTTTGCTTTGGGTCCTGGGTTTGATTCCACAGCGGGAGGTAAGCAGCATAGGAGTTAGTTAGGATGTCACGTGCAGCTTCTTCCAGTTTTGCAGTCCCTGTCCATCAAAATGGCTGTGTGGGCTTCAGCCAGATTGTGGTTATGCAACTCCACAAAATGGGGCTGATTAATAACTTATGATTATAAGTTTATAGCTAGGTTTGTACAATCTGTAAACCAGAATCAGGGTTTTACTGTCCCCAAAGGCCCACAGTTAAGTAATAATAAGCTCATTCTATCTTACTGTTTTGTGCGTATCCTGCTGCTACCAGATTAAGCCCTAAGGTTGTTGCTCGGTTTGTGGCATGACTTAATCATTATGGTTTTTTGGCGTGTTTTTAACACATACAGTCTATTACAAAGTCAGCATTCTGACCTTTGAGAAAGATAGAGAGGAATTTATTGTCTTAAACAACTGCTCAGATCTGGTGAAGCTTATTGAAAAAGGAAGGCAGGCTGCAAATGTTAATGTACTTTATCCTTCAGTATTTTATTATTACAAACACACACACACACACACACACAATTGTTAATCACAATAAACTAGCAAAATGGCTGCATGGAACCCTTTCACATCTCGTTCCCATTGCAAGAGATGTGATTTGGTTGTTGATGTTGGCACATATAGGCGGAAAGCCGGGTGGACCATAGAGACCTATGAGGGGAAGATGGGCAGACAGGCTTGGCAAATGCTGCATACAAGTTTAGTTTGCAGAAGTGGGAAGACTGGGAATTGGGAACTCTGGAGATCATCCTGTCTTTATTATGCATACGTTACCATGCAGGACCCCAAAACTAATAATCAATCATCTGGTCCAGTGGTGGGATTCAAATTTTTTTTTACTACCGGTTCTGTGGGCATTACTTGGTGGGCGTGCTGTGGCTTGCTGGGCGTGGCTTGGCGGGCATGGAAAGGGAAGGATACTATAAAATCCCCATTCCCTCCCCACTCCACAAACCTGCTTTCCAGCTCCGTTCTCCCGTGCAGGGCAACAAAAGAAGACCCAGCCAATCAGCTGAAACTCAGGAGGCAGAGAACAGATGGGGGGCAGAGCCAGTCAGAGGTGGTATTTGCCGGTTCTCCAAACTACTCAAAATTTCTGCTACCGGTTCTCCAGAATTGGTCGAAACCTGCCGAGTACCACCTCTGATCTGGTCATCTGCTTCTGTGGTGCAGAGGGAAGAGAGAGAGAGACACACACGGTCAAAGAAGCTACAATGCTCTTTTGTATCCCTGGGGTTTCTTCTAGACCCTCACATCTACTTTTCTTCTCCTCTTCCTCCCTGTGACATTTTAATAGGCTGAAATCCAGAGTCATGTGAAAAAGGGAAGAGAAGTTGCCAGGATGTATGAGAAGCATGTTGAAATGAGCACTCAGAATCTGTGGGTAGGTACCTCTGGTTTTATTCGGTTTCGTTGGTTATTTCTATGCTTCGCTTTGGTAGTGAAGAGAGCTCTAACAAAAAGCCCAGGGAAGTGGCAGGCCGCATTTCACTGGGTAAAGATAGTCCTCGACTTACATCCACGATTGAGTCCAAAATTTCTGTTGCTAAAGGAAGGCATTTGTTAAATGAGTCGCATCCCCTTTTACGACCCTTTGCCACAGTTGTTTTGTATTTATTCATAAAATTTATAGGCCGCCCATCATACCTCAAGGTGACTTATTCTTATTAAGCAAATCGCTGCAGTTGTTAAGTGAATCATGCAGTCGCTAAATGAATCCAGCTTCTCCCATTGACATTGCTTGTCAGAAGCCAGCTGGGAAGGTCCCAAATGGTGACCGTGCGAACCCAGGACAGTGCAAATATCATAAATACATGAGCGTCCAAATTTTGGCCATGTGACCATGGGGAAGCTGCAAAGTGGGTGAGTGTGAAAACCAATCCTGTCACTTTTTTCAGTGCTCTTGTAACTTTGTCCCAATCACAAAATGATAGCAGATAACAGATAATCAGAGTTGGAAGGGACCTTGTAGGTCATCTAGTCCAACCCCCCCATCCAAGCGGGAGACCCTACACCATTTCTGACAAATGGCAGTCCAATCTCTTCTTGAAAGCCTCAAGTGATGGCGCTCCCACAATTTCCGAGGACAACTTCTGTTCCGTTGGTTGACTGTTCTCACTGTCAGAAAGTTTCTCCTTGTTTCCAGGTTGAATCTCTCCTTGTTCAGTTTCCATCCATTATTCCTTGTCTGGCCTACAGGCGCTTTATTAAATAGCTTGACCCCTTCCTCTCTGTGGCAGCCCCTCAAATATTGGAAGACTGCTATCATGTCCCCCTGGTCCTTCTCTTCACCAGACTAGCCAGGCAGACGAGGGCTTCTCTTCCAAAAAGTTAAAGGGAGGATTTTCTAATTGTCTAGATGTTTTGCAGGATGCACCCCCTGACCGAGACAATTCTACAGATGGGGACTTCGGAGGACTCCTTTGAAGTGGCATGGTTCCCACTCCTCCCAGGTTCTTGTGAGAATTCAGAAGTGGAAGAAGACATGGAAGGGGAAGGAAGCTTCTGTGGAAACGGGGGCGGGGTGTGTGTGATGATGTCGGGGAAATTGCCAGCTAGGCCGGAAGGAGGGGTCAAGTCGGGGCTTAGTTTAGAGTCCTTGCACAGCTGCAAGAGGCATGAGCTTGGCCTCTCCATAAGATCCATAAAGCCTTATCTGCTTGTTCCCAGTGGAAGGCAAATGGCTCAGGAAGATTCTTATAACTTAGGTAGAGAACAATAAAGTTTCTTAACGCCTATGGAGATTCTCAATCATCCAGGTCGGGATTGTCCCGAAGATGCTTTTCCAAAAGGCAACTACATTTCTCGGGTGTTTTTTTTTCTTTGAAAAGCTTTCACTTCTCATCCAAGAAGCTTCTTCAGTTCTTCAGAAGGATTGAAGAAGCTTTTTGGATGAGAAGAACAATGTTTTCAAAGTAATAATAATAATAAAAAAAAAAACCCCAAGGAAGTCCAGTTGCCTTTTGCAAAAGAAACTTTGGGACAACAAAGTGGCTTACTCTAGCTATGAGTAGAGCTAGAGTAAGCCTCCTTGTCCAGGACTGCCTCCTTGTAAAGGACTGAGCTACCACTCACCTTCACTTTTATATAAGAGTTCTTGAATTCCTTTGCCAATATTGTTCCTGCCTTCCTCTGAAATTTTGGTTGTCCTTCCTTCAAACTTTTGGGGTGCTACCATGTTCCCTCCCAATCCTGGGAAAAAGCTAAACTGCCTGTAATCTCCTTTCGTAGGAGATCAGTTTTCCATCTGCCTGATCATTTTCTTGCTCCGCTCCGAACCTTTTCCGTGTTGTTGTTATGTGCCCAGACTTAGATATGAGAGGTAATCTGACCAACACGGAGGACAAGTATTATTTCCAAAATGTGGAACTCTGTGCTTTCATTTGTTCCTTCACATTGATGCTTTACATCAGTGGTCCCCAATCTTTTCGGCACCCATGACTGGTTTTGCAGACAACAATTTTTCTGTGGGAAACCAGAGGGGCGTGTTTTCATGCGCTGCTTAGATCCCTCACATGCGCAGGTGAAGTTTTACTCACATCTGCGGACTGGTTCCTAATAGACCAGTGGTGGCGAACCTATGGCTCACAAACGAAAAATATCTCCCCTCTTTCAGAGCTGCCGGTGTTGGGATGCCCGACCTCCCACCAACCAGCTGGTCTTCTGCCACGCATGCACATGCACCTCCCGCTGGCCAGCTGCTCTTTGGGTCTCGGCTGCAGTTGCACGGATGCGCACGCCTTGCAGTTTGGGCACACGGTGCCTAAAAAGTTTGCCATCGCTGTAATAGTCTACCGACCAGTACCCATCTGCATGGGGGTGGGATTCCATTTTTTAACAACTGGTTCTGTGGGTGTGGCTGAGGTGGTGGGTGTGGCTTGGTGGTCATGTGACTGGGTGGACATGGGTTGGTGGTCATGTTATTGGCTGGGTGTGGCCAACTCAATATCACTCACATCGAGGCAGGCATCTCCTTGCCTGGCCTCTCATGACTGTGCGGATGCTGCAACAATCGTAAGTGTGAAAAATGGTCATAAGTCACTTTTTTCAGTGCCACTGTAACTTTGAATGGTCACTCCACACAAGCAAAGTACCAGCAAAGGAGGGGAAAAACACTCCAGAGATGTTCCAAAGACAGGACATCTAATCCTGCCAAGAAAGTAATAAGGGTTAACAGAGAGGCAGTTTCTGTAAGCAACACCAGAATGTTTCCTTCCTGCCTTCCTTACAGGATTAGGCCAGTAATTTCTTCTAACAACCGGTTCTCCGAACTGCTTAGAATGTTAACAACCGGTTCTAGCAAATTGGTGCGAACTGGTAGAATCCCACCTCTGCGTCTTCAACCCCGATTGAAATAGTTATTATTGGTTTTACAAGTTCACATAGGCCGTCCTTGAGTTACAACCATTCATTCAGTGTCTGTTTAAAGTTATGATGATGCTGAATAGAAGGGACTTAACAACCAGTTCCCAAAGTTATGGTCATTGCAATGTCCTCATTTCGTACTTATGAACAGTTGCTAAACACCCCGCAATCACAGGATTGCCCCTTGCAACCTTCCTGCTGGCTTCCCACAAAGCAGAGTCAGTGGGGAAGGTCGCAAGCCTCTCCAGTAGGTCTCCTCCACCCTGTCAGGGTTCCAAGTAATAGATCCATTGCAAGCAAAAACTCCGAGGCAGGTGGATTCCTCAAAGAATAGGTTTATTGGAAATACCATATTGCAAAGATCTAGTGAAAACCGACTCTGAAGGGGCCCCTTGATTTTCACCTAATTAAAAATAAAAGTCCCCCCCCCCAATCTCAAACAATCAGTCACATGGCCCAATCATAGCAGCCTCTGCTGGTCTGGTGACATCACTCCTCCTTCCTCCGGCCAGGTGTGAGAATGTCCTTGGTTCCCAAGAGAAAGCATTTTGTTTTGACTAGACAACCCTAGCTATCTGCAATCCTCCCTCTTTATCTCTTGCTCCAGTGTGGTAGCACTGAAGCCTCAAAATGGCTTCAGCCAGGTCAGGTTCAGGTTTGACACACCCACCTTGGCCTTTCTTCATTCATCCGCACCACAACCTTTCAGCCCCATTTGCTCCTACACACCCATAGCATCTTCCATTCCCTTCGGTTTCACGCATATATCCATCAGCGCCTTCCTTTTCACCTTTGTTCCCACGTGTGCCTCCACTAACACCTTCCTTTCCCACATGCATGTGTCCCTGCCTCTCCCTCTTTGTTTGTTTGCTCATATGTGCCGCATCTTCCTTCTCACTTCGGTTACTCACATACACCACCTATCCCACAACTTGTATGCAGCCTGTGCTGGACCTCCCAAGCAGGATGGGACAACTTGCTGCGGCCAACTCATCGCTGCCAATTCGCCAAGGGACCATTCAACCATTTTATTTAATTATTTAAAATATTTTTAAAAAATATTTACATTTTTTGTCCTTCATCTTTCACTTGGTTCCTCCTTTCTTTAATGATTCTATTCCACAATTTCTTTGAGGTGATGCAACTTTTGTCCCGGGGCAAGTTGTTCTGCAGTGATTTGGCTGGCGAATTGTCCCATCATGAGCCACTGTGGCACAGTGGTTAGAGCGCAGTACTGCAGCCGACTTCTGCTGACTGCCGGCTGCCTGCAATTTGGCAGTTTGATTCTCACTGACTCAAGGTTGACTCAGCCTTCCATCCTTCCGAGGTTGGTTAAATGAGGACCCAGATTGTTTGGGGGCAATAGGCTGACTCTGTAAACCGCTTAGAGAGGGCTGTAAAGCACTGTAAAGCGGTATATATGTCTAAGTGCTATTGCTATTGCTATCATGAGTTGGCCGTGGTGAGTTGGCAGCAGCAAGTTGACTGTGGTGAGTTGTCCTAGACCAGGGGTGTCCAACTCACATCATCAGTTCATCGCATCTTCATCATGTGACGTATCGCAATTTTTCCCCCATTCGCTAAACTGCAGGTGGGCATGGCCAATGCATGATGCATCCGGTCCATGGTCTGTGAGCTTGATACCCCTGTCCTAGACCCTTCCCAAGGCCTCCCCCACCCTCACATCAGAGGTGGTATTCAGCAGGTTCTGACCAGGTCTGGAGAACTGGTAGCAGAAATTTTGAGTAGTTCGGAGAACCGGCAAATCCCCCCTCTGACTGGAGATTTTACAGTATCCTCCCCATTCCACGCCCACCGAGCCACGCCTACAGAACCAGTAGTAAAAAAAATTGAATCCCACCACTGCCTCACATAGTATTTACTTGAGACCCCTGCTTCCTGCTTAATGTCTACTTTGTCTCGGAGTTGCAATAACAACTTGGACTGCCTGGATTGCTGTCCTAAGCAATGGGATTATGTCAAACTATGCTACATGATCACACTGCTTAGCAACCACTATTCCCAATCGCCGTTGTAATTCGAGGATTATCTACGTTGTGTTATGGGTTATTTTCAGTGGTGGCTAATTGTGGACATATTACTACGATTGATATTTTTTGCTTCTTTTGGATGTTTGCTGTTTTTTACGTTGCCATGAATGGCTGTCAAATCTGATGATTCAGCAACATACAATCCCAAATCACGATATATCTGCAGAAAAAGCCAGGAGAAGAACGTCGCAAATTGGTGCAGGAATTTGAACAGTTCCACCAGGCTGTGAAGGATCAAATGCAGTTCCTACTTTCCCACTTGGAAGAACTGAAAATCAACATCTTGGACTACCAGAAAAAAAATCACGCCAGGCACATCGCCAATACAATTGAACTGAACACCTTGATTGGAGACATAGAGAGAAAGTGTGATCAGCCAGAGGCTGAATTCTTGAAGCAAATGACACAAGTCAACAGCTTGGTCAGTAACTTAGAGAAGTTGCGTAAGCAGCTTCCTGAAGAATGTCTGAAGGTGAGGACTTTCATAGAAATGCTCTTGATTATGGGTTTGTCTGTGTTTGTGTGTGTGTATAATAAGCATTACAGCATGCTTATTCCTCTATGGCAGGGGTCAAGCTCAATTTCATTGAAGGCTGCACCAGGGTTGTGTTTGACCTTTGGGGGGCTTGGGGTGTGTGGCCAAGGTGGGTGTGGCCAACATGATGTCACTTGTGTTTGGGAGGTGCCTGTGGTGGTTTGAGAGCTCTGCCAGCAAAAACGGGCTCCCGAGCTTTGTTTTCGGCTAGGACGGCGTCCTGCATTCCGCTGCCAGCAAAAATGGAGCTCAGGAGGAGCCACACATGACCCTCGCAAGCTCCATTTTCACTGGCAGAGGCACCCCGGGCCAGTCCTTCGCTATTTTCCAGGGCAACCCCGCAGGCGAGATCTAAGCACCCCACGGGCCTTGAGTTTGACACCCCTGGTCTATGGCATGACTTGTTGAGGCTGAGAGTTTAGTTGAAAGTTTGCTTAGACTATTAAAATGGTTGTATATAAATAATGAAGTCAAAAGGGAATCTTAAAGGCACTATCAGTGAATTATAGCTAAGACTTTACTAAGTTCACAAATACTCCATGTTTTAAGGAATAAGGTAAACATTTGCATTAATGCTAATAATTACACAAATGCTAATGCTAAACCAAACCCTTACCAAAATGAGAATTTTCTCTGTTTCCTTCTAGGAATTTAAAATTATTTCAAACTGGTACGTGCCTCTTCCTTACAGATTTCCTTCTGCCTGGTGATGAAGTTTGGGATACACTTTCCCTGAGAGGCCCCTGCATTTGAGCTTCTGAAAACGTTGCTGTCATTCTTTGCTCCTCTGTAACAAGATTGCTAGAAATCTTCCTTTGAAAAAGAATGCAGATATGTGGCCGTCTTAAATAATTGTAGCCAAAGCAATGCCTACAAACTGTTTTGGTCTTTGGAAATTTGACCAGTGTATTGTAACATAACCCATGCATCTTTTAACCCATGCATTTCATTAGGTACAGGGGTCTACCTGTCTATCATCTACCTATCATCTGTCTGTCTGTCTGTCTGTCTGTCTGTCTGTCTGTCTGTCTGTCTGTCTATCTATCTATCTATCTATCTAT
>NW_020769445.1:438943-461443 GCF_900518735.1 Pseudonaja textilis | reverse complement strand
CAATCTTGGTGACCTGGAACAGAGATTGGAAAAAATCACTGAACAAAATAAGGTTCTGAAGGAGACACTGAAAGCATTGAAAGGTATCAGGACGTAAAGAAGGAAGAAAATGAGAGGTGGTAGAAACAGCTTTAGGGATTTCTTTCTGTGATGGTTCCATGTTTTGTCATGTTCTTGTACCCATTGTCCTCAATAGCTTTCTCTTCCAGAAAATCTGTCTCTCTTTTACTTCTCTCACAATCTTCCATGTACTTTCTCCCTCTTGTGAGTGATGGGTGAAGATCATATGCATAGAAAAAAAACGTTATTCTTTCAAATCTAGTTTAAATGGGTTTATACATTCACAGAAAAATCCAAAAGCACAATTAGTTTCTTTGCTTATCATAAAAGACTAATTTAGATTGACTAGATTAAAAAGAGAATTTCTGAATGTGAGCCAGTCCATTATATGAGAATGCCAAAAATGGTGCTTGAAAAAAAAATGGAAATGAATGACACCAGAGTGAAAATAGAACATAATTCCAAGTGAAAATCAAAGGCTGGAAGAAGGAAGTCAGACATTTGTATGGGAATTTTAAGGAGCTACTTTGAAGAGTGGAATTGAAATGAATACTGTAAAGCAGCATCCCAGGAAAATGTTGATGAAATGGATGCTATCAATGCTTCAAGAATGTTGACAAATGTTAAAGGCATAGATTGTTAGGGAACACCCAGTCGGTCACTGGGAATACTGCATTGCAGTTTTGGTTGCCACGATGTAAAAAAGATCTTGGGACTCAGGAAAGAGTGCAGAGAAGAGCAACGAAGATTATTTGGGGACTGGAGGTTAAAACATATGAAGAACGGTTGCGGGAACTGGGCATGTCTAGTCTAGTGAAAAGAAGGACTAGGGGAGACATGATTGCAGTGTTCCAATATCTCAGGGGCTGCCACAAAGAAGAGGGAGTCAAGCTATTCTCCAAAGCCCCTGAGGGCAGGACAAGGAGCAATGGATGGAAACTAATCAAGGAGTGAAGCAACTTAGAACTAAGGAGAATGCCTGGGAAGATGGATGGCAAAACTCTGATTGAAAAAGGGTCAATGAGCAAAAATTGAAAAGTTCAGTGTAGCTTTATTTCAGCAGGCAATGGATCATAGAGTCATGGAATCATAGGGCTGAGGGACATTGGAGGTCTTCTATGGTAGTTCAACCCCTTGCTAAAGGCAGGAGTTCTTACACCATTCCAGATAAATGGGCGTCCAATCTTTTTTTTATTTTTTGAAAAGCATCAACAACTCCAGGAGGCAAGCTGTTCCATTTAATAATCATTTGCACTGTCAGGAAATTCCTCCTTGATTCCTCTGTGCAGACCATTTTTTGGTTTTTTTGAAAATTGCACGAGGGAAAAAAGCTTAGGGTATATTAGAGACAGAGTACAATAATGTAAACAGACTTTAATCATGGCGTCTTTGCATGACTATGGTTAGTTGCTGAACAAAGTACCTAAACTATGCCAACTGTTATTTATTTTTCTTTATTCTGCCTTTACTTTCCAGCTAAAATACAAATCGAAGTAATAAAAATCATGGACAACTGCCTGAAATCTTATGAGAAAGGTAAATTTACCAAGCCAAACTGGGAAGAGGATCCACACCAAGGAAGTCAGGAAGAATGTATTGTTTAAGGTTTCCTTTCCTGTGTGACGTGAGCCAGTGAGATTTATGAACAATCACTGCGTGTTAGTGTGTCATAAAAAACTAGCCAATGGTGTATGTTTTATAAATTTATAAATTGTGAATAATTTTCAGTGTTTATTTTTTGATACGTTATTTAATAGATGTTCATTGTAAAAAGTTTTCACTTCATGGATTCATCGCTAAGCTATTTAAACATGATTTAGTGGAAAGACAACACATACATGGAATAAATAGGCTGTGGCTGTTTTTTATTTTGTCAGCAAAAAAAATATTTTTGTTTTTTTAAATTTGGGCTAATTTTGTGTGCTTCATCTTAAATGATTCCCATAAATCAGTGCTTCCCAATTTTTTTCTTCATTATTTATTTATTTGCTTATTCATTTGTTTACTTATATATTTATTAAATTTATTGTTCACCCATTTTTACCTTCATGACCCAAACCCAGAAAATCTTATCAAGCTTCAAAGACCCGTCGTAAGTCTTTTCTTCCAGCACTGTTGTAACTTCATTGTATGAGGGGTTGTAACTTGTGAACTAACTGTATTGTTAAAACAATATCGTTCATGTTTGTGTCATTTCAACACATTCCCATTGGCAATTTCACTGCTTTCCCTCCTAATAGGAATATTTAGCAGATTTTTCAAATATATTTTAGTACACGTGGCAACCTTTAATTCAATTTAAATGTCCCTGTTGCGATTGGGTAACAGGCTTGTGTGTTGTTTACCCAAAGGAAAATACATTTTTTTTAAATCCAATTTGGGGTAATTTCCCCAGATTTGGAAAGCACTGCTGTAAATGCTAATGGAATCCTGAAATGGACTGAAGGCTGGTTTCGGGGTGGCCCTCAGCCACCTCTAGCCCAACCTTGGTCATTTTAAGACTTGTGGACTACAATTCCCCATACTGATTGGGGAATTCTGGGAATTGAAGTCCACAAGTTTTAAAATCAACAACATTGAAGATCCCTGCTGTGGCCATCACCATTTTACCTATGATGCGAAGGGGTTGATGGGTAAGCAGAGGTTGCAGATGGCTGGAGATGGCTGCCAACACACACACACACACACACACACACACACACACACACTTCCCAAATCCCAACTGTGCATTCTGCGGGGGAATGCGACCTGTGTGCTGATTGGTCGATCCAACTTCCTGAACTTCTCCGCTGAGGTAATAAAGGAACAGCTATGCAACTGTCTTTGAATGACAGATGTGTGCCTCCCATGAGGTGCAGTGAGGCAGAAATGTGCTCCTGCCTTCCCTTTAGCCTGGTTTCTTGTCATCCAAAATTGCCAGCAATGTGCCAGCTGGCAATTCTGAACGATGCTGCTCTAACCCATCTGCAGGGGTGGCATAGAACCTGAAGAGGAGGTTACTTTGCGCAGCCTAACACGATCCTCTTCTCTTCCAGCAAATGTGTTTTTCGATCGGGACACCCTGAGCCACATGCTGGTTCTTTCAAGTGATCAGATAACTGTCAAGTGGAATGGAGAATTGAAGGAAAAAACCCCTTACCACTGGATGAGGTTCGAAAAAGATGCCTGCGTGCTTGGAAGCGAAGGGTTCGCCTCGGGGAGAATCTATTGGGAAATAAACGTGGAAGAAGGGAAGATCTGGGCTGTGGGAGTCGCCAAAGAGTCGGTGGAGAGAAAGCACTTAATAAAGTTTGCTCCCGAAAATGGCATTTGGGGACTGGGTTTAGATGAGCAGAAAAAATACATGGCATATACCAATTCTGGAGTTGTTCCTTTGGATCTGTCCGAGCCTCTCCGAAAGATCCGGGTAAAGCTAGATTACACCGCAGGGCAGGTGTCGTTTTTCAATGCTGGGACCAACGGTTGGATCTTTACCTTCCCTCCAGCAAATTTTTCTGGAGAAAATATCTACCCTTGGTTCTGGGTTAAGGGAGGGCTGCTCAAGCTGCCAGCCATAAACTTTGAAGAGCTGGCAGCTGACCTGGTGTGGGGAACGTATAGTGAGGTGCCTCTTTACGGAGGAGACCCCTGGGAATTTTTTAATGAACCTTGGTGAAGTCCTAAGCAGATGGGCCATCTCCTACCATGCATTCTCCTTGGTTCCTCTTAATCAGATGTTTTATTCCCTTGTTAGGAGCATGGAGGCCCAGCTTCAATGTAGGAGCTTTAGATTTGGATGGCCGTGACCAGAGGTGATATTCAGTAGGTTCTGACCAGTTCTGGAGAACCGGTAGCATAAATTTTGAGTAGTTCGGAGAACCGGCAAATCCCACCTCTGACTGGAGATTTTACAGTATCCTTCCCCTGTCACGCCCACCAAGCCCTGCCCACAGAACCAGCAGTGAAAAAAAATTGAATGTTGAATCCTACCACTGGCCATGACTTATTTCCCCAAGACCCTACTGAACAACCAGTATGTGAGAATCTCTGCCTACATCTTAGGTTACATAACACTAGAGATGATATATACGCCTTTTTTTTTAGATCAATGTACTGCACTATTAATTTTCATGGGATGGTTCTTTCATATTTTCTTATGCCTTAGGCTAATTTAACCATTTTTTAAAATGTAGAGCTCCCTTGCTCATTGCTTCTTTTTTTTAGCCCACTGGGGAGACAGAATGGTTATTCAGTTCTCTTCTCCCACATCCAGTGAGTATTTTAGATATTATTCCTTCCCGATTTCTTCGTAGCTTTAGAAATTATATTTGAAATGTGAGATTATAACTTGGTCAACCCATCAGCAAGAAGTCTGCAGGGAAGAAGGTTAAAAAAATTAATATGGTGGCCACAATAATCTAAGCTCCACCCCATTTATGTGTTTTTCACACATTAAAAGAAGACTTTGATCGCATGTGTTTTTGTGGGTGATGCGTATAAAAAACCAGACACCCTTGACACATTTGAATTAAAATATTTCTTTGGACATATAAGATTAAAGTATTTCTCTAGGATTCTTCCTACTTATATACAGTTTATGAAAGTAATATTCTTAAGCTTGCTTGCACCAGTTTTATCCCTGCTCATGGTATTCTTTGTTCTTAAATCTGCATAGTACTTTTCTTTTGTCTATTATATTACTGTTTCACTGTTTGCAGACTTCCCATGTTTTCATTTAAATGTACTTTAATACTTTAAAGTTGGTTGTTATAATAAAAATTAAAAAAAACCCTCATACTGCAAATTATATTTCTGAGGCTGCACCTTTGTCACACTGCACCAATATCTGTTTATGCCTCCACACCCACAAGAAGAACCCAATATTCTGCATTAAGATAAATCAGAGCTAGATTTTAAGATTAGGTTTAGCTAAATTTAAAATTCAAGCAAGATTGACCCAGCCTGTTTTGATTCTCTATATAGATCCTCATAACTCTTCCTAGACACGGAATAGCCCTGGCAAAAACAGCAAGGATGAGATAGTTGAGATATCTGCCTTTTCCCTCCTTCTCTTGGACGGGGATCAGCTGGCATCAAAACCACCAGTGGATGTTTGGCTGGGAAGTTTGAGCAATAAAAAATCTGGGCTGAAGGAAAGAACAAAGTTTCGCTTGAGCTCCTAAACTGGGACAGAGGCAAGAATTCATCATCTTGGGAAAAAAAAGAACATACAAACACAGGATTTCAAAGTGATGCAAAAGGAATTCCTAGCTTGGCTATAGCTTCAGAAATATCATCGCTGGGCCAGAAATGAACTGGGTCAGGATAAGTGCTGCCAACTTGGGTAACCACAGAAGTCTGGAGCCATTACACAATCGTCTCTCGTCTCTTTGATCAGTAAGCCTTGATATTATTTGGTGCAATGGTTTGTGGGATCGACCTTGGGATACAGGGAGAAGAGACACAACTCAGGAAAAAACAATTTAGTCAGATAAAAAACAATTTAGCCAGCAGCAGGGCGTGGGCAGGGCAAGCAGCTCCTAGGTTTTTGGGCTGTAAAGGAGACGGGTGAAAGGAGAGGAATATATACTTGCAAGTTTCTGTTAAAAATAGATTACATTATATTCTGAATGTATTTTCAGACTTGCAAGATTCTATTAATGTAACCTTGCAATAAAATAGAATTAGCTCATTGGTTGTTGTTGTTTTTTTAATCTGGCTTCTTTGCAAAGGCTAACATTCTATGGCTAGTTGTGAAATGGACTTCTTCTGGTTAACTTAGTTTGGAATCCCAAAGGTGCTTTTTCAAGAGGCAACCGGATTTCCTTGTTGTTGTTTTTTCTTTGAAGATGTTTCGCTTCTCATCCAAGAAGCTTCTTCAACTCTTCAGAGCTGAAAAAGCTTCTTGAATGAGAAGCGAAAGGTCTTCAAAGAAAAAAAAACCAAGAAAGTCCAGTTGCCTCCTGAAAAAGCACCTTTGGGACAACCATGACTTGGATGACTGAGAATCTGTATAGACTTTTAGTTTGGAATGTTTTGAAATACCCCCAAAAGCAGAAAAAAATATAAATTGCCTCAAATGTTGAATTCAATTTCTTTCTTTTTCAGCAGCTTTTGAGTCTCTCCTTGCTTTTGATGCATGGGATGTTTGTAATCCTCATCCTCCTCCTTCTGATCAGATGTCCTCAATTAACAGAACAACAAATTATATGTATGGTAAAAATGAATCTGAAAAGGACCAACTCTTTATCACAATCATAAACCAGCAGAAGGAAAAATGGGTACAGCCATTAAAATGCATAAAGGATATATCAAGAATAAAAATAAAAATCTAAAAAAAGATGAATTAAAAACTAAAAGTATATATAAAAAGCAAGAGTTGGAAAGAAGGGGTAAGAACATCAAATGGCTGTAGAGAGCATAAAAGGTTAATATGTGGGAGACTATATCAAGTTACCAAGTATGCTAATATGGTGAATTGGGTGCTCATTTATTTTTCCTTCTGTCCAAACTTATCTCGAAGCTGCCTGAACAAATCCCTACAATTTCCTTGGCAAGGTTTTTCTGAAGTGGTTTGCCATTGTCTCTTTCCAAGGGCTGAGAGAAAGTGACTGGCCTTCACCCAGCTGGCTTTGTGCCCAAAGCAGAACCAGAACACAACTCTCCCAGTTTCTAGCTTTTAACAGATTAACAGATAATCAGAGTTAGAAGGGACCTTGTAGGCCATCTAGTCCAACCCCCCGCCCAAGCAGGAGACCCTACACCATTTCTAACAGAGGGGAGTTCAATCTCTTCTTGAAGGTCTCAAGTGATGGTGTTCCCACAACTTCTAAAGGCAAAGCTGTTCCATGGGTTGATGGTTCTCACTGTCAGAAAGTTTCTCCTTATTTCCAGGTTAAATCTCTCCTTGTTCAGTTTCCATCCATTATTCCTTGCCTGGCCTACAATAGCTTGACCCCTTCCTCCCCGTGGCAGCCCCTCAAATATTGGAAGACCACTATCATGTCTTCCCTGGTCCTTCTCTTCACTAGACTAGCCATGTTCCTATAACCGTTCTTCATATGTTTTAGTCTCCAGTCCCCTAATCATCCTGGTTGCTTTTCTCTGCACTTTTTGATACCTTAGCCTGATACCTTTGCTTGATACCTTAGCCGCTATACCAACCTGGCTTTCTAGAGCTTCACTAACCTTTAGATCAAATTAACCTTTGATAACCTTTATCAAATTTATGTAGCCATGTATCTCACCACTAGCGACTCCTGATGGGAGATAAAATTGGGATGAGATTATGGGTTGTCTATTTAAAATTATCACAGTGGGATAAAACAGCAGCAATATTTTTAAAAAACCCTACAGATGCAAAACATGAAAATCCATGTTAATAAATATCATAAAAGTATGATAGTCCCAATCCGAAGTCTGAACATCTCTCTCTGTGCAACGAAGCAAAAATTAAAAATAGACAACCCACAATTTATACCACAAGGCATTCACCAACAGAAAGTATCAAGAATACAAACTGGGTTTGACTTTCCAACTGATGACTTTGGAGAATTCTGTGTAAAGAAGGAATATTAGTAACCTTGCAAATTTCAGACAATTTTGATAAACCTTCACCCCCAATTCTCTGTCAAGATTTGGAGCTGTCTGTTGCTCAGAATGAAATGATAAAGACTAGATCCTAGTTTAATAGAAAGCTTGAGGAATGTAGTATCAGTTAGCAGAACCTTGTATTGTATCCCTATTTGGAGGGATTAGTCTTACTCTGAGAAACTCCATGTTATTTAAACCCGATAACAGAGTTTATAATTTTAGAAGCATAGAAGTTAATTTATGAGGCCTTCAAAACCTGGGACCTGAGCTTGTTCCTTTTAAAATAACCCTCCTTTTGCATCCCTGGGTGGTTTGATGTCACCTGTTCCTGTCACTCCAAATTCCCCTTTGCCCTCTTCCTGTTGACATCCCTCCAGTTATTTAATGTCTTCCTAACCAAACAAAGCTGGACCCTTTTAGATATTATTCACTGTCATGAACCTTTTTGCTCTGAGCTCCCTCCTCAGAATAGTTGGACGGCTCCGATTTCATTTAGTCGCTTAATTTCTTTGGGAGCATCAGAACGGACTACACCGCCTTGGTTTGAAGAACAGGAAGACCTGAGGTGAGGAGAGCACAAAAAAAACCCAACAACAACCAGGCAAATCGGAGATCTGGAATGAGATTAAAGTCAGGAACGTCAGGAAGAATTTTCAATGGCTGGGAGGTTCTTGAGATATGACTTTTGATTTTTGTCAAAAATTTATAATCAGAGAAGGGTCTTAGGGGGGGATTAGATGGTATCGGGGCTAAGAGATAAAATAAGAAATCAGAAACCCCTTGGTGGAGAGATTTTAAGTGATCCAACTCCTGTGGAAACATTTCTTTCATAAAAAGGACACCATTCTGTTGTTTACCCAATTCTACGTTGGAGTGATAACAGGTACCTGAAATATTTGGAACATTTGAAAGGTCTGTATAAATTTGTTACATTGCAAAAGGAATATATTTGGAATATTATTCCAACAGAAGTGGGCAGAGCCAAGAAATAATTCTTTTTTTTAATTGCATTTGAATCGTGTTTTGGGTAGATCTATAAATTTTTTGTTCTATAAAATGGGCTAATTGGTTACATAATATACATTAGATTCCAGTTAATGAACTGCAGAGCCCCAAAGTCATGGTCATAAATTAAGATCAGTTTTACAAGTACACCATTATTACTGTATTAAATGATTCTAAATAATCCTACAGCTGAGATACCAGAGAGAAAAACAACCAAGCAAATACAGTTCACTCTATACTGGAAAGAGAGACTAAAACAGAAAAGTTATATAATATCCTGAAGGCAAAAATGTTGACTGAGACATCATTATTTTCTAAGACACATAGTCTATTAGAACACCAATATCTCTAAATTTTAGGACAATTGTCTTTGGAACCAGCTAAGTTTCACAGCACTTGAGAGAAGCTAAGATCACTTACAGCTGGGGTGTCATGGTGGTGTCACATGACGTATCAGGACTTTTTCCCTCTTCCCTAAAGCGGTCATGGGCGTGGCCAATGCATGATGCATCCAGCCTGCGGACCAGGAGTTTGACAGCCCTGACCTATAGTTTAGGGTTAGGGTCATAAATACATGCTAGTTGCCAAGCGTCCAAATTTTGATCATGTGACCATGGGGGATGCTGCAACAGTCCGTCAATGTGAAAAATGGTCATAAATCACTTTTTTCATTTGAACTGTCACTAATTGTATGGTTTGTAAGTCGAGATCTACCTGTATCTCCCAACCTTGGTAATTTCTAGGTAGGTTGAGTTCAATTCCCAGAATTCCACAGCTAGCATGGCCATTGCTGAGAATTCTGGGAGTTAAAGTCCACACACCTGGAAATTGCCAGGGTTGGCAAATATTACCTTAGAGCATTGTTTGAAAAAAATAAATAAATTCAAATCTGTGAACTTTGGTTAATAGAATGATTGAACTGAGAATGATGGGGTTAGAGATGATCACAAAAACCAACTAGTCCAACTCTCTGCAGTGGCCTTTCTCCTTCACTCAGGCAACACTGATGTCACAAAGAAAGATTCCTTCAAGGAAACTCCTCCTTGAAACCCTTAAGAGATTTACAGGAGTTGAAAAGCTGGCTTGAGGACCCCGAATTTCTCTTTCTGAGCGGCAAGAAAGAGGCTGGAAGAGCTCACGAGGGTCTGATGCTGGTGCCGTTTTGTTTTCATTTGTTAAAGGTAGTTTGGGACGGGAAACATAAATGATCTTTATGCAAAGCTTAGCTAGAGAAGATGGTGTGGAAAGAATATTTTTCTTGCTGTTCTCTGAGCTTGATTGTTTTCTTGCAGGTGTTTCATTACCCAAACTAAGTGACATTGTAAGTGCTTACTAGCAAATTTTATTACTAGGTAATGAAACGTCTAGTACCGTGATGGCAAACCTATGCCACATGTGCTGGAAGTGGCATGCAGAGCGATCTCTCTGGGCACGCCAGCTGTCGCCTGTTGTTCTTCCGAGTTCTGGCATGTGTATGTGTGCCTGCCAGCTGATCTTCGTGCACATGGGAGTGCCGGAAACTGGAAGATCAGCTCCCCAGCATGCACTGGCCAGCTGGTCTTTGCGCATGCATGTGTATTAGAAACCGGAAGACTAGGTGGCTGCCATGCATCCATGTGCCAGGAAGTTAAGCTTCTGGTTTCATGTGCTTCCATGCGTGCGCACCAGAGAGCTGCTCTTCCGGTTTCCGGCACACACGTGCCCACTTCCATTTCAGCACTCAGTGCCGAAAAGGTTCACCACCACTGATCTAGTAGTTTCCTTACTAGTTTCACTAGGTAATAAAACTTCTGCAAGAAAACAAAGAAGCTCTAGAGAGCACCAAGACTCTCTCGTTTCAACTCTGAGCTACAGCTACTCTCCTTTATTAGAATAATGTTCTTTTGCCACAGTTAGGAGAAAGGACTTTGTATTATGATATTTGTTATCACTGACTGGGGAGTTTGCACATGACATTGGACCATAATACGTTCATTAGAGTTTGACTCGGTGTGTGGTTCAGGTTCAGTTCTTGTGGCTTATTGAACAAATCAGGATTAGGCAAACGGTGACTTCATGTAATGCATACATTGAATCCATGCGTAAATTGTATTTCTTGGTTGATGGGCCTGCTTGTTCTTCCATTCAGAGGTATCCATGGAAGTAAGCATTTACAAAATGGCTGGCGCGGCATCACTACAAGAGCCTCTCTCTTTTGTGCATGCAACAAAGTGAACATATGTGCAAAAAGGACAGAGCTTGTGTTGTGGGGTTGCATGTCCATCTACTTATCTGTAGCCATTATAACCAGGACTTTATTTTGAAGGGGGATGCTGGCAATGATTACTAGCCAGCTATCTCTGGCTTCCCATTTGTTAAGTACAGGTAATTCCTCAACTTAGCAAACCTTTGAAGTTACAATGGTTCTCAGATAAAGCTACATGACTTGGATTTGAAGTTCCAATGGCCTATACCACCCTTGCAGTCACACAATTGTACATAGGGAGCCCCAGCACCTGGCTTCCATTTACAACTGTTTGCATTCAATAGTCATATCATCCCATGTTACAACGGTTTCGCTGAAAACGGGCATTTACTGGCAGTTTTCGGCAAAACCAATATACAGCAAGCAATGGACTCTCTTTACAATCATGACATTCATCTTATGACCACCACCCCCCAAAAAAAGATCATAAAAACATTAAGATCATAATGGCAAGCTCCATTACAGCCATAAATCAAGGGTGAATTGATGATCTTTCTCAACCGAGAAGATTTAATGTTGGGGGAATTGTTTTTGAGAGCTGAACTGTTTTTTTGGTTTTTTTTCGAGAAGGATCCATATATCCTCTATAGGTGGCTCAGTGGTTAAGATGCTGAGCTTGTCGATCAGAAAGGTTGGCAGTTCGGTGGTTCGAATCCCTAGCGCCGCGTAACGGAGTGAGCTCCCGTTACTTGTCCCAGCTTCTGCCAATCTAGCAGTTCAAAAGCATGTAAAAATGCAAATAGAAAAATAGGGACCACTTTGGTGGGAAGGTAACAGTGTTCCATGCGCCTTCAGTGTTCAGTCATGCCAGCCACATGACCACAAAGATGTCTTCGGACAGCGCTGGCTCTTCAGCTTTGTAATAGAGATGAGCACCGACCCCTAGAGCCGGAAACAACTAGCACACATGTGCAAGGGGAACCTTTACATATACCCTCTGGCATTTGTAGAATACAGGAAAGAGAGACAATTCACAAACGTTTTTGTGGAGGGCATCATTTTTGTGAGGCTGAGAGAACCAAGGAGAAGCAGCAAAATCAGAGCAAAGCAAACCAGGAACAGCTGCTTTCTGGACTCTGAGAAGCGAGGAGTTAAGTTGTTAGGATATTCTGGCAGAAGACAAGTACTGTATATCAGCTATTGTTAAATGCTAGCATTCTAGGAAAAACAGACTGGTAAGGCAATTAGCCGAAACAAACACATACTTGCATATTGCCGGCATCTCCAATGGAGCTTGCCGATAACTAATAGCTAAGAGTACGATCATAATTTAAGCATATGGTTTTTGAAAGATAAGCAGGGAGTGATCCTTGTTAACAGTTGATGCAGAAGCTCGACATGCAAAACCCACTGAAACATTTTGGGGCAGGCTTGTAGGTAAATCTCTTGTAGATCTTTCCTGGTTTATCTTTCTTAGCAGACCTTGTTAGCATTTAGTAGAAAGCTACATAACCACAAGTAAAGTAGAAAATATATGCATATACACTTATGCATAAGACTAACACTTGTGCATGTGTGTATATGTATATAGATATAGATATAGATATACTAACACTGGAACTATAATGTTCATCTCAGATCTCTGACTATACGGGTAAGTCAATGTAGAATTTTGGTGTGGATTGTATTGTATTTAAGAGTTAAGACTTACACAAAGATGTAAGGAATGAAGGCGAATATACGTGTCCCAGGATAATGTTGCAGGATCCAATCTGGGTCACCAGGACCAAAGGTTTTGTCTTCCAAGCTTTTGGACTCGTGCTGGAGCTCATCTTCAGGGGACTTCTCTCTAGCACAGTGTGTGATGTGAGACTTACTGGCATGTGGTATTTGAGCTTGCTTATCACTATTTTAAATATTATCTCCCCATTTTACTTTCCTGCAGTGCTTGTCATTCTGGTTGTCACTGTTTTAATAAAGAAAAATTACCAGTACATATTCCTGTTCTCCTTGTGTATGCATGTATATGTGTGTATGTATGTGTATGTATGTATATGCGTCTGTATGTATACATATATGTACACTCACTTGCACATACATATGCATTTACTATATGTACACAAACACACATACATACATATACCGATACAAATACACACAAATCACAATCCATTTTGAATACATAGCTGAAAAAAGAGTCTTAACAAGGTTGATATTTTATGGTATAAAGCTATTACAGAATCTAGTTGTTCTGCTTCAGATGCTGCGAAGCCTCCTCCCAGAAGGTAACAAAGAAATAATTGTTTAATGTATGACTGTTATCCTAAGCAGCAGAAATCACTCCTGATGGCTTCTGATAAAAAAATGATCTGTTGGTTAGATCTATAATCTGACATTAGAACAGGAATGAGCAACTATGGCAAATATATGACCTGTGTGGACTTCCACTCCCAGAATTCTTGAGCAGCCATGTTGGCTGAGGAATTCTGGGAGTGGAAGTCCACAGGTCATAAAGTTGCCATAGTTACCCACACTGTATTAGAAAGAACACAAAAAGAGGCCTAAGCCAATTTTACAATACACTGTATATGAATGCATTATAACTTTTCCTGAATCCACATTTCTGTTGTTTTCTTCCTTAGGGAACCAGGAGATAGGATCACATCTTCAAACCGTTCTACAGGGGAAGCAGTTTGTTTGATCAGTTTGACCAACTGTTAACATCCAACCACTCCATATTCTCAAACATGCACCAGCCAATCCCTGGAGGATGAAGTAAAAGATAAAGCGATTTGTTCAAGTTGTAAAGGAGATTCATTGAAAAAACAAACAAGGGTCCACAGAACTTCTGGGGAAAATGAAAGAAGAAGCTATCAGACAGGCAACTGTAGAGGAAACAGATTGGCGTGCAATTCAAGATGTGTGCAAGATACATAAAGAAGACTTAAGTCTTTTCTGTTTGGAGGATCAAATTCCCCTTTGTTCACTCTGCAGAAAATCCTGGGATCACGCGGGGCACACTGTCATTTCCAGGAATCAACCAGAAAATCAGGTAAGCCAATGTAATCCTCCAAAACAATGTATTAAGACGATAAGGAGCCAGCCCCTAAAACTCCTGGGATAAAATCTTCCCTTTTGAAACCTTCTGCCGATTAATTAAAAAAACCATCATCTGCACCAGCCTCCAGTCAGTCTCCAAGGGCAGCTCCTGACATTCATTAGAGTAATCTAGCCATGAATCAGTTCACTTTCACTTGTTTTGTGTATTATATGTCATAACAAATTGACTCTGATTAAACATATTGGCTTCAGCAAAAATACAACATGCACCCATCGTGATAACTGTGATTTGTTTTTTTCCCCCACTGTTATATATCACCCTCACCCCAGACTGAAAAATATGAAACATGGATATTAAATTGTCGAAAGATCAAACGAAGTATCACCCAGGCCACAGCAACTGCAGAAATATTAGACTTAAAATTAGCCTGGGGGATAAGGGAGTTTTAATATTTTTGTGTTTGCACCGAAGTTCTTCTTCCCCCCAAATATCACTATAATACAACACAACACAACACAATAATACAATACAATACATAAAATCAATATAACAACATAACATATAATATGGTACAGTATCATATCATGCTGTATCCAAAGACCAGGATTCAAAGAGCTAAATTATTATATATTTTATTTTTCATTTCTAGCCAACCTTTATTAATTTTTGAAGTAACTCAAGGCGGTGAACATACCTACTATTTCTTCTATTTTCTCCACAACAACACCTCTGTGAAGAGGGTTGGGCTGAGAGAAAAATGAGTGGTTTAAACTCACCCAACTGGTTTTTCATGCTTAAAGTGGGACTTGCCCTGATGCCTTAGCCACTAGACCAAAGTGGCTGATATATCTATTAATATGGTGAAAACCATCTCTTATTGGATTTGTTGCATAGGAAAAATTCAAGGCATCCCATAATACTTTACCTCCTTCTTTTTTTGTCTAGGCTACTGGAAATGTCTTGAATGGGTAAGTGTTTTCCTGCTGAAGCACCAATATATTTGTTTGACATGTATGCTACCCTTCTCGCTTCACGCTTTGACACTTTCAAATCTAGACCTGCAGCAATTGGATGTATCTCATTGATTCCATGATCCAATGGCAGCTCCTAGAAGATCTTAGCTCATCCCAGGTCCAGCAAAACCAGCCTGCCCCATATATGGTGTCACTTTCCATCTCTAGAGATAAGAGTTCCCAGCCTGGGACATTTCTTGGCCAACTGCTTCTGACCTGGGAAAACAGACAGAGTCAGATCTGCTTGGTACCCGGATGAGAAGTCTTAATTAATTTGGGAAGTTGATGGGGAAAAAAACGTTCTTAGGATGAAGAGTGGTAATCAATTCACTTCTGTGTTGTTACCAAGGAAACTGTATGAATTGGATGTCTGAAAGTCTGTAGGGATTCTCATCCAGGACATCCAGTTCATGGTTGTCCCAAAGGTGCTTTTTCAAAAGGCAACTGGACTTACTTGTCTTTTTCCTTTTGAAGATGTTTTGCTTCTCATCCAAGAAGCTTCTTCAGCTCTGACAGGACAGTGGGGAATGGAAGGATTTATATTGTTTCAGCTATGCTGGCTGGAGAATTCTGGGAGTTGAAGTCCACAAGTCTTAAAGTTGCAGTTTGGTGACATCTACTCTAAAAGGATGCAAATGTCCAGCTGTCTGATAGGAGTATAAATCCTTCCACTCCCCACTATCCTGTCGGAACTGAAGAAGCTTCTTGAATGAGAAGCAAAATGTCTTCAAAAGGAAAAAAAAACAAGTCCGTTTGCCTCCTGAAAAAGCATCTTTGGGACACTGAAGTCTGAAGTAATTAGGACCTAAACTCAACCAAGAAAGCCATTTTGATACTTTTTAAAAAAAAATCTTGATGCTACTGTATTAAGATGGAGATTATTTACTTATAGCACCTGATTGCCATGTTATTGACAAGCTATTTTAGATAATACAGGTAGTCTCGTCTTATGACCACAATTGAACCCAACTAAGTGACACATTTGTTAAGTGAGCTTTGCCCCCATTTTACAATTTTTCTTACCACCGTTGTTCAGCAAATCACTGCAGTTGAAAAGTTAGTAACCTGGTTGTTAAGTGAATCTGGCTTCCCCATTGATTTCGCTTGTCAGAAGGTTGCAAAAGGGGATCGTATGACCTTGGGATACAGCAACAGTCATAAATGTGAACCAATTGCCAAGCGTCTGAATTCGACAATTGGGGATGCTACAAAGGTCGTAAGTGTGTAAAATGGTCGTAAGTCATTTTTTTCAGTGCTGTCGTAAGTTTCAATGGCCACTAAGTAAACTGTGGCAAATCAAGGATTACCTGTGTTTCTACTGCTACCTTTTGTGAATAGTTTAGTTGAAGAATCACATTATATTCCAGTTTACAGTATTGTAGGAAAAGGCGAATGTTTTGATCTTCTTCAATTGCATATCCTTTATATCGTGAATTTCCTCTCTCCTTAGGGGGAAAGAGAGTTTTCCAAAATCCCAGCCAACCATTGTAGAATTTTCAAACATAAACCCAGCAGACTTCATAGAAAAAGGTAAGGGTGAAAAATGTTGTAAGTCACTTTTTGGGGTGCCACTGTAATTTTGAACGGCCACTAAACAAAGAGTCGTAAATTGAGGACTAGCTGTGTGTAATGACTGTGTCAGGTGAGGCTCCATTCAAAATCCAAGAAAGAAAACCTTAGACTCCATTGTTTATAGAGAAAATGACTTTTACTGAAAATTGAAGTGGTAGCATCAGAAGAATACAAGGTCTGAGGCAATAGGCGCGAAAATCACATATAGAAAATTATCCCATGTTCCCACCCCCAAGAGTTCAAACTGACCATCCAATCTGAGGTGTGTATAATGTCATGTGAGGCATCTTCAGGTGGTGTCTCACACATCTGGTATTCCAAGACGGTTGACCTTGGCTTAGGCAGATAAGGGGCTCCATCTGCTCAGTAAGCAAGTAGGAATAGTCAAGGAAACATCCCAATTTTTACATTTCACCAACTTAAAATCTCCAGCATCCTTCCCCCCCCATGAAGCCCAATTATTCTTCCCTCCCCCGGTTTCTATGGCAGCCGGAAAGACAAGCAGAAGAAGGATTCTTGGAGACTGACAGACTGTTTGCTTGACTGGCCTGCCAAAGAAATAGAAGGAAGCCCAGATCAAATCTTGTAATGAAACAGGAAGCTGGATGATTTCACATTCAAAAAACGATTTTTCACACAAGATTTCTGATTCTCAGGGTTTCAAAGGGCCCTAGTTTTTTTTTTAAAAAAAAATAGGACTAATAGCAATAGCAATAGCCCATAGACTTATATACCACTTCACAGGGCTTTACAGCCCTCTCTAAGCTGTTTACAGTCAGCCTATTGCCCCCAACAATTTTGGGTTCACAAAAGAAATTTCCAAAGTGAGTCCCTGTCTCTACTTCCTTCAAAAAATGTCTTTGCCAGGCTTGCTTTGTCCACTTCCTCAACATTTAGGTTCAATTGGACTTAGTTCCAGATCCATATAGGTAGTCTTCAATTTATGACCACAATTAAGCCCAACATTTCTATTGCTAAGTGAGACAGTTGTGAAGTGAGTTTTTCCCCATTTTTGCAATCTTCCTTGCCACCGTTAAGTGAATAACTGCGGTTGTTAAGTTAGCAACACGGTTATTAAGTGAATCTGGCTTCTCCATTGCCTTTGCTTGTCTGAAGGTCACAAAAGGGGAACACATGACACACACACGGAATACTTCAACCGTCATAAACATGAGTCCGTTGTCAAGCATCCGAATTTTGATCATGTGACTATGGCGATGCTGCAATGGTCATAAGTGTGAAAAACAGTCAGAAATCACTTTTTCAGTGCTGTTATAACTTCAAATGGTCACTAAATGAACTGTCGTGAATTGAGGACTGTCTGTAAGTAGGATTTTCCGATCTCCCAATTAATCTCGCCCTGCTTACCGATGGCGCTGCGATGGAATTTGCACGAGTCAAGAGCAGGGGTGTCGAACTTCTGGCCTGCGATGTGGTTGGATCTGGTCCAGGGGCAAGGGTGGGGTTCAAAAATCCCAGCAACCGATTCGCTGCCCAGTTGCTGGGTAGGCGTGGCCATGGTGGGCGTGGCCTCCTGGAACTTCCAGGAGGGCTGTTCTTCTCCTTCCCAAGGTTCCAGAGGCTTCCCTTGGACCTCTGGGAGGGTGGAAATGGTCTCCCCTGGGCTCTGGAGGCCCTCCGGAAACCACAAACAGGCCCATTTCCGAACTTCCGGTACTTCCAGAAGGCCCGTTTTTCCCCCTCCCAGAGCCTCCGCACAGACCCTGCACTGACCTGCATCAAAAATGGGCCACATGGAGACGCCGGGGAGGAGAGGGGTGGGCAGGGCCAGCTGGTTGGTTCAAATACCAGTTCGGGGAACCAGGTGCAAATTTAACATCCGGTTTGCCCGAACCAGTCTGAACTGGTAGAATCCCACCTCTACCCAAGGGGCCGTCCTAGAAAATGTAAGGGGCAGGCCCACATCTCTTTGGCCTAGTCTATCCAATGCAAAGAGGAAACATCGGCCCAGCGAGGCTTCGGCCTGGTCTACCCAGTGCAAAGAGGAAACATGCCAGCAGTTTGGGGAGTGGCATCAAGCTGGCAATGCCCACCCAGTTGGCCATGCCCAGATGCCCCCCCCCCAAGGTCAACCACAGCCCTGATGCGGCCCTCAGTGAAATTGAGTTTGACACCCCTGGTCAAGAGGAAAGAAGTTTGCTGTTGCCTCAGGTAACGCAGGTATCTAACTGCCGTTTATTTTTCCAAGGAGGAGCAACTGATGGGAATGAAGATGACAACAAGGGTAATAAGCATGCAGCTATTGAGCAGTGTGTGGACTTCATCTCGGAAGAAAAGAAGGAAGCAGGTATGAGGCACTTGACATTATGGGATATTCCTCTGAATTGCAGGGAGACAATTTCTCTGTTTGGATCCCAGAAGCTTCTAGACTGCTGAAAATAATCAGCCAAAAAGCAAGATGGTCCTGAACTAAGAGTTTGTCTTCTGAATACATGCTTAGACAATCTGTGTGTCCCCAGAATGATTGATGGAGCAACTGCTGAGGGATTTAATGACTCCATTGAGCACCAAATCCCAAACTTTCTGAGCTGGAGTTCTCCATGGTTCCAGAGCTCTCCAAGGTCCTAGAGTTCTACCTCAGAAAGTTGAAGATGTGTGGACTTCAACTCCCAGAATTCCCCAGTTCTGGGAGCTGAAATCCACATATCTTGAAGCTAATATATTCTTCCTTGTTTGCTTGCCATCCAAGAAACTTGTATAGCTTGAAAGGATCTCCGGGAACTAATCTAGGCCAAGTCAGAAGTAGAAACAGGTGTGGCACTGCGTCCTTTCAGCGACTTTGCACTCATTTGCACACTCTGATTCAGATGCCTCTGAGGATACAGTTAAACCCCCAAGTGGCCTCAATGACACTCAGAGAGCTAAGAGCCAGAGGACTGACTGCAAAGAATATAAATCCTTCCATTTCCCACCAGTCAGTTAGAACTGAAGAAGCTTCTGGGATGGGAAGTGAAATGTTTTCAAACAAACAAAAAAAAAAAGCCAAGAAAGTCCAGTTGCTTTTTAGCAAAAGCATCTTTGGGGCAACTATGACCTGGATGATTGCGAATCTCCAAAGACACATAATACTGTATTTTACGAGCACAGCATGTGTCACATCAAGCGGTGCAGTGGGCTAGAGAAGGAGCTCTTGCCTCACAATCAGGAAGCTGTGTGTTCGATCTTAGGTAGAGGCAGATGTTTCTCTCTCTGGGCACAATGAGAATAGATCTGCTGAACAAAGCTCCACACTGGTGACAGGAAAGGCCTCCGGCCATTAAACACTCAGCTCCATTCAGTTGCCCAGATTCCACCCCGCAAGGGATTATGGGGCCATTAAAAGAAGAGGATGATGACGACAGGGTGTGTCATATCACTGAGGTGACTGAGGCACCTTTTACAAGCAGGTTCCCCATTGCCTTCCAGATGATGCTCACCATTACCTCTGGGCCGCCACAGATAGCCGGGCCCTGGCGAGACACGTTGAGAGACTTCCTTTAGCCACCTCTGGAGCACAGCAAGCTCCCCCGTAATTCAGAAGCTTCTGTTTACTTATCTGCTTCTTTGAAGTTATAGTTTGTGGTCTGGACCTCAAGGACGAGCTACTGGAATAATTAGAGATACCATTCCAAAGCTCATCTTGAAGAACGTAGTTATGAAACCAACTCAGCTTGGATTAATCAAGCAGGACACAAATGTTTGAGCTGCTGAGAACTGTTTATTCAACAGGATGTTAAATACAGTTGAGAGAAAGGGAGGAGGAGGAAGAAAAAAACTGGCACCACTTTCTGATCACACCTATGTTTAATTGCAATCATGGGTGCTTTGAGAGGCCATGAAACTGGGTGTTATCCGTTGCCAAGATAATACAGGATCCAATGAACCATTTCTAAGTTCATTCTAAGTTCTTCTAAGGAAGGTCTTTTTAGAAATGCAATAACAATAAATTACAATGACATATGATCTTTTCCTTTGTAGGCACCCAACCCAACGTAAGGGTCAAAAACTCAATCACCTGGATTATCCTCATACTATTTGTCATTCAGATTGCGGGCTTGGTAACCACCATCTTCGTTTTTACAAGTGAGTGACCCACTCGTGTTCCCTATCGATCGATCCAAGTTTCATCCTTTTTAAGAATAACTTACTACAGCTGGTCCTCAACTTCATTCATTTAGCGATTGTAAGTCGAGGACCTTTGAGACAGAAAATATCCCAGTCCTGGATCACCCACCTTAACAAAAGGATTCAGGATCCGTGTGAGGAGAAGAAGGCCCGGCGTTCAAGGCAGCCATGTCTTCGGTTCAGGCCCTATGGCAGTGATGAGGAAACTTTTTGTTAGGGTGTGCCGAAAGCGTGTGTGCGCCCACACTCACAATGCAATGTGACCTTCCCCCCCCACGCATGCACACGCAACACCCCTGCCCCATCCCCTTACCTGCACTGTGCATGTACGCGCCTCCCAGCTGATTTTTGGCCCATTTGAGGTCGTTTTCACCCTCCCAGCGGCTCGAAAGAAGCCTCTGCAGCCTCAGAAGGCTGAAACATGGCCCTTTGCGCATACGCAGTGCAGGTAAGTTTGGCTGGGGTTCGTGTGCCCGCACAAATGGCTCTCTGGCACATGTGCCACAGGTTCGCCATCACGTCCCTATGGATTCTACGGGGGCACTGGAAAAAATGGCTTATGATCGTTTCTCACACTTACGACTATTGCAGCATTCCCCATGGTAATTTTTGTGATTAAAATCCAGACACTTGGCAATTGACTCATATTTATGACAACTGCTGCGTCTCGGAGTCATGCAAATCCCCTTTTGTAACCGTCTAACAATGGGGAAGCCAGATTCACTTACTAAACATATTACTAACTTAACAACTGCAGTGACTCAGTTAACAACTGTGGCGGGAAAGGTCATAAAATGGGGCAAAACTCACCTAACAACTGTCTGGTTTAACAATGGAAATTTGGGGTTCAATTGTGGTCCTAACTGAGGATTATCTGTAATATTGTATGCACCATCAATGTTACTAATCCCCCAACTGCAGTGATTCACTTAGAAACTGTTGTGAGAAAGATTGTAAAACGGGGCAAATCTCACTTAATTGTCTCGCTTAAGCCACAGAAATTTTGGTCTCCGTTAGGTCAAGGACTACCTGTATCTTATGTAAACATGGACTACAGTTTTGCTTCCCCAAATGTTGAGAATAACTTCCCACATAACAGGCATGGTGGTTTACTTTGCAATATACACATTGGGGAGGTTAATTTATGAAAATGTTGGTTATTCCTTTGTTTCTCTTTCTTACTCCGGAGAACATCCCTCATAATCAGTGGAGGGGTTCAAAATATTTTACTACCGGTTCTGTGGGCGTGGCTTGGTGGGCGTGGTGTGGCTCGGTGGGCGTGGCAGGGGAAGGATATGTAAAATCCCCATTCCCTCCCCATCCCACTGACCTGCTTTCCAGATCCGTTCTCCTATGCAGGGCAACAAAAGAAGGCCCAGCCGATCAGCTGGGACTCGGGAGGCAGAGAATAGATGTGGGCGGGGCCAGTCAGAGGTGGCATTTGGTGGTTCTCCAAACTACTCAAAATTTACTCTACTGGTTCTCCAGAACTGGTCAGAACCTGCTGAATAGCACCTCTGGCTCATAAGCAAGCAAGCAGACAGTGGCTCAGTGCAGGGGACTGTTCATTGGTTTTCCTGCACTGTCATTCGGTGGAAATGTCACCCAGAAAGCCCAACAGACCATGGTTGGAATCCAAGCAGCCATTTTATTTTGGAATCTGTCAATTTTGCACAGAGTTTGGAGAATATCAAAGGGAGGCAAATCCTCGTTTAAATAAATATTTTTGTAACCGGGAGGGAACGAATGTGAGATGACTTTAATGATTCTGGTCCAGGAAGATTGCTGGACTCCAGCAGCTGTTTATCTGGCCTCCCTCCTTATCAGACATCTGTGTCAAAATACGGTTCATGAAAGGGAGGCTAAGACGCTGTCTGTCTCCAAATAAAACTGCCCAGAATTACACC
>NW_020769445.1:409219-428943 GCF_900518735.1 Pseudonaja textilis | reverse complement strand
ACCTACCGTAGAAATTCACTAAGTTGAGAAACATTCCTCTAAATCAGGGGTGGGGAACTATGGCCCTTTTATGTCTTGTGGACTTCAACTCCCAGAGTTCCTGAGCCAGCCACGCTGAGGAATTCTGGGAGTTGAGTTCCATGCTGGCTCAGGAATTCTGGGAGCTGAATCCCACAAGTGATAAAGGGGCCATAGTTCCCCACCTCTGTTCCCAAATGGAGGGCTGAGAGGACAATAATCTATTAAATCATGTGAATTTGTATTTTCAGAAGCTAAACCTCAGTTGCCTTCTGCTGCTGCCACCGCTTCCTGTTGCCCAACGGGCTGGCACATGAACCAAGGGATCTGCTATCATATTTTGGAAACGCAAGAGAGCTGGAATGCTAGTCAGAACCGTTGTCTCTCCCTTGGGGCCACCTTGGCTGTTTTGGGGGATCTAGAGAAACTGGTAAGAGAAGAATCTGTCAAAATTGATACCTGCAGTTTTGCTCAAGCAGGCCTTGCTAGTGGTTACTCTTTCGCCGTTTTATGAAATAAGAACTTGCCATTATATCTCCAGGATGCTCGAGGGATTTAAATCTCTTTCCAGTGTTGAGAAGATTCTCTGTACCCCAGAAGCAGACTGTGTAATTCAAGCAATCCGGATACTGGATTTTCTGCAGAGAATTCTGTTATTCAGGATAAAACGTTGACAGGAATAGCCAACAATACCCTATAGGCTCATGATCCAGATGATTCTTGACAGACTTGAACACTGGACACTAACCAAAAGAAATTCAGTACAGAAAAAAGTAAAGTCTTACACCTAGGCAAGAAAAAATATAGGTACATATAGATTGGGAGAAATTAGGTTAATAGCAGTAACTGTGACAGGTATCTTAGGGCCTTGGTGGACAACCAGCTAAATATGAACCAGCAGTGTGCAGCAGCAGCCAAAAAAGCTAATGCAACCCTAAATTGCATTAACAGAGGGATACAATCAAGATCAAGTGAGGTACTAATACCACTCTATAAAGCCTTAATAAGACTACACCTAGAGTACTGCATCCAGTTTTGGTCACCACACTATAAAAAGATGTTGAGACTCTAGAAAAAGTGCCAAGAAGAGCAACCAGGATGATTAGGGGACTGGAGACTAAAACATGTGAAGAACGGTTACAGGAACTGGGCATGGCTAATCTAGTGAAGAAAGAACCAGGGGAGACATGATAGCAGTCTTCCAATATTTGAGGGTCTGCCACAGAGAGGAAGGGGCCAAGCTATCTTTCAAAGCACTTGAAGGCCAGACAAGAAATAATGGATGGAAACTGAATAAGGAGAGATTCAAGCTAGAAATAAGGAGAAACTTTCTGACAGTGAGGACAATCAACCCATGGAACAGCTTTGCCTTTGGAACTTGTAGGATCTTCATCACTTGAGACTTTCAAGAAGAGATTGGATTCCCATCTGTCAGAAATGGTGTAAAGTCTTCTGCTTGGGTGGGGGTTGGGGGTTGGACTAGATGACCTACATGGTCCCTTCCAACTTTGTTGTTCTGTTATGTGTACGTACGTGCATATGTATGAAAAGTGATGATGGAAGAGGCACTTATGTCCTTCTGCGGAGTGCAGAGCTCAATTTCCAAAATGTTCTGAAACGTATAGTTTTTTTTTCTTTTTCTTTTTTAATTAAAAAACAAACAGATTGGCGCCATGAATGTCAAAGAGCCCTTTAACCACTGGATTGGCCTCCACAGAAGTTCTGAAGACAGATGGAAATGGCCAGATGGGACTCTATTTAAAAACATGTAAGTTCTTCCTACCATTGGATATTGAAAACCCATCGCCTCAATGAAGTCTCCCCAAAAATCATTATAATATGGCTCTTTAGGCAGATGTTTGCGGGTGAGGAAAGGTCATAGTAACCAGCAAGCATGAACATGTGAGGTTAGATGTTATAAAAGACCTGCCGCTGGTCTGTCACAAAGAGCTCAGAGGTTCTGGACTGGAATGGCATATAAACTGGAGGGAGGCAGAAAAAGAATAGTTTCCAAGGTACAAAAAGAAATTTAGATTGGTTCCAACTGTGTCTGCCTCATCCATCCATCCATCCATCCATCCATCCTTTCAAGAAGAGATTGAACTGCCATTTGTCAGACATGGTGTAGGGTCTCCCGCTTCAACGGGGGGTTGGACTAGATGACCTACAAGGCCCCTTCCAACTCTGATGATCTGTTAATCCATCCATTTATTCACTGACTCCAATAGGCAACTGGATTTTCTTGGTTTGTTTTTTTGCCCCTTGAAAACGTTTTGCTTCTCATCCAAGAAGCTTTTTCAGTTCTGAAGAACTTTTTCTGAAGTCCAAAATTCAGACGCTTTTGGCCACTGACTCAAGTTTATGACGGTTGCAGTATTCTGGACTCACGTGATCCACTTTTGCCGCCTTCTTATAAGCAAAGTCAACGGGGAAACCAGATTCACTTATCGACTGTGTGATTCACTTAACGACTGCAGTGATTCCCTTAGCAACGGTGGGAAGAAGGGTCATAAAACAGGGCAAAAAGAAGTGTTTCGCTTAACAACGGGAACATTGGGGTCAATTACAGTTGTAAGTCAAGGGCTACCTCTACTCTGAGAATACCAGCTCTTGTTAGCGCATTCTTCTCCCAGTGTGGGTGCCTCTCAGTGGTGGGCTTCAAATAATTTAACAACCGGTTCTCTGCCCGGTCGCTGGGTGGGCATGGCCGTGGTGGATGTGGCCTAGTCGGCCCCCTGCACCACTCTCGAGCAAAAACGGGCTGTAGAGGGCTTGTTTTCGACCTCCCTGTGCTCTGGAGGCTCTCTTGGAGGCCACAAATAGGCCCATTTTCGCCCTCCACAAGCCTCTGGGAGGCCCATTTTCCACTTCCCCAGGCTCCATGCGCCCCCTGCCCTTACCTGGGATCCAAAACGGGCCACGTGGCGACTCCTGGGAGGGGAGGGGCAGTGTAGGGTGGGGCCAGCCGGTCGTCGGAACTACCGGTTTGCCATACCGGACGTAAAATTAACATCCAGTTTCCCCGAATCGGTGCATACCACCTGAAGTCTACCCCTGCCTCTCTGAAGCTCTTTGGATAAGAAAGGCAACTTTAGGGGAACCCTTTTGCAAGCAAATTACAAATGCCGGGAACTTTCTCTGTTGCTTTGCAGCTTCGAAGTGGAGGGAGACGGAGGCTGTGCTTACTTGAAGAACGGAGCAGCGAGCAGCGCCGATTGTGCCGTCTGGAAGAAAGGACTGTGCAGCCTGAAAGGGTTAATGAACCACAAACTCTGCAGGGCAACATGACCTCGAAAGAATTCCTTCTGGAGAGAAAAAAAAAAGAGAGAGTTGGAGCCCTTCACTTTGTGTGCGTGTGTGGGTGTGCATGCAGCACGATAAATTTCTGTGGGTGGCCTTTTTCATCCGTGCAGGACATAAACGTTATTTTACACAGGATATAAAACTTCAAAAACTGGCTAGACTGGGAAAAAAAACAAAGTGATGTAAGACAAGATCTTAACGCATTTTAAGGTTGGTTGCCCCCCACCCCAATACGGGTTGCCTTGCCATCCTAACTAGGATTTTGGGGGACAAAAAAACACCCCTTGAATTTAGAAGGATTTTACTCTCAGGCAAATTAGAAGTCTGTTTTTAAGGTTATATTCATGCTGTGTGTTTTGGTACATTGCTGGATTGAGAGTGCTCTGCTACCTCATTTTTTTTTTCTCTTTAGTTAAAAACGATGCAGATTTGGAGAAGAAATACCTTAGAACTCTAGTCCATTTTGAGTAATTGTGTGGCCAGACTATGCTAAAACGGGTCAGGGTAGATGGTAATTCAGTGTATTGTAGGACACGCAGCTGTTAGTTCTGCATGTGGTATGAACTAGATTATCAAGGCCTAGTACTGTATGTTTGTATGGCATGTAATACATTGGGTGACCCCACCAAGAGGCTCAAAATCTTTATATCCACCAAAGCAATCCCTTAATTGCAAAACCTCATCGTCCTGATGCTTCAGACTTGGAGCCCAAACGTCAGAAGTAACCTCATGTTTCAGCAACAGAGAATTGTAAATCATCATGTAATCAACTCAAGCTTCTCCGTGCAGGGAGAAGATTTCTGCCCTTTTCCACAAAGGAGCATCCAACTTAGAATAACAGAGTTGGAAGGCACCTTGGAGGTCATCTAATCCAACCTCCTGCTCAGGCAGGAAACCCTATACCATTTCAGACAAATGGTTGTCCAATCTCTTCTTAATAACTTCCAGTGTTGGAGCATTCACAACTTCTGGAGGCAAGTTATTCCACTGATTAATTGTTTTGTCAGGAAATTTATCCGTAGTTCTGGGTTGCTTCTCTCCTTGATTAAGTTTCCACCCGTGGCTTGTTGTCCTGCCCTCAGGTGGCTTTGGAGATGGACTTGACTCCCTCTTCTTTGTGGCAGCCCCTGAGATTTTGAAATACTGCTGTCATGTCACGCATACACCCTTAGTCCTTCCTTTCATCAAACTAGACATACCCAATTCCAGCAACTGTTCTTCATGTGTTTTAGACTCCAGTCCCCTAATCGTCTTTGTTGCTCGTCTCTGCACCCTTTCTAGAGCCTCAACCTCTTTTTTTACATCGGGGGGGGGGGGGGGGGGAAAACTTTCCCCCCCTTTTCTTTTTTTTTTGGAGTTTTTTTTTGTTCAAGACGTAGAAGCTGAAACTCTTTATCCTTCCTGCCAACCCATTACTTAGACACCAATATCCCTGGGGCAGGGGAAATCAATGTGATCTATGGCAAGAATGCAGCAGCAGAAGCAAACAACAGTTTCGCAATGTCGGACAACTGGTAACGGAGCCCCAGACGGGTGTTCTCAGTCTGTACCCTTTGAGTCTAGCAGAGGGAACATTTCCTAGAAACTTAAGCCAGTCTGGCAGATGGTGCTCCTGTCTCATATTCAGGCATTGAGGGCATAGTTGCAGTACGGAGGGTATCGGTTACTCTGGCGAACAAGGATGCCCAAGAAGACGGTTCAACAAGCAAACGCTGCCAAGGAGGAGAGAGCTGATAATGGCAGCTCTGCCAAGTGTCTGCCTCAGTCTTTCTTCGGCGTATGCCTGAATGGGTTGCCCATTAAGCAGGAAGGAGCAATTTCAGATTTAGGATGGTCTGTGGGCCTTATTGAATAGGAAAATATGTGGCATGGGCAGAGTGTGGATGTCAGGCAGGGGTGGGCTTCTGGGGATTAGCAGGGGTTTGGGAGAGACCCTAGCTAAGATTCTGCACAGTTCAGAGAACCACCAAATCCCACTCCTGGCTGGCCCCATCGACCCCTCCCCTCCTGGGAATCCCCACGTGGCCTGTTTTAGATGCAGGTTAAGTGCAGGGCGCACGGGCCTCCCAGAAGTTTGGGAAGGCTGGAAATGGGCCCATTTCTGGCTTCCAGAGAGCCTCTGGAGCCCAGGGGGGCCATTTTCACCCTCCTGGAGGCTCGAGGAAAGCCTCCAGAGACTGGGGAGGGGAAAAATGCCCCCCCCCCCGTGGTGCAGGAGCAGGGGTGGGATTCTACCAGTTTGCACCTATTCGCTACAACAGGTTAACATTCTAAGCAGTTCGGAGAACCGGTTGTTAGAAGAAATTACTGGACTAATCCTGTAAGGAAGGCAGGAAGGAAACATTCTGGTTTTGCTTACAGAAACTACCTCTCAGTTAACCCTTATTACATTCTTGGCAGGACTAGACTTCCTGTCTCAGGAACTTCTCACAGAGTTTTTTTTCCTCCTTTGCTGGTACTTTGCTTGTGTGGAGTGACCATTCAAAGTTACAATGGCACTGGCAAAAGTGACTTATGACCATTTTTCACACTTACGACTGTTGCAGCATCCCCACAGTCATGAGAGGCCAGGGGAGGAGATGCGTGCCTCGATGTTAGTGATGTTGAGTTGGCCACACCCAGCCAATAACATGACCACCAAGCCATGTCCACCCAGTCACATGACCACCAAGCCACACCCACCACCTAAGCCACACCCACAGAACTGGTTGTTAAAAATTTGAATCCCACCCCTGTGCAGGAGGCCGACTAGGCCATGGTCAAGATGGCCACACCCAGCAAGCAACCGGGCAGAGAACACTTTGCTAAAAAATTTTAAGCCCACCCTGATGTCAGGTGAGTGTATCTGATCTTGTAGCTCACAAAAGAGAAAGAGAGTCAAACCAAGGCAGAAGGGAAGATGGATCACCTTCGAAAATGTTGGTCTAACTCAACCTTGGTGACTTGAAGGTGTGTGGACTTCAACTCCCAGAATTCCCCCTAGGATAAGTGTATCCTACTTATGTTTGGCTCTGACCTTTCTCTCCCCTTTGCTTCAGGCCCACAGATTGCACACTGATGCACATGCGCGCGCGCGCGCACACACACACACACACACACACACACAGATACCAGATTGTCTCTGAGGGAAAACGATCCCTGGTAAAAAAACCATGACCCAAACTTGTTACGAAAGATTTGGAAAGAAGTTAGCTAAATGCATAAAGGGTTTGGGTTGTTGTTGTTTTTTAGGTTTTAAAAAGATAAAGCCATATTAGCACATCTTTAGGCAGTCCTCAACTTATAACCATTCATTTAAGTATTGTTCCAAGTTAACAATGGCAGTAAAAAAAAGTGACTGTTTTTCACACTTAATGGCCATGCAGCATCCCCATGTCATATGACCAGAATTTGGGTGTTTGGCAACCGGTTCATATTTATGACGATGTCAGTGTCCTGGGGTCATGTGATCAACTTTTATGACCTTCTGACAAGCAAAGCCAATGGACTGATTCACTTAACAGCTGTGGGAAGAAAGATCGTAAAACGGAGCAGAACTCATTTAACAACTGTTTCCTTTAGCAACGGAAATTTTGAACTCAATTATGGCCATAATTTGAGGATTACCTCTATTCAGGAAAGAATAAATGGGATTTTGGTTTTTTGGAACTGCTAAAGGTACACCTTATTGTTTTCATGCTAGGGCTAATTTTTTTGTAATATAGAAGACGGGACGCCCTTTGGTCACTCAAAAACAACAACAACCCTCTCCCCTCTGGTTAAAAAAGTTGTGACTTTTTAGAAGGGGTATCTTGAAATGGCTGTCTTCCAAACAAGCTGAAACTTTTAGAAAATCTTTAGAATACTTCATCTTATTACACAGTTGTGGAAGCCTAGAGGAACTGTTTGATGAATTAGATTTGCACCTTTGCCTTTACCTGACTGCAAATTCTCAGAATACCACATAATGGATTTTGCGGCCCAGGTATGATTGCTCAACAGGTTGATTTGGGCTTAATGGGGTTTCTGAATCCAGCCATTTTGGTCTGTAAACCATGATTCATGACCTATCCTGGAAAGCCAGCCAAGTGTGTTTTAATCAGTTTAGTACAGTGGTGGGATTCAAATATTTTTAGTACCGGTTCTGTGGACTTGGTAGGCATTGCATGGCTTGGTGGGCATGGCAGGGTTAGGGTCAAGGATACTGCAAAATCCCCATTCCCTCCCCACCCCACTAACCTGCTTTCCAGCTCCATTCTCCTGTGCAGGGCAACCAAAACTGACCCAGCCAATCAGTCGGGACTCAGGAGGCAGAGAATAGATGGGGGCGGGGCCAGTCAGAGGTGGGATTTGCCGGTTCTTCGAACTACTCAAAATTTCCACTACTGTTTCTCCAGAACTGGTCAGGACCTGCTAAATATCACCTCTAGTTTAGTAATATTCTGTTTAATAAGACCACAAGTACCTGAGCTTACAAAATGTTAAACCGGGATTAATGTATGAACCTAGCCATTGACATGAGAGGGGGTGTTTACACATGCTAAGCTACGGATTGTGGAACTGTGTAATTTACTGAGGGCTTCACATATATTAACACAAAAACCATGGCTTACAGCAGTGGTAGCTAACCTTTTTGGGCTCCTGTGCCAAAAATTGTGCGCTCGTGTGCCAGTGTGCTAGCACCCAGAAGGCAATGTGTGTGCTCCACCCCCTGTGCATGCACACGCAATCCCTCCCCGCCACTCCCTTAACTGCACTGCACCTCACAGCTGATTTTCAGCCAGTTTGAGGTCATTTTCAGGCTCCCAAAGGCATGAGGAAGGCTTCTACAGAGGCCTGTTTAGTCACTTCCAGTATTACAGGAAGTAATGAAACGGGCCTATTATTCGGCCTGCAAAGCTTGCAGAGGCTTTTTTCAAGCCTCTGGGAGGCCAAAAAAGGCTTCATACCAGCCAAAAAATCAGCAGTGAGGTGCACACATGCGCAGTGAGGTAAGTTTGCCTGTGGGTTGCATGTTGGAACAAATGGCTCTGCGTGCCATAGGTTCGCCATCACGGGCTTATACATTACAAAGCAGCTGCGCTTCAGAAGCAGGACATAACGGATAGAACAAGAGCCCAAGTGGGCGGGTGGGCCCAATAGCAGACTGTCAGAGAGAGCCGTTTCGGTCTCGTTGGTGCTATCGGCTCGATAGAACCGGGCCGAACCAGTAGAATACCACCACTGTCTTGGTCCTTCTTTTCACTAGACTAGCCATACCCAATTCCTGCAACCATTCTTCATGTATTTTAATCGTCTTTTTGTTGTTCTCTTTTTATAATGTGGTGACCAATAATTGGATGCAATATTTCAGGTGTCATCTTATTAAGGCTTTATAAAGCAGTACCATTACTTCTCTCGTGATCTTGATTTTATCCCTCTGTTAATGCAACCTAGGATTGCACTGGCTGCCTTTTGGGACGGGTGGCTGTTGCTTTTGGTGGAATAATCAACGGTGGAACAATCAGGGCATGTTTTGGGTGAATGTGGTTTATTCTAAGCTACAAACCACCGGCATCTGAAGGCCGCCTCTAAACCCTTGATTGTCATGAAGATAGCAGAGCCTTGAGGCTTCTCCGTATCTCTGTGAAGGATTTGTGGGAATTGAAGCCCTATCTTGAGGGATGATGGTGGATATCAGGGCATGTTTGGCTGAATGTTGTGTGAAGCTTGAAGACAGCATAGCCTTGGGACTTCTCTGTATCTTTTGTTGAGGCTTCCCAAATCACAGAGACTAGTTATGTCTCAACCTTCTCAAGGTCATGAGAATGATTAGTACTTGCCACATTCGGGCGTCTCTATGTGTTCACCCTTTGGATAATCTGTATTGAAACAGGCAAACCTGACATTTAGATGGTCGTGGTGATATGTTACGTAGGAGGCAGATGTTAAAGCAAGTCCTCTTTCTACTCTGCCCAGACCAAAAATGGGTGGGTGAGACGAAGGTCTGAGTCCAGGAAACTCAGCAAGGCAGCTACTGAGTTTGCAGGAGCCAAAATATCAAATCTGTCAAATTGAGAATTTATTGCAGTGCGAAAGAGCAGAGTGGAGCTGTCATGTGAACATTTTGCCACCAGGTGGCAGTATGTGCTTGAGATGTTAGCTGGTTGTGAAAGAGATCTAGAATAAGAGAATTATATAATTCAGTATAATATGATATACTGTAGACATTGTGTTTTCCATTCCTTTTAAAGAAAATCAAATAGAATCCTAGATTAGAGAAACAAAATCTCAGCATACTAGATAATTTCGATGGAAAGTTAAACTGATAGCACTTGGAATTCTTTTTTTTTTAACCTGAGTACTGGCTATCAAATCAAATATAATATAATGTTCCAATGATAAAGGTAACCTTTCATCACTTATCAAGCAACTCTGGATGGCTTGCAATATGATAAAAGTGACAATATAAGACTTTAAAACAATAAATATTAACATCCAAAAGGTTAGGACTCAGTTACAGAGATGAGCATTGATGATGTTACGTTTTTTGGTAATGAAACGTCTGCATGAAAACAATCAAATTCAAACACCACCCAGGGCCCTACAGAGACAATGAATGCAGCCCTTGGAGATGTGAAAGAAAATGGGAATAGAATGGGGTGAAATGATTTAAAAATTCCTTTTTTCCTATCCAAATAACCAGGCATGTGTTTTTTAAAAATTGAAACTTTCTATGTCATGCACTGGCCATACATTTTTGCTTTCTGCCTTCCTGAGAACTTCTTTCACACACAGTTCCACTCCCTCAAACCTCCAGATGTTGGTAAATAAGAGTCTTCTTCCTAGAGAGTCATCATGATGACAGAAGAACATGCATCCACCTTGGTGGTAGTAACCCCCTAAAATTGACCTTCCTGTTGAATCTCTAAGAATGATAACAGATAACAGATAATCAGAGTTGGAAGGGACCTTGTAGGTCATCTAGTCCAACCCCCCACCCACCCAAGCAGGAGACCCTACACCATTTCTGACAGATGGGAGTCCAGTCTCTTCTTGAAAGTCTCAAGTGATGAAGCTCCCATAACTTCCGAAGGCAAAGCTGTTCCATTAGTTGATTGTTCTCCCTGTCAGAAAGCTTCTCCTTATTTCTAGGTTGAATCTCTCCTTGTTCAGTTTCCATCCATTATTCCTTGTCTGGCCTTCGGGTGCTTTAGAAAATAGCTTGACTCCTTCCTCCCTGTGGCAGCCCCTCAAATATTGGAAGACTGCTATCCTGTCTCCCCTGGTTCTTCTCTTCACTAGACTAGCCAAGCCCAGTTCCTGTAACGGTTCTTCATATGTTTTAGTCTCCAGTCCCCTAATCATCCTGGTTGCTCTTCTCTGTACTTTTTGTAGAGCCTCAACATCTTTTTTATAATGTGGTTACCAAAACTGGATGCAGTACTCTAGGATTTATAGAGTGGTAGTAGTACCTCACTCGATCTCAATTGTATCTCTCTGTGAGAATGGATATGAGAAATTCTCCTTTCAATCTTTCTGTCCAGATTTCCTTGGCAGAGAAATTAGCAATCAGCTCAATTTCAAGATGAAAATGTTAGATTCTACCCAGCCAAGATATAGGTAGTCCTTGACTTACAAACCATTGGTTTGGTGACCTTCAAAGGTACAACTGGCACTGGACAAAGTGACTTATGCCTGTTTTTCATACTTACGACCACTGCAGGATTCCCATGGTCATGTGATCAAAATAAATGTGGACATCTGGCAACTGTTCCGTATTTATGACAGTTGCAGTGTCCTGGGGTCATGGGATCCGCTTTTGCGACCTTCTGACAAGCAAAGTCTATGGGGAAGCCAGATTCACTTAACAACCAGGTTACTAACCTAACAACTGCCGTGATTCACTTGATAACTGGGGCAAGAAAGGTCATAACTCACCTAACAAAACTCACCTGACAACTGTCTTGTTTAACAACGGAAGCTTTGGGTTCAGTTGTGGTCCTAATGAGAGGTATGCAGTTGTACTCCACTAGGGGACACTGATGTACAAATATGAAGTTAAATTGGGATTCATTTTTAGAAATGAATTACAAGGCTGCTAGGAAAAGCTGGGGATTATGGGTTTTGCAGCCCAATGGCTCTGGGGGTATCAAATTAGAGAAGGCTGACCAAAGAAATCACATTTCTCTTTTACACCCGGTTAAAAGAAAAAGAAAAATGTCTCCGTTTTGGTTTGTCACGCAATTTATACATTAGCATCCACGTAAGCTTATGAAACTTCTAAACCGTGGCTTGTTCACAGCTGCTTGCCTGAAGAAGCAACAAACTGGATGGCTTTGCACAATAGACTAAGCCACAAACCATCGTGAAATGTAGTTCAACAGCATGTTCAGCCAAAAAGATGACGCACTGCGTTATACCAGAGGTGCTTTTTTCAAAGGAGCAGCTGGGGTTTCTGGTTTTTCTTTGAAGACATTTCACTTCTCATCCAAAAAGTTTACTCAGCTCTGACTGGATGGTGGGTAATGCAAGGATCTATATTCCTTGCAGACAGCTGGTCATTTGCATCTTTTTAGCCGGTGGGTTGTTAAGGTCATCTGTGTCCTCGAGGTCACCTGAATGGTATAAATGGGTGTGGAGCCTTCTTGGAACCGCTGAAAGGACTGTGTTGTAGACTGGAGATAGATGATGGGAGAAGGGGTTGAGAAAGGGTCCCTCAATTTTGACATAGATGGACTCAGTGGTGGTATTAAAAAATGTTTACTACCAGTTCTGTGGGTGTGGCTTGGTGGGTGTGTCAGGGGAAGGTTACTGCAAAATCTCAATTCCCCCCTCACCCCACTAACCTGCTTTCCAGCTCCATTCTCCTGTGCAGGGCAACAAAAGAAGACCCAGCCGATCAGCTGGGACTCAGGAGGCAGAGAATAGATGGCAGGAAGGGCCAGTCAGAGGTGGGATTTGCCGGTTCTCCGAACTATTCAAAATTTCTGCTACCGGTTCTCCAGAACTGGTCAAAACCTGCTGAATACCGCCTCTGGATGGACTCCACTTTCAAACCAGTGTCTCCAAAATGTGGACTTTGCTGTCTTCCAAAGAGTGGCCTTTGTCTTTTAAATGCAGGTGGACTGCTGAATCTAGTCCTGATGTGTTTGTTCTCCTATGTTGTGCCATGCATTTATGAAGTGGCTGTTTTGTTTCCCCAATAGACAGGTCTGCACATGGCGCACCGCATTAAAGAGGCCATCCATGTCAACGTTGAACAGCTTGTCAGAAGGTCACAAAAGGGGATCACATGACCTGAGGCAACCATCATAAATACGAACCAGTTGCCCAGCGCCTGAATTTTGATCATGTGACGAAGGGGATGCTGCAACAGTCTTAAGTGCGGTTGTCATAAATACATGCCAATTGCCAAGCATCCACGTTTTTATCACGGGACTTTGGGAAGGCTTCAACAGCTGTTAAAAATGGTCACTTTGAATGGTCACTAAACGAGATGGTTGGACAACAAGGATCACAAGAGGAGATTGGACTGCCATTTGTCAGAAATGGTATAGGGCCTCCCGCTTGGGCAGGGGGTTGGACTAGGTGATCTATAAGGTCCCTTCTAACTCTGATTATCTGTTATCTGTTATCTGTTACCTGTACAAAGTTGGTTGGAGAAAGAAGTGTAGCTGGAAAATTTATTCTTTGCATTTGGTGTTTAGGACTGAGTTGCTCTTTCAGTGCAAAACGAGGAAAATATAACAATAACAGTATTTGCCCCGGAGCCTCAGTGAAGAAAAACAACGTGTTTCTGGCTATAATGGCGAATGAAATGAACCCTAAGAGATTCTAAGCTTTCTCTTGAGTTTTTTTCCAGGATCTATACCACCCTCCAGTGGAAAAGGATATTAGAGCCCAGAAATAGTTAATAAGTGACTTAGTTCAAAAATTTCCTTGAAGATTAATGAGGTGTGACCGACTCATAATGGGATATGACAGAGACAAATAGCCAAGAGGGAAGAACTGATGAATAATGGGGCAATGTCTTAAAGTCTCCTTAATATTGGAGTTCAAATAACAGATAACAGATTACCAGAGTTGGAAGGGACCTTGTAGGTCATCTAGTCCAACCCCCCGCCCAAACAGGAGACTCTACACCATTTCTGGCAGATGGGAATCCAATCTCTTCTTGAAGGTCTCAAGTGATGGTGCTCCCACAACTTCCGAAGGCAAAGCTGTTCCATTGGTTGATTGTTCTCACTGTCAGAAAGTTTCTCCTTATTTCCAGGTTAAATCTCTCCTTGTTCAGTTTCCATCCATTATTCCTTGTCTGGCCTTCAGGTGCTTTAGAAAATAGCTTGACCCCTTCCTCCCTGTGGCAGCCCCTCAAATATTGGAAGACTGCTTTCCTGTCTCCCCTGGTCCTTCTCTTCACTAGACTAGCCAGGCCCAGTTCCTGCAACTGTTCATTGTATGTTTTAGTCTCCAGTCCCCTACAGTTCATTTATATATTCGCAAAATTGCAAATTTTATGAAGACAGAAGGTTTAAAAACTGGTTGAAAGCTTTCTGTGAAACCTTCTCAGCCATTGGCTGAACTGCTGTGATGTCAACAGAAGCGTCCACTGATCAGTGTTTCTCATTCCTTGGCACCCGGCTGAGGAATTCTGGGAGTTGAAGTCCACCTATTTCAAAAGTGACAAGGTTGAGAAACACAGCCACAGATTCTGACTGTTGAGAATTAAAGTTATAGAAGATGCAGTCATGGCAAAAAAGAAAAAAAGGGAAATTTATTTAATAAGGTAAAGCAGCCAATTTTTATGTTAAATTAATCTTGCCAATGGATTTTTTTTGGGGTGGGGAGGCTTTCATTTATAATCCAAAATATGGTATGAGAAACAGATAAGCTGACCAAGGTTTTACACTGTGGAAACTTGGTTGTTTCCAACAATCAAGATGCTAGAGCTGGCCTTGTTCGTGGTGACTGGCTTAAAATTCTGGAAATCCTAAATCCAGAGTCAATATCTATTTACTTCCATGCTTGTATTAATAGGAGAGATTCACATACTTTGCTAGGCGAGAGCTTTCTTTGCTATGTAAGTCAGAGTGATGTTCTTCCTACCCAAAATTGCCAGCCGCTGTCTACAATCAGCAGTGCAGGGTTTATCCATTTGTTTATCATCTGCTTTTCCAATACAGGGCACTCCCCCCCCACCCCCCAAAAAAATCAAAAATAAAATAGAAGCAATGAAAAGCAAAGGAAAAGAACTCGCTAGACCAGGGCCTCCAAACTTGGCAACTGAAAAGACTTGTGGACTTCAACTCCCAGAATTCTCCAGCCAGCTGGTGCCAAATTTGGAGACCTCCTCGCTAGGCCACCGTGGCCTATTTAAAGACGTGAAATGTATCATAGCATATTGATTGATTATCATTCAAGTAAGAACCCAGAATGACCAAACAGGAAACTTGGTGGGACTAATTAATGCATTAGAAAAAAGGGGTAGTGCAGAGACTGAAATGTTGATTGAAATGTGGAGCGGAGGAGAGGGGAGAAGGGAGGGGAGAGTGGTGGGAAGGGGAGGGTAGGAGAGAGGAGGGCAGGAGAAAGGGGAGGGGGGAGGAGAAGGAAGGGGAGGGAAGAGCAAGGGAGCGAAGCGAGAAGGGATGAAAGGAAGAAGGAAAGGAAGGAAAGTAGCGACAAAAGAAAACAGAAGGAAGTGACTTCAAAAAAGCATGCTGAAGATAAGTAGCTTACTACTTCTGAGGTTAAAAATAGCTTCTTATGCAACTTTGCATTTTTGCAAATGATTCATACCCACTAAACGATGTAATTTGGATCTGGTGACTGCATAAGAGATCATAATGGGCTATGAGGAAATTGCAAGTTTTCCTATCGTCGTTCTGAAGCCCCCCTACCCATCCTCTTCCCGCCAAGGGCTCGGTCTTGAGTGTCAAGGGGGGGGGCAGGGGGAGGGAGGATGGACTCCTCCCAGCAGACTCTGGATGTCTGGAATTTCTGGCTGGTTTTACTTGCTGGGAGGTACCGGTGGTGGTGGGGGAGCCGAGTTTGAAGATTAAAAGAACTGACACATAATGAAAACAACTGAGGTTTTACTGTCACGGTGCTTTTTTAAAAAATATAATTCTATCCTTTAAAAAAATTAGAAAGAAGATGGAAGACTAATAGAAACTCATGTAAAGTTAAAAAAGAGGAAGATCAAAGGAAGAACAAAACAAAGGAAAAAAAATAGGAAGTAGCTTTCCAATTTTCTTTACAGCAGTTATAAGTAACCATTATAACTTTACTTCTTGTTCTACGGTTACATCTTTGCTTTTTTCCTACAATTTATACTTTGTAGTTATCAAAACCATAAATCACAAGTTCCTTTTTTTTCCTGTTTCACACAAAAAGTCTACAAGCTTTCAGTCAGCAGTAAACGTAGATTTCGTCTTTTCTCTGATCAAGGATGTCAATTTGGCCATTTCAGCATCTTCTATTGGGAGCATTTTTTTTATTTTTATTGATTTATTTGTATCCCACCGTTTTACAAAAACTCAAGGTGATAGACATATTCAACATACCTTCCTCCAATTTTCTCCACAGCAGCAATCCTGGGAGGTGAGTTGGACCAAGAGAGAATGACTGGCCCAAAGTCACATGCAGCTGGTTTTCATGGCTAAGGTGGGACTCGAACTTACGATGTTCGGCTTTCTCGCCTGATGTCTTAACCACTAGACCAGTGGTCACCAACCAGGGGGCCGGGGACCACTGGTGGTCCGCAAGAAAATTTTGGTGGTCCTCAGAGAAATGTCCCCCCCCCAAAAAAAGCAATTAATCCAGGCTGTGTGGGAACACAAGGCTACACCACCCACATGGCCCACAGGAACACAAGGCTTGCATCGCTTGCATTGCGAACAACATGAGGTAGTGAGGGGAGGGGGAAAGGGTGGAACTTGCCCCACTCGTCCCATGAGCCTCGCCTGGCCACCGGGCTCCTTCTTTCCACTTCTTTCTTCTTCTGCTTTTGGCTTTATGCAAGGAAAGCAGCAGAAGCAGCAGAAGTCTTTCTTTCTGTCCCCCAAACTCCGCCAGAAACGAATCTTTGGGACCCTTCAAGGCATCCTGTTCCAAGAGGCTGCACCGGCATGACAAGTCTCACAAAGACTCATTTCTGGCGGAGTTTGGGGGAGAGAAAGAAAGACTTCCGCTGCTTCTGCTGCTTTCCTTGCATGAAGCCAAAAGTCTCTCCCCTGCCCTCCCCCCCCCAAGAACGGAGCTGGAGATGGTATCTTGTGATCCCAAATAAAGAACGATCGATCGGTAGGAAAATGGAGTGGGGGATTTTCCTGCAGTCTTTTTGGGTGGATTTTCCCAGGGTCTCTGGTCCGCGGGATTTAAAATAATGAGTTTGGGGGTCCCTGAGGTCCAAAAGGTTGGCGACCCCTGCACTAGACCAACCTGGCTTCTTAATACTGAGGCTTTCCATCTTTGCACAAATAATAATCTCACTGCAGTTATCAGTTTACAGGCGGCTGTTATATATAAGTTGGGTTGACAAAATCAGAAATGAGGAGGTGATAAGTTGCCTGGGAAAGCCAAGGGAAATCATCAAAACCATAAAAAAGAAAAAGTTAGAATATTTGGACATGTGATACGACACCCAGAAAAATATGGCATAGTTCACTTAATCCTTTATCCTAAAATTGAAGACAAATGAAGTCCAGGCAGAAAAAGAACATCATGGCTTCAAAATCTAAGAAACTGTTTTCGACAAAACTCAGAAGCACTTTTTCGTGCGGCTGTTGATAAAAATAGGGATTGCCAACGTGATTGTCAACGTCCGACGACAGAAATGACACAAGAAGTAGAAGTTATCAGCCATAGAAGCAAAGCTGCTTTTTTTTTTCCAAACCATTTATTAGTCCCCACAGAAAAGCCTCCAATTTCAGTTGTATGTTCGTCTTAAAATCCTCTGCATTCTCACATGTATTTGAATCCAGAACTTTCTAACTTTTTTACATATTCACCAAACACGATACAGTTAAAATGGCTCTTCTAATGGGTCATGTAGGTTTTATTACAGCATCACTTCTGAGGTGGCGTAAAACATTTCCTTCCGCAATCGGAAGGTCTCTCTATGTGTTCTCTTGAGTCACCTCCATAGACCTCTGTGGCTTCTCCTGAATCATCACCATCTTAGGTTGTTAGGCTAGCAGTCAGAGAAAGATGGAAAGGAACTGGCTCTGTCCACGTTTCTGCATTCCTGTGATACCCATCCTATTATAGCTACTTCTTCACCCTATACACCATGATTCATCCTTCCATCATTGGATGACTGACCACCCAGAAACCTTGCATCGAAGAGCAGAATAAGAAAGAAAAGGCTCCTTTTAGGCATATTCCAGGCATGTTTGTTTATTTATTTATTGATTTGATTTGTCGATCGCTTACAAGATAACAGGTATAAGTATAAACATAGTTATGAGTTCATGAAATGGATACATATAAGAAAAATAAAAAATAAAAGTAACGATAGGACAGGGACGGTAGTCACGTTGGTGCGCTTATGCACGCCCCCTACAGACCTCTTAGGAAAGGGGTGAGGTCAATAGTAGACAGTCTAAGGTTAAAGTTTCTGGGGTTGGGGGAAGAAACCCCAGAGTCAGGTAGAGTATTCCAGACACTGACCACTCCGTTGCTGAAGTCATATTTCCTGCAATCAAGTTTGGTGCGGTTTACCTTGAGTTTGTATCTATTGTCTGCTCTTGTGTTGTTATGGTTGAAGCTGAAGTATTCATTGTCAGAAGAATGGGGGATTCTGGGAGTTGAAGTCCATACATCTTCAGGTTGCCAAAGTTAAGGCATCCTGTTTTCTCCCGGTTTGGACTGGTTCGGGTGAACCGGATGTTAAATTTGCATCTGGTTTGCCGAACTGGTATTTGAACCAACCGGCTGGCCCCGCCCTGCCCTTCCCACCCCTCCCAGGAGTCTACGCATGACCCATTTTCGATGCAGAAGTGCAGGGTCCACACAGAGGCTCTGGGAGGGGGAAAAAAACGGGCCTTCCAGGGGAGGCCGTTTTCATCCTCCCAGAGGCCCAAGGGAAGCCTCCAGACCCTTGGGAAGGAGAAAAACGGCCCTCCCGGAAGTTCCCATAGGCCACACCCACCATGGCCATGCCCACCCAGCAACTGGGCAGCGAACCGGTTGCTGGGATTTTTGAATTGCACCCCTGCCTGTTTTAGACATACTTTCACTAAGTGACAGGAGCTGGCTAAGACTTAGCTAGGCTTGAAATCCTAAACTGGCTTAGAGTGAGATTGGATATACTTGGAAAGGAGACCACCAGGAGACCACAAGGTCATTGACCATCAATTGGGAATTCAAAAGCATCTCCTGAAAAAAAGGTGATGGCAAACAACACCTGTATTGCAGGTAGCCCTCAACTTACCACTACATTGGAGCCCAAAAGATCTGTCATTAAGTGAGACCATTGTTAAGTGATTTTTGCCCATTTTACAGCCTTTCTTGCCACAGTTGTTAAGTGAATCATTCCAGTTGTTAAGTTAGCGACACAGCTGTTAAGTGAATCAAGCTTCCTCATTGATTTTGCTTGTCAGGGGGTCACAAAGCAGGATCCCATTGATCCCTGGACACTGCAAGCATCATAAATAAGTTGCCAAGCACCTAATTTTTGATCATGTGACCATGGGGATGCTCCAATGGTCATAAGTGTGGAAAACGGCCCTAAGTCACTTTTTTCAGTGTCGTTGTAACTTTGAAGGGTCACTAAACTGTTGTAAATTGAGGACAACCTGTATTACCAGGAAAACCATATAGATGCATTCAATTATTGGGAATTAGATGCAACTTTATCTAATTTTTTACACCGGCAAAAGGTACAATAGTAACCAAGACTCCAAAAGTGTAGGGAGAAAGGTTTAAAAGGAGGCAGGGCCTGTCCTTCTCATAACTCAAGAGCTGGAGCAAAATATTGAGAGAATATGCAAATAATTTATTTGGCTCCCTTTGAGCAATTATAACCCACTGGTGGATTATAAATACTTCAAGGAATAAAAGGAAACAAAAGAAATTTCCCCAGATTTCACAGTCATAAAAACAATAACTAAGGAATTAAGATACTGCAGGTGTTGGGCAAGCATCTGTCAAACAACAGGACATCAAGGTAGCCATCTAGTGACAGAGTAACTATAAATTTTACTGCCAAACAAGGATGACAAATTTCAGTAGTTGATGTGGCAACAGATAAGCCGCTAGGGAGGGAAGTGAGCCTTTGCATACCTGAGTGCATTCCTAACAGGTGAGTCAGTTGAGGGAATAACCCAGCTTCTGACTATCCAGGTCGTACTCGGCCACGAGGAAGCGAGAAGGGAAATATCCCCAGAAGAAAGAGGGGTGCTGAACCAGGATTATCTGTTCAACAAGGAAGCTGAAAG
>NW_020769445.1:389050-402546 GCF_900518735.1 Pseudonaja textilis | reverse complement strand
TTGTATTGTATTGTATTGTATTGTATTGTATTGTATTGTATTGTATTCTATTCTATTCTATTCTATTCTATTCTATGCTGTTCTGTTCTATGCTATGCTATGCTATGCTATGCTATGCTATGCTATGCTATGCTATGCTATGCTATGCTATAAGTGAGACATTTATAAAGTGAGGTTTTGCCCGGTTTAACTACTTTTCTTGCAAAGAAGAAAGGATTGCAAAATTGCATGTGACTCTCTTTAACAATTGCCCTACTTAGCTATGGAGATTCTGCTTCCAATTGTGGTGCTAAGTAGAGAAGCAGCTGTACAGCACGTCAGTTTAAGCCTTGGTGGCTTAAAGCAAATCCCTTTCTTTTGGGGGCAAAATTGACTAACCAGAAACACCCAAGTAGGACATCTGGACAATAAATCTTCCTGCTTCTGCTGTCTATGGAGATTCTCAGTCATGCAGGTCAGGTTTGTCCCAAAAGGTGATTTTTTTCAAGAGGGAACTGGACCTTCTGGTTTTTCTTTGAAGACGTTTTACTTCTTCTCCAAGAAGCTTCGTCAGCTCTGACTGGATCCTTCTATTTCCCTCCATCCAGTCAGAGCTGAAGAAGCTTCTTGGATGAGAAGCAAAACACCTTCAAAGAAAAACCAACTTCCTGCAACAGAAACAGGTTCCTTAGGCATCTTAAAAACAACTTTAGTGGTTACTGAATATATTGTGTGCACCAATGTCCAGCTGTGAATATATGATAGTCTCTTTTCAGGAAGATGTTTAATTCCAAGTCACCTTGAGTTACGAGAAGTTGGGCAGCCAACTAACTTGTATAAATAAATGAATAATTTCCCTGTGCCTCTAATAAACTCAACGGAGATCTGCGCAGGAAATGCAATAATAAATTAATCTAAGGGTGATTCAAGACTCTAAGGAATCTGGTTTATTTTTAATTTAAAGGGGAACATGCGTCGAGGCTTCTAACAATAACAACAATAATAGAGTAGAACTTCTGGTCGCGAACGCTTCTGACCCTGACCAAATTAGGTGACGACCAAGAATTTTGCAAAATTTTTGCATCTGGTCGGGAACAAATACTCGGGTGGCGATCGAACACAGTCGCGGCAATTTCCCCTTCCGGGCCATTTTTTTTGTACGCGCATGCGCAGTCAGTCTCGCTTCCGGTCAGCCTGGAAACTCATATGGTTTTGGGGGTTAGCTGGGCAGAAATATTTTGTCATTGCCTTCTGCTAAAATGCATTCTAATTCTCATTCCAATACAGGTAGTCCTCGGTTTACAACCATTCCTTTAGCAAACATTCAAAGTTACAACATGCTGAAAAAATGTGACTTGGGTCCGATCCTCGCACTTGCAACCATTGCCCCATCCCCACAGTCACACGATCAATTTTTTTCATGAAGCAGAAATTTTTCCAGAGACCTGCCATCCTTTCTTTCCACGAGCACCTCTTAAGAATCTGTAGATTAATGGCCTACATCAGGGGTGTCAAACTCGATTTCATTGAGGGCTGCATCAGGGCTGTGTTTGACCTCAGTGGGGGAGGGAGGCAGAGCAGTGGTGGCATTCAGCCGGTTCACACTGGATTGGGTGAACCGGTAGCAAGGATTTGGTGTGGCTCCCCGAACTGATAGTAAGTTCTGGCTGGCCATGCCCCTGACCCGGTTGCCCTCCCGCCCGATGCTCGCTTCACCCCGCCCACCTGACATTCACCTAAAGTATTTCTTTCTTTTTTTTCTCCTCCCAACAATCAGCTGTACATACGATCAGCTGTGCCGAGATTGCTGAGGCACAGGAAAGCAAAAAATGGAGGGAAGGCCTCAGCCCTCCCTCCATTTTTTGCCTTCCTGAGCCTCAGGGGAGCCTTATGGGAGCAAAAATGCCCCACCAGAGGCTCTTCTGAGGCCAGGAAGCTCCCAAAACGGAGCGTGAAGAGGTGCTGCGTGCTCCTCCCATGTTCTGTTATTTTTCTTCCTGAGCCTTAGAGGAGCCTATGGGAGCAAAAAATACCCCCCCCCCGAGGCTCCTCTGAGGCTCAGAAGGCCCAAAAAATGGGTGTGGGGGTGGCTGCAAAAAAAAAAAAGCCACACCCACCCAGTCACATGGCCAAGCCCGCTAAGCTACACCCACAGAACCGGTAGTAAAAAATTTTGAATCCCACCCCTGGGGCAGAGGGGTATGGCCAGCATGGGCGTGGCCAGCTCGACATCACTTGTGTCAGGGGCACCTGTGGTGGCCCAAGCGCTCTGCCAGTGAAAATGGGCTCCTGAGCTCTGTTTTCGGCTGTGACGGCCTCCTGCAACCCTCTGCCAGCGAAAACAGAGCATGGGAGGGTCACACGTGGCCCTCCCGAGCTCCATTTTCGCTGGCAGAGGCACCACGGGGCGATCCTTTGTTGTTTCCAGCAGAGCCCCGCGGGCCAGATCTAAACACCCTGCAGGCCGGAACCAGCCTTGAGTGGCCTAGATGCTCACTTCCTACAGGATTGTGGAGTAAACTGTTCCAAAAAGTTGCTAAGACAAAAAAAAAGAAAACAAAACCAAAAACCAAACCCCTCCCAGTATCAGAGAGATGAAGGATTTTTTTCTTGAAAGACTTGGTGGCCTGAACCAACCCCGGCACACCATTCCAGTTGTTCCTGCACATCGGTTTATAGGAAACTTGTTTGTTGTGCTGGTTCGGGGCTTTTGTAATTTAATGTACTTTTATTTATTTTTGCTGGTTTTACCTCTCGAAACAATGTTATGACTAAGCACGCCATCATCCATCACAAAACATACACACACCTTTTTGATTTTGGCTGTACTTCTTCTAACAATAGCCTGATGGAAAAAAACCTAGCAGGAGAACATATTTCTGCATCATTGTTTGCATTCGCATGCCAAAAATAGCTTTCCTTGCGTGCCACATTTCTGCAACCCCAAATGCCTTTTAAAGGTCAGGCAGGAGAAGGAGGGAGTGTGTAGCAACCTGCCTTTTAAGGTAGGACACTGATGGTTTTTTTTCCTGAAAGTGAACTCACTGCATTACCGGATCAGTGACGACTGACATTTAGGCATGCGGCAGATTTCTAAGAGATGTAACTGAGATTAGCCAGTTATTGGAATAGTTTTTCTTCTTCAAAACCACTGAAGGACACAAGCAGGCAAAGTGAAAATAAGTTCATCTTGCATTTCTAGGGACCAGCTGTGTACAGAATACAAGATTCCTCACTACACCTGAAATCCATACAGTGCCGGGGGTTTTAGGACTGTCAGAAAACAATCCCAACCACGCAAGCTTTTTTTGCTTGTTTGTTTCAAGTTTTTATTTTTACAGCATGTAAAAATTCCAATTTCAATTGAACAGTGTGTTGTCTGGGTACAAATACTTTTATGATATAATAAAATCAAAATGTTTACAACAATATTCATTACATTGGTGTTAATTATACTTAATGGTAGGATTCAACGTTTTTTACTACCGGTTTTGTAGGTGGGCGTGGAAGGGGAAGGATATTGCAAAATCTCCATTCCCACACCATTCCAGGGGAAAGATACTGTAAAATCTCCATTCTCTCCCCACTCCTGGGGGAAGGTTACCACAAAATTCCATTCCATCCCCAACCCACTAACCTGGTTTCCAGTTCTGTTCTTCTGTGCAGGGCAAGAAAAGAAGACCCAGCCAATCAGATGGGACTCGGGAGGCAGAGAATAGATGGGGGCGGGGCCAGTCAGAGGTGGGATTTGCTGGTTCTCCGAACTACTCAAAATTTCTGCTACCGGTTCTCCAGAACTGGTCAGAACCTGCTAAATACCACCTCTGATTATAGTAATAGCAGCAGCAGTAGTAATAATAATAAAAAATATTATTTACTTAACCAATTCAACATGCCTTTCTTATATTACTAATCCTATCCATCTATTTCCCTGTATCTAGCTCCTGTTTTTTCCAGCTAGCCATTGATAAAAGAAATCCCAAGTCAGAAAGTATTTGGTTTCCTTCTTTTCCTTGATTATAAGTGTTAGCCTATCCATTTCTGCCCATTCTAATATTTTTAAATCACATTTTCATCTGTTGGGGGGTCTCTTCACACTTCCATTGTTGCACGAATAGGGTTCTAGCTGCAGTCAAGCATGCATGCAAGCTTTTGAGTGCTTCGTAATTCTTTGGAGGATAAAAGGATGCGAAGAGTACTGAAAAAAATCCAAAGCTTGCAATGGTTCTTCGTGTCATTTTTTTTTAATTGCACCTAATAAAGATATAGGTAGTACTGGTAGTTCTTCACTTATGACTGATTGTTTAGTAAATGTTTGAAGTTACAATTAACAGTTAACAACTGTTAACTGCGGTTGTTAAACTACCACTGTAAGTGAATCTGGCTTCCCCATTGACTTTGCTTGTCAGCAGGTTGCAAAACCCAGGGGCACAGCAGCCATCCTAAATACAGGCCAGTTGCCAAGTGTCCAAATTTTGATCATGTGACCATTGGGAGGCTGCAAAGTTGTAAGTGTGAAAAATGGTCACAAGTCACTTTTTTTCAGTGCCATTTGGACACTGAATGAATGGTTGTAAAGTGAAGGACTACTTGTATTGCTTTATTTGGGGGTTGTGAACTGCCTGGAGTTTGGACTGCTGGGCTGCAAGATGGACTGCTGTATGGAATGAATGAATGAATGAATGAATGAATGAATGAATGAATGAACGGCCCTGCTTTCTGCCTGCCTAAGATTTGAGGAGCAAGGTAAACCAAACCAGCCCTATCCATTGTAATCCGCCCAATATTTCCCTGCCCACCACTTCCATGCTCCCTGCTCTGCTTGCTGCTGTGGCATCCGCTTGACCCCATGTTTCTCAGCCTTGGCAACTTTTAAGATGGGTGGACTTCAAATCCCAGAATTCCGGGAGAGGCCTGGGGAATTCTGGGAGTGGAAGTCCACCCATCTTAAAGCCTGGGGAAATGACTGAAATTCTGAGGAAAGCTGGCAGAGGAATTCTGGGAATCGAAGTCCACTGCTAGGACCTGCTGGACGCCCCCTCATTTTGCAAAATACTTTCTTCTCCCATTCTGACACACACACACCCCTTACACGTCGCCGGGGTCAGTCCGGGCAAGGGACGGCCTGCCTGCCGCGGCTTGATGAAGTAACCAAACGGCTGTGGGATTGCGCACCCCCCTCCGTTGACCTGGCCGGGATTTGACCAGCCGAATCACCCGGGCCTGCTTGCGCAACCCGCCCTCCGCTGCTGTCGTGCCGGACCTCTCGGGGATTGGAGGGTCAGACGCCGCGGCGATCAGCCAAGGCCCCGCCAGCTTCTGACATCAGCGGGAAGCCTCGGCCAGGCGATCCCGTTTCCCGCTCAAAAGGCGGGAATCGCGCTGTGGCTCGGATGAACCCTCACCGGAAGGGAGCGAGGAAAAGGGCCAAGGAGCCGCGTCGCCCCGGCTACGTCGCTTTGCACGCTGGAGGAGGAGATTCGTGTCAGCCCGGGGTGCCCCCCCCCCCAAAAAAAAGACCCACGTGTCTGCAAAGGCCCTTTTGGACCCGGGATAGCGGTGAATCTGAGCTTCGCTTGAGGACCGCAAAGAGTCACTTTCCGGGAGATGCGCGGCTCTGTAAATTAGAGAGATTGGTTGGGAGGGAGAGAGGGAGACGGGGAGGGAGGGAAGGCGAGAGATAAAACGATAAAAGCTACATGAGAAAGATGGGATAAAAGAGATTAGATTATTATGAGGATGGCGATAGCTAGCTAGCTAGATGATTGATAGATAGATAGATGGATGGAGGGAGGGAGGGAGGGAGGGAGGGATAGATAGATAGATAGATAGATAGATAGATAGATAGATAGATAGATAGAGTGTGTGTGTGTGTTTATATATCCATATCTCTATCTATCTATCTTATCTATATGGGGGTGGGGTGAGTGAGCGGATGGATAGATAGATAGATTAGATAGAAAGGTAGGTAGGTAGGTAGGTGGATGGATGGACGGACAGATGGACATTGAATGATAGATGAGAGAGGGAGACAGAGATAGGCTGAAAGAGATCTGTGTGTGTGAGAGGGAGAGAGAGATGATAAATACAGAGGGACGTGCAAAAGTGCTCCATTCTGCCTCCCGTCCCTGTCCTATTGTCCCCATTTATTCCTACATATTTCCTGTATTCTTACTCATGTTTATACTTATATCTATTATCTTGTAAGCGATTGACAAATCAAATAAATAAATAAAATAAAGAGTTGGAAGGGATATTTGAAGTCTTCTAGTCCAATCCCCTGTTCTGGTAGAAAATCTCACCTCCTCCTACGGGTCCCTTATGATTATATTACCTTTGTTTGCACGTACACTGAGAGTTTACGCACTGGACTGTGTCCAATCACTCTTGGCCAATAAAGAATATTCTAAAAATCTAAAACATCTGGCCCCATGTCCTGTGGGACAACCATATCTTCACCCAGCCCCTTAAACGCTGACAGGCTTGGGATTAGTCAATCTTGGGGAAAATCCTGAAATGTTAAAAGTATTGAAGATTCAATGGCTGACCAGTTGTTGTAAGGCTGTTGTAAATGCTGATGCAATGAGGATGAGGATGAACACTCTGCCATGAAATTCCAAGTAAAAGAGAAGACAAATGTTAAAAGATCCATCTGACTGCAAGGGAAAGGGTGTGAGGGGAAGCAGTCCAACAATCCTTTCCCCAGCCTTTTCCTTAATTGTAGGAGCCATTCTTCTTTTCTTCTTCTCATGTCTCTTCAATTCCCTTCATTTTATCTACTTGACATGAGTTGGAAGTTGGGTTCTGACGCATATAAAAAGATAGGATCATTCTGGGGATGTGTGGTTGTTTTTTTTACAAAAAAAACCAACCCCAAACTCCCATGCAATCATTGAGTTATCATAGTTCATTTAGTGACTGTACGAAGTTACACCGTCACTGGAAAAAGTGACTCGACCATTTTTCACACTTATGACCTTTGCAGCATCCTGTCATGCCCCTGGTGGAGACTGACACTGAGGGAGAGGAGGAACAGCTGACAGGGAGTGGAAGGGTAGCTCCAGAGGTTGTGGAGGAGGCTGGGGAAGGGCAGAGGCCGGCTGGGCAGTCAGAGGAGGACCCAGGCCCATCCTCTCCATCCTAGGGCATGCAGGGAGGAGAGGATAAGGGAGAGATGTGGTCTACTCAGGAGAAGGCCTTGATCCTCTTCATGGGCTGCAGCTGTGACAACTGAATAAGAGGACGGACCTTGCGTACAGGTGAACGCTGGAAACGAAGTGTAGAAATATCTCTAGTTTATGGTTCCTCTCTGAGTTTGGTGTCCTTCCCAGTGTGCGTTCTGTTATCTGTGGATGTCCTCCAACCCTTATCTTGACTGGCTTGTGTTGTTTTGTACGCTTTATAATTTAAACGGCATTTCCTCCTTCTTGTAACTGCTTGTGTGGGAGTTTTTTTGTCTCCAGTCAAGGATATTTGGAGCTTGGAAGCAAAGTGAAGGAATAAAAGGGGCTTCACCTGTTTTTGGTGACTGTGTTTATTTTGTATCCCAACCTGGGTCATCACACATCCCCAGGGTCACGTGATTTACATTCAGTTGCTTGACAACTGACTCACACTTATAACAGTCACAGTGGCCTGGGGTTGGCGTCCTGACAACCAAAACCAATGGGGGAAGCCAAATTCACTTAACAACCCTTATTATTAACTTTACTGCAGTGATTCACTTAACAACAGTAGCAAGAAAGGTTGCAACATGGGGCAACATTCTCTTAACGACCATCTCACTTAGCCACAGAAATTTGGGGCTCAATTGTGGTCGTAAGTCAAGGACTACCTGAAGATAGGAGGAGGACTATTGACAACTTTAAGCCCAGAAATATCAGTTCTAAGATAAGCATTGACCTGACCCTTTTCTTCCGCTAGTGTCTCGTGTGCTAAGCTTCAGCTGTCTCTCCGAATGCATTGTAATCAGAGGTGGTTGTCAACTCATAAAATATTTCTATGGTCTTTTTAGAGTTGCCAACAGAAAGGGAGTGGGGAGCAGTGCAGCAACTTGCAAAACCGAAGCTGCATTCCATAAATGTTTTCAAAGATAGTAACTAGGTGACTGAAGTTTTTGCCAGGCAAAATTCTAATTGGAGAGCATGACTGATGACTCTCGGCTATGGATGTATCCCATTGGAGAATAGGAATTAGGATACACCCAGGGGGTGCGGGAAAACCAGGGTCAAGGGTGACAATGAATGAGATGTCTCAGAGTTGGCTACACCCCGGAAGAGCCAGACATGTTAACTCCCAATAAAATAAATAAATCCTTTTTAAGTTTTGGAGGTTGATTTAAATGGGGGTAACTGCCGGAATCCTGACAGTGGTATTCAGCTGGTTCAGACCAAGGTTTTTAGTTCAGCTGATTCGCACAGCAGAGTGGATTGCCGCGCCTCAGCTGAGCTAAAAAAACAGCTCACCAGCATTGATACTGAGAGCGGCCTTTGAGCCCTGCCCCTGAATGTGCACAAAGCACACTCTCAGAACCAGTAGGAAAAAATCTGGAAACCCACCCCTGATTGTAATCATAAACCCCAGTGTGGCTGGGAACCTTGGAAATGTAGTCTCAATGTAATCATCGGCTGTTAAGACCAGGGAAGTTCCCATCCGCAAATAGTTCCAGGCAATAGTTAAATCCCGGATTCATGTTTCGTTTAAACTAGAAAATAAATTGAATCTTAGACCTCAGAATAATTAACCCTATTTTGATTCATGGTTTGGCTTCCTGTTTTGTAATCAAAACATAAACCACAGTCTAGTGATTCAGGTACAGCAAGGAACTATTGGTTCAACGTTACATGGAGGATTTGTTGAAGGAAAGGACAGATATGCAAGTAGACACACAAACACTGTGATTCAATACAACATAAACAATGGTTGATTGAAGTCAGAAGTTACATCTGAATTGAGCCAGATCCTACAGGTTTAATTCCTATGTATGAATTTATAGATAGTCCTTCACTTACAACAGTTCATTTAATGACTGCTCAAAGTGACAATGGCACTGAAAAGAGTGACTTATGATCATTTTTCATTGTAGCAAGAAATCGAGTTTGACACCTGGGATTATAGATCAATTTTCTCCATGAGGATTACCAAGATATTGGCAGGACATTTTGAAAACCCAGAAGTAGCTAAATGTCTATGAAGCTTCTCAGTCATCCAAATGATGGTTGTCCCAAAGGTGCTTTTTCAGGAGGAAACTGGACTTCCTTGTTTTATTCTTTGAAGACCTTTCGCTTCTCATCCAAGAAGCTTGTTCAGCTCTGACTGGATGGTGGGGAATCTGACTGGATGGAGAGGATGGATTCCCCTCCATCCAGTCAGAGCTGAAGAAGTTTCTTGGATGAGAAGCAAAATGTCTTCAAAGGAAACCATAAAGTCCAGAGGTAGTTATTTGGAGTTGCAATATTATACTACAAGGTTTTCCAGCCATTACTCATATCTTGTAGGAAGCTACCTCCCTCCTAGAAGAATGAAATATTTTAGGAAATATTAAAAAGGAAGAATATTATATTTCCCTAAAGGGAGAAATATTATTCTTGGAGACAGAAAGCAGCCCGCACCTTTCTTAATAGCCTTCAGCAGATGTCAGCACTTGAGGTAGATAGCTCTTATAGGCAAAAATTCCCTGCAGCAAGGCCTGAACAAAGCAGTGGTGGGATTCAAAAATTTTTACTACTGATTCTCTGGGCGTGCCTTGGTGGACATGGTGTGGCTTGATGGGCGTGGCTTGGTGGGTGTGGCAGGGGGAGGATACTGTACAATCTCCATTCCCGCCCCACTACTGAGGAAAGGATACTGCAAAATCCCCATTCCCTCCCCACCCCACTAACCTGCTTTCCAGCTCCGTTCTCCTTTGCAGGGCAATAAAAGAAGACCCAGCCAAACAGCTGGGACTCAGGAGGCAGAGAATAGATGGGGGTGGGGACAGTCAGAGGTAGGATTTGCTCGTTCTCCGAACTACTCAAAATTTCCGCTACCGGTTCTCCAGAACTGATCAGAACCTGCTGAATACCACCTCTGGAACAAAGGTAAGATTAGCCCTTAGCCGCAGTAGGAATTGCCCAACAAGCCCCTCATTGCATCAGCAGTCCAAACTTCAACTTAGCTCAGACAACTTACAGAGCCAGCTATGACCCCTACAACAGCCAATAGTATACATGTTCTTGCACAGGAACAGGAAGTTCAAGTGCAAAGTCCAAGAGAAGTTATAAAAACCACTCACTTTCAACTCCATGCGGTCAGCTGCTCACAACCCACGTTGTTCTACTTCATCATTAAACCATCTTTCCAAATCAGCCTTCATATTTCCAGCGTCTTTCTCCTGGCTTGGAATTGAACTGGGTGGATATTTCTTCCAATGATCTATTTCTATTCCTTTCTAAACATCCTAGTTGTGAAATAGTTTTAAAGTATAATAAGTAACTACTTGTATTTCTATGATCCTAGTAATATGCTTAATCACTACCTATAGATTGTAAGAAAGACCTGGCAGGAATACCTCTGCATTCTTCCCAGATAAGTAATTTGCTTGACAAATTACTCCTAAGTATACAACTAATCCTCAACTTGGAACCAGAATTTCCACTGCTTAACAAGGTGGTTGATAAGTAAGCCGCCATGTCTGATTTTATAAACCTTTTCTGTCATGGTAGTAAAACTAATCACTGCAGTTCCTGAGTGAATTTGGATTTCCTCATTGACTTTGATTGTTGAAAGCGATCTGAGAAGATCACAAATAATGGCCATATAACTCTGGGATGCTGCAACCATTGTAAATACATGCCAGTTGTCAGGTGCCTGAATTTCGTCTCTGTGGCCTTGAGGGTGCTACGATGGTTATACTCCTCTCTTTTAAATTCCCTGTACAGGTATCAATAGTCCTTCACTTACAGCCATTCATTCAGTGACCGTTCGAAGTTACAATGCCACAAAAAAGTGACTTACAACTGGTCCTCACATTTACGACCATTGCAGCATCCCCCTGGTCATGTGATGAGAATTTAGGCGCTTGGCAACTTGCACAGAGTTACAACAGCTGCAGCATCCTGGGTTGATGTGTTTACTAGTTGTGTCTTCCCAGCCGGCTTCCAACAAGCAAAATCAATTGATTCTGTTATGATATGTACAGAATAACCCTTGAGTAACAAGGATATGCACACTGAAACTTTTATGAGAGTAGTTATGAATAATTATTCAGCTACACACAGATACACTAAATTGAGTTAAAGTTTACTTTAAGAAATAGCACAGTCCAATAAATGGTCCAGGTCATATACGTTTAACAGTCCAAAGAATATCCAATTACAAAGTCTTCTTACCAGTTGCCTTTGTCATTTACAGTAAACAAAAATATCAACGTATAAACACAACAGAGAACCTTAGATAGCAACAGAATGTCAGAGAGACAAAATGTCAGAGAGACAGAATGTCAGAGAGAGCAAGCTATGATCTCTAGCTCCCTCTTATGGTAATTTGCAATACAATCAACCAATCAGAATCTAGTATAAATCAATACAGTGATTTTGTCTTAAAGCTACAAACATACATTGTTGGTTTATATATTGCAAACCCAACAAATTGGTGTACAGATTCCTAACAGATTCATTTAATGGTGATATGAGTCACTGAACAGGCACAATGATTTGCTTAACAACCGGGGCCAAAAAGTCATAAAATCAAGCATAATTCACTTAACGGTCACCTGGCTTAAGCAGTGGAAATTCTGATCTGGCTTGTGATTGTAGGCTGAGCGTTGCCTGTATCGCCGTTGTCCATATTTTTTCTGAAAACTAGAAATCCGTATGGTGAAGATTATAGGAAAAAAGAAACAAGAGTTGCTAAGGTGCTCTTTATTAGTAAACAATGCCAGAAGGCCTTTCTTTCCTTGCTAATGAATTGCAAAGCATTTATGCAAAGTTTGTTCAGGAAAGAATCATTAGAACGGACAGAGGTGCAGTGGAAACTATGGAAAGCTGGTTCTTACTAGCACTATACCAGTTAATACTTTGCAGCCTTTTATTCATCAAATTTAAAAACAACAGCAGACATCCAGAGGTCCGTAACTTCATAGCAATAGCAATCACAGAGATTTACAGCCTGGGGTGGGCTTCAAACATTTTAGTAATGGGTTCTCTGCCCCAGTGGTCACTAACCAGTGGGCCGGGACCACTGGTGGTCCACGAGAAAATTTTGGTGGTCCGCAGAGAAATATCACCCCGAAGCACCCTTCAAAGCAATTAATCCAGGCTGCGCGGGAACACAAGGATTGCCTTGCTTGCTTTGCGAACAACACGAGGTAGTGAGGGGAGGGGGGGAAAGGGCAGACAGGGGGAACTTGCCCCACTCGCCCCACACACCTGGCCTGGCCACCGGGCTGCTTCTTTCCGCTTCTTTCTTTTTCTGCTTTTGTCTGCATGCAAGGAAAGCAGCAAAAGTCTTTCTTTCTCTCTCACAAACTCCGCCAGAAACGAGTCTTTGGGACCTTGCAAGGCATCCTGCTCCAAGAGGCTGCGCCGGCACAACAAATCTCACAAAAACTCATTTCTGGCGGAGTTTGGGGGAGAGGAAGAAAGACTTCTGCTGCTTCTGCTGCTTTCCTTGCATGAAACCAAAAGTCTCTCTCTCTCAGCCTTCAAGATTTTTCTCCCTTTGCTTTGCATCTTTCAGCTGTCATAAGTAACGGGGGAAGGAGGGGGGAATGGTTATGGGAAGTGAGCTGGAGGTGTTACAAACCAGAAGTGTATAAACTGGGTGGGTACATTCTTGCTTACATTTCTATCCTATGCTATGCGCAGCTGCAACTCTTTATCAAACTATGTCAAGGTCAATGGACAGAGGCCTCATCACCACCTGGAGATACCCACATGATGATATATACCACTTTTAATTGGATGAGCCAATTGAACTATTGGGGGTGGGAACGTTGCCATTACTTTGTATATGTGATTTACGCGCCCATTTTCTCAGATTCAGAAATCTTTTGTTGCTACCACTTGATTTCCAGTAAAAGATATCTTTTCTCTGATTAAAGGACAGGTTAGTATTTCTTTCTTGGATTTTGAATGGAGCACCAGCTGACACACTCTCTCCCTCCCCCTGAGAACGGAGCTGGAGACGGTATCCTATGATCCCAAATAAAGAATGACCAATCAGTAGGAAAATGGAGTGGGGAATTTTCCTGCAGACTTTTTGGGGGGATTTTCCCAGGGTCTCTGGTCTGTCGGATTTAAAATTATGAGTTTGGTGGTCCCTGAGGTCCAAAAGGTGGGCGAACCCTGCTCTGCCCGGTTGCTGGGTGGGTGTGGCCATGGTGGGCATGGCCTAGTCAGCCTCCTGCATCATGGTGAGGTGGGGTGTTTTTGCCCTCCCCGGGCTCCAGAGGCTTTCATTGAGCCTCCGGCAGGGTGAAAATGGCCTCCCCGGGCTCTGGAGGCTTTCTTTGAGCCTCCGGCAGGGTGAAAATGGCC
>NW_020769445.1:339261-378835 GCF_900518735.1 Pseudonaja textilis | reverse complement strand
AGGAAGGAAGGAAGGAAGGAAGGAAGGAAGGAAGGAAGGAAGGAAGGCCGGCCAACCAAACATAGGAAATAGAGGAACTTTTTGCTATCCAGTTAACTAAGGTATGTAGGAAGCACATCACTATAGTACTGGGGGATTTTAACTACCCCAACATCAACTGGGAGACAAACTCTGCACTAAATGGAAGATCAAACAGGCTCCTGACAAATCTAGCAGACAACTTTGTTTCCCAAAAGGTAGAGAGGGGAACTAGGGCATTGGTGGGATTCAAAATTTTTTTTTTACTACCGGTTCTGTGGGCATGGCTTGGTGGGCATGGCAGGGGAAGGATGCTGTAAAATCTCCAGTCACAGGCGGTATTTGCCGGTTCTCCGAACTACTCAAAATTTCCACTACCGGTCAGTGGTGGGATTCAAAATGATTTTACTACCAATTCTGTGGGTGTGGTGTGGCTTGTTGGGAGTGGCTTGTTGGGCGGGGCAGGCGAAGGATACTGTAAAATCCCCATTCCCTCCCCACCCCACTAACCTGCTTTCCAGCTCCGTTCTCCTGTGCAGGGCAACCAAAGAAGACCCAGCCGATCAGCTGGGACTCAGGAGGCAGAGAAGAGATGGGGGCGGGGCCTATCAGAGGTGGGATTTGCCGGTTCTCTGAACCACCCAAAATTTCCGCTACCGGTACTCCAGAACTGGTCAGAACCTGCTGAATACCACCTCTGAACTAGGGGATCAGTCATATTGGACTTAATTCTCACTAACAGAGATGAAATGATAGAAGGGCATGGAAGCTACAGGAACCTTGGGGCGGGGGAAGTGACCATGCAATGTTGGAATTCAACACTATGCAAGCACAAGGAATAGAATAAACTCAAATTAGAGTCTTGGATGTTAAGAGAGCTGATTTCAATAAAGTTAGAGAGAGCTTTGGAAGGATTCCATGGATGAAAATCCTCAAGGGGAAAACAATCCAAGAAGCTTGGGAAATTTTGAAAAAGGGAGATTATAAAAAAGGGAGGGAGGGAGGGCAGAAGGAAGGAAGGAAGGAAGGAAAGAAACATGGAAAGAAAAAACAAGGAAGGAAGGAAAGAAACATGGAAGGAAAGATGGAAGGAAAGACGGGAGGGAGGGAAGGGAAGAAAGAACAAAAGGAAGAAAGAAAGAAAGAAAAAGAAAAAAGAAAGAAAGAAAGAAAGATAGATAAAGGTATTATTCTTTTCTGAATCATTTATGAATCACCACTTGGCTGAATAGTGAACTATATCTGTGGTTGCCAACCATTGGGTCAGGGACCACTGGTGGTCCACAAGAAAATTTTGGTGGTCCGCAAAGAAACGTCACCTCCAAAGCAATTAATCCAGGCTGCGCGGGAACACAAGGCTGCGCCACCACATGGCCCACAGGAACACAAGGCTTGCGTTGCTTGCATTGCAAACAACATGAAGTAGTGAGGGGAAGGGGGGAAAGGGAGGAGGGGGGGAACTTGCCCCACTCGCCCCACGCACCTCGCCTGGCCACTGGGCTGCTTCTTTCCGCTTCTTTCTTCTGCCTTTGGCTGCACGCATGGAAAGCAGCAAAAGTCTTTCTTTCTCTCCCCTAAACTCCGCCAGAAACGAGTCTTTGGGACCTTACAAGGCATCCTGCTCCAAGAGGCTGCGCCGGCATGACAAGTCTCACAAAGACTAATTTCTGATAGAGTTTGGGGGAGAGAAGGAAAGACATTTGCTGCTTCTGCTGCTTTCCTTGCATGAAGCCAAAAGTCTCTCTCTTTCTCTCTCTCCCTCCCACTCCCTCTCTCTCCCTCTCTCTCTCTCCCCCTGAGAACAGAGCTAGAGACAGTATCCTGTGATCCCAAATAAAGAATGATTGATCAGTAGGAAAACAGAGTGGGGAAATTTCCTGCAGACTTTTTTTGGGGATTTCCCCAGGGTCTCTGGTCCATGAGATTTAAAATTATGAGTTTGGTGGTCCCTGAGGTTCAAAAGGTTGGCGACCCCTGGACTATATGGACCAATAATTGAGTTGGTTATCTTTCTGTTTTTCTTCCAGATTGTAGATTTCCCTCAGAGCAAAGCTAAAGTTTGGGAAAATACAATCTGATAATTCCCTGTGACGTCTGGGGTTTTTTAATTGATGAGCAAGACATGCCTAATTATTTGAACTTTTGGAAGAGACAGTGAGTAGTTGGAGTGTAGGGCAGGGAAGCAGGTGGAACAGATCCAACTGCTTGTAGCGAAGGGCGGAGATGATTCAGCCAAGGAGGCATGTGAGAAATTGATTTGAATCTGGCACGTAAGATTCTCTTTCATTAAAAAGGAGTTTTATGTATACATCTCTACCCATTCTCACACACATACTTACGCTGTTCATCGTCATGAGTTGAGAGGATGACCCTTAACTCTGAGATACGTCACAAAAAATAAAACTGCAAAATAAATTTAGGGTAAGATCTTTTGTTGTTGTTGTTTATGGAGGCAAAACAGAATAAAGAGCTCTGTAGAGCTCCAATGTGCTGGACAGAAAAACAAGAATTATTGGTATTTCTATCAGACGAAAGGGAGTCGATCTTACGGCCACAATTAAGCCTAAAATTTCTGTTGCTAATTTGTGACGTGATTTCCCCCCCCCCCCATTTTACAGCCTTCCCTGCCACAGTTAAGTGAACCACTGCAGTTTGTTTAGTGTTATGCATGTTTACCAGACTCCTATATCTAAGCCTAAGTAGATCAGTTTTCACTGCGAATGGAACCTGACATTTCTTTTACAGTACTGTTTTCCCTCTTCCCGGCTTGGCCTCGGCCTTCAAATTCCCTACACATGAAGTCAAAGCCAATATTATCGATCGGTTGGGAGCCAAGAAGGATATGTCTCACAGCTGAACGAGAAAAGGGGAAGCTGAGTACATTTTTTAAAAACTCCCAGGCTGCTTGCATGCTTTGAGCTATAAAAACAACACGATTCTTCGCCATGTGTACAATTTGCATCTCGGCCAGGCCAGCTGCCAACTTGTACAACATCGCAGACTTCCTTCTGCTCAGATTATAACTAGAAACGGGGCATTTGGGATGATTTGACTGGAAAAGTGAATTCATTGTTTTATAAGTAATCTTTGACGTACGACCACAACTGAGGCAAAAGTTTATGTTGCTAAGTGAGATGGTTGTTAAGTGAGTTTTGCTCCGCTTTACAATCTTTCTTGCCACAGTTGTTCAGTGAATCACTGCCATTGTTACCTTAGTGACACAGCTGTAAAATTAATCTGGCTTCCCTCTTGACTCTGCTTGTCAGAAGGTCACAAAAGGTGATCATATTGTTGGAAGAAAAATCCTGTCTGGTTCCAATCCAGGAGGGAAAAAAAACCCACTGGAAATAAAATGAAGTCTGGCTACAAGGAAGGAAGATCTCTGTTTATTTGATTTTCCAGAAACTTTGGTGACAGCAGAAATGTTTTTGGGGTGGCTGACCAAATGGCTAAGTGAGTGGATGGATTTTTATAAGGTTCTGGGGTTTTGTGTTTGAGATGCTCCACGGGGGTTGTGCAGTGTAATGAGCCTTGTGTCTTTGACTATTCTAATGGTGGTGGGTTAATCCTATTATGACCTAAAGGTCACGTCCTGCCCTTAGAATTTGGGTGGGGGAATGTAAATTCTTAATCCCATCAGCTCCAGCCTTTTGTGGGAGCGGTGGCTGAAGGCGTTTTGTTTATGAATAGGATAGACTGGCTTTCTGAATAGGTACAAAATATCCATATCAAAAGACTTGAGACCTATGGGAGGAAAACTGGGGCCACTTTCTCTGCAACCGTCATGAGGGGGAAAAAAACCCTCTCCTATTTCTCAATATTTTGAGAAATATTAAAAAGGAAGAATATTATATTTCCCCGGGATGAGAAATGGCGAAACATGCTCCTGAAGATGGAAAGAGACAGCCCCAGTGGTGGGATTCAAAAAATTTTACCGGTTCGGTGGGCGTGGCTTGGTGGGCGTGACAGGGGAAGGATATTGCAAAATCCCCATTTGCTCCCCACCCCAGTAACCTGCTTTCCAGCTCCATTCTCCTGTGCAGGGCAACCAAAGAAGACCCAGCCAATCAGTTGGGACTCAGGAGGCAGAGAATAGATGGGGGCGGGGCCAGTCAGAGGTGACATTTGGCGGTTCTCCAAACTACTCAAAATTTCCCCTACTAGTTCTCCAGAACTGGTCAGAACCTGCTGAATAGCACCTCTAGACAGCCCCCACCTTTCTTAATAGCCCCCAGCAGATATTTTTGGCCCAGTAAAAAAGACTGGGCTAGCCTATCTACAGAACAAAAGACCTTCAGCTCCAGGGTGAAGGGATTAAGATATGACCCTCCAGGACATAATAGGTTTAACCCACTAGCAGCAAAGCTCACTTCACTGCACAATCTCCTAAGGACATTGCATCAGAGTCCAGACATCAACCAAACCTGGGAGACAGAGCCAGCTATGACCCCTACAACAGCCAATAGAATACAAGTTCTTGCACAGGAACAGGAAGCTCAGGTTCAAAGCCCAAGAGAAGGTACAGTATAAACACCCCTCACTCTCAACTCTTTGTGGTCAGCTGCACCAGAACTACAAACACGGGGTCCTGTTCATCAATAAATGGACCCTCTTTCCAATCACCTTCCAACCTCCATTTTGTCTCCAGTGTCCTTCTCCCAGCTTGGAGCTGAACCAGACGGATATTTTCTTCCAACCGTCAAAAATCTGAGACCGTTGCCAACCATCTGAATTACGAACACATGACTGTGGGGATGCTGCAATGGTTGTAAGTGCGAAAAACGGCCAGAAGTCACTTTTTTTCAGTGATGTTGTAACTTTGAACCGTGACTGAATGAACTGTTGTAAGTCGAGGGCTACCTATACAATTCTCCTCTCCTGGCGAATCTTTGAGAAAGGCCTCATCAGAAAGTAGATCAACTTTCCGACCAGCCCTGTGGCAAAGCACGACCTAGCCCATAATAGTAGCAGCCATTCAGTTCAATTCACCTGTCCCTGAGTAAGGAGCCCAAGTCGGCCATTTACCTCTTGACCTGGTGAGAAAGTAACTAAGGAGGGAACAGCACAAGGAAATTCTTAGACTCTAGAAAGAGGGAAAAGCAACAAAGGTGATTAGGGGACTGGAGGCTAAAACGTATAAAGATCTGTTGCTGGAACTGGGTATGTCTAGTCTGATGAAAGGAAGGACTAGGGATGACATCAGAGGTGGTATTCAGCAGGTTCTGACCTGTTCTAGAGAACCGGTAGCGGAAATTCGGAGAACCAGCAAATCCCCACCTCTGACTGAAGATTTTGCAGTATCCTTCCCCTGCCATGCCCACCAAGCCACACCCACAGAACCAGTAGTAAAAAAAAATGGAATCCCACCACTGGATGACATGACAGCAGTCTTCCAAGATCTCAGGGGCTGCCACAAAGAAGAGGGAGTCAAGCTATTCTCCAAAGCACAAGAAAGCAGGACAAGAAGCCATGGGTGGAAACTAATCAAGGAGAGAAGCAACCCAGAACTAAGGAGAAATTTCTTGACAATCAGAACAATTAATCCATGGAACAACTTGCCTTCAAAAGATATGAATGCTCCAACACTGGAAGTTTTTAAGAAGATGTTGGACAACCATTTGTCTGAAGTGGTGTAGGGTTTCCTGCCTAAGTAGGGGGTTGGACTACAAGACCTCCAATGTCCCTTACAACTCTGTTATTCTATTCTATTCTAGATGACAACACCCACCAATTCATGTCTGAGCTTGAAAGCTAAGTGAGATAATGCACAGTACATAGGAAATCTCAGAGCTTTAAGCTAGACTGGGAAAAAAAACCAAAACCCAACACTCCCTAGAAAAACTTTTCTCTATACTGTTGCTAAGACGTTTGCATCCATGTGCTCATAACACTACACAGGGCTGGCTTGTTTGCAAAGCATGTATCCTACAGTAAATATTTCTCATTTCTTTCTTTAGGACTACCATTCTCCGGGCCATGAATTTTGGGACTGAACAAAAATATTTAAAACCGACAAGAAGCCTCCTTTACAACATGTTCAGCTCTAGCTTAACAATGAGGATTTAGTCTAAATGTTTGGCTCTTGAGGCTACCTTTATGGGGTAGGACATTATTGGCTCTGGCTTTGCTTAGTCCACGTCTTCACGGCATCTTATGTTGCCCAAAAAAAGAAAATTACCTCTGATTTCTTTTTAGAAACACTGTCCTTTTTCTTTGATAATTTGCTAATCACAAAAAGTTCAACTGCTGCTTGAAATATCACCACCATTTTAGCCATTGTCTATCCACCGCAGGATGAAGGCCTCTTCCGCGTGCTTCCAACCAATATGGTCCTGAGTTTTCCTTTGCCAATTGGGCCCGCAATACTTGCTGATCTCATTGATCCATCTTGTTTTAGGTCTCTTTCATGGATGCTTTTTATCAAGTGGGATCCATTCTATGACTGCCTTGGTCCACCTGTCATCGGTCTGTCTTGCTATGGGACTAGCCCATTTCCATTTCATTTCTTTTACTCTCTTGAGGGCATCGTATACTTCTGTTTGTTCTTGAATCCATACAAGGATCTTTCTGTCTTGTGATGCTGAGCATGTATCTTTCCATGGCTTTTTGCGCCACTCCTAGCCTTCGTATCGATTGTGAGGTTAGCGTCCATGCCTCACCGGCATTAGTTAGAGCAGGTAGCACGCATTGATCGAAAACTTTTCTCTTCAGGCATAGCGGGGAGGTTGTACTTGAAAATTATGCTTAGCTTGCCGAATGCCTGCCAATCCCATTTAACACACTGTTCATTTTCCTTTATTGTATCACCATCCATTGAGATCCATTGGCCAAGGTATATGTAGTGGTCTACTACATCTAGTTCTTTTCCAGATATATCTTTTTTTTTCTTTCTTTGGTGAATTTATTAAACATGGCCTGGCTCTTTTCCAGTACATATCTTTTGCTGGAGCTACTACAGTATATCTATTATGGCTGGTAATAATAACTCCGAGAGTGCATAACTTTTAGAGATTTTAGGTGTGCTGAAAGAGATTTATTTTAAAGCCAAATAATTCTCCTGCTTTGTGCAGCTCTTGTATGCAACTCTTCTGAGTCTTGAAATATATCCATGGTAAAGGACTTTGGGTAGAAGGAAGGAAGGAAGGAAGGAAGGAAGGAAGGAAGGAAGGAAGGAAGGAAGGAAGGAAGGAAGGAAGGAAGGAAGGAAGGAAAATTCTGAAAGTTAGGATGACCACATCTGGATACAAAACTCTGGACAACCAGTCATTGGTAATTATTTTCTACAATTCTTTACTCTCATGTGATGGTTCTCCAGATCCAGCAATGTCACTGAAAAGGAGAAATCACATTACTCATTCAATTCCCACCCAACCCTGAAGGGTTGCCTGTGCAGACGTGGGAGTGTACAGTATAAACATGCCCTTCCTTTCCATTGACTTTTTAAACAAATTTAACCTTCCCAGTTCATTTCTAAACTCCAGAAGCCTCTTGCCATTTCCTTTCCTGGGTCAGCGTTTTCCACTAGCACTTCCTCTCCTTGCCCCACCCAGGATGCCCAAATTCTCAGAACTAACATCAGCCCTTTGCTGCCCTTTCATCATATGACCGTGGGGAGGGGAGAGGCGGCCTCACCCTCCTTAATGGCAAGGTGAGCCCAGGGCAAGGCTCCACATGTAGAAAACTTCGCAGCTGGAGCAGCAATAGAAAGGGCACACCTACGTCTCTAAACGTTATGCACTCTCGGAGTTATTATTACCAGCTATAACAGATATAGTAGCTCCAGCAGAAGATAGGTACTGGTCAGATTGAGCCATAGCACTAAGTTTTGGGTTTGTCAGAAGGTTTCAAAAGGGGATGGCGTGACCCTGGGACACTGCAACTTTCTGCTTTCTGAACTTGGCTGTTTTCTTGCAGATGTTTCATTACCAAACTAGGTAACATCATCAGTGATCGAAAGGAGTGGGGTCAGTGGTACGATTCAAATTATTTTTACTACCGGTTCTGTAGGCATGGCGTGGCTTGGTGGGCATGGTGGGGAAAGGATACTGCAAAATCCCCATTCCCTCCCCACCCCACTAACCTGCTTTCCAGCTCTGTTCTCCTGTGCAGGGCAACAAAAGAAGACCCAGCCGATCAGCTGGGACTCGGGAGGCAGAGAATAGATGGCCAGTCAAAGCTGGGATTTTCCGGTTCTCTGAACTACTCAAAATTTCCGCTACCGGTTCTCCAGAACTGGTCAGAACCTGCTGAATGCCACCTCTGGAGTAGGGTTTTCTCTCAGTTTATAGCCTAGCCCTGTGGGTATTGATGCTGGCTGGAGAATTCTGGAAGTACACAAGTCTTAAAGTTGCCAAGTTTGGAGACCTCTGGGTTAGACTGTTTACTGTTGCTTGCTTGGCAGTTTCTTGATTATTGGGGTATACAGGTAGTCCTCGACATATGACCAAAACTGAGCCCAAAATGTATGTTGCTAAGTGATAAATGTGTAAAGTGAGTTTTGCCCCAGTTGCCACATTTGTTAAGTGAATCGCTGCGGTTGTTCAGGCAGTAAGATAGTTGTTAGGTGAATCTGGCTTCCTTATTGACTTGCAAAAGGGGATCGCGTGACGTTGGGACATCATAAATATGAATCCATTGCCAAGATCCTAATTATGATCACATGACCATGGGGATGCTGCAATGGTCATAAGTGTGAGAAATGGTGCTAAGTCACTTTTTTCAGAACTGTTGTAAATTTTGAACAAGTAACTCGACGAACTGTTGTAAGTCAAGGACTAGTTTACTTCTTGATTGTTGATCTGATGTTAATCTGTGCTCATCTGGGTGCTGATTGTTGGTGGGGAGGTGTTTTTAATGTATCCTACTGATAAGCTGCCCAAGGGAACAACGATAGTCAGAATTTCATTCTAGGCATGATGATGAATTTCTCTGTAGAGCCACAAAACATGCTCTCATAAGCCCAGCTGGACAGATTCAAGGATGCAACTCAGATAGAGAAATTATTTTTTCCTACAGATGCAAAACAAGCGTTTGTAAGAACGATCAACAACTGCAGAATCTAATCCTACTTCTTTATCAGCCCCAGGATTTTAACCCCGGTTTCCTTTGCTTCTCTAATGGAATAATGGATTCATTTCTTCACTCTGGATGTCTCCTGCCAAAGAATTTTGTATTTCTTGTTTTGCAAAGCTTCAACTCATGGTCTTCCCTTTCTGGAAAGAGTTGTAAACTAATTTGGAGAGGAATGGGAAGCGGAGACAGTCTGGTGCAGAAGGGCTCATGCCTTAGAAACCGCAATCGATGAGTTTGCACAACATGTTAAGTAAAACCTGCACTTTTTATAATTTTGTAAACAACAAACTAAAAGACTCAAGGTCCATCCCACCCCTGATAGGACTTAATGGTAAAGACTGCAACAACGACACCATTAAAGCCAACCTCTTTAACACATTCTTTGGCTCAGTATTTGTAAACAGCAATGGATGATGCCCAGTATTTCCTAGTTGAACCACAGGCAACTACAATGATCTAATACATATCGATTTTACAGAAGACAATGTTGAAAAAGCACTACGCAATCTAAAACCATCTCTATCTAATAGATCGGATGGAATATGTGCCTACTTCTTTAAAAAGCTACCCACTGCCATAGCCAAACTTCTAAGCATAATCTTTGAAAAATCTTTCAGGACCAACTCCTTGCCTAACCTATGGTCACTAGCCACGGTCATCCTCATCTTCAAAAAGGGAGACCCCAGCCTACTTGAAAATTACAGACCAATCTCCTTATGCTGTGTCACCTGTAAAGTCATGGAATCAATTATTAACCAATCCATTATCCTCCACTTAGAGACAAACAACCTACTCTCCAATAAACAATTTGGTTTCAGAAAAAAAAACTATCCTGTAATCTGCAACTCTTACACTGCAAAAACAAATGGACTACACAACCCGATCAGGGCAAAGCAATAGACACAATCTACATAGACTTCTGTAAAGCCTTTGATTCAGTGGTACACAACAAACGTGTCCACCGTCCCTGTCCTATTGTTTCTTTTATTTTTCTTATATGTACCCATTTCATGTATTCATATGTATATGAAGTATATACTTATACCTATTACCTTGTAAGTGATTGACAAATCAAATAAATAAATAAATAAATATAACACAAACAATCCACTTAAGTCTTGATGCAATATATGAACTAAACTTTTCAGCATACACTAACAACCTGTACTTATCATTAAAGAAATCTCCAAAGTATTCCACACACACACACACACAAAAGCACTTTAGACCCTGCTGTTTCACAACTTCAATGTAGTACTCAATTGCATTATTGCATAAAATACGGAAGGAGGGGAAAAAACAAATTTCTAGACCATGCAATGGCAAATAACAGAATAACAAAGTTGGAAGTTTTCTAATCCACCCCCCTGGTCAAGCAGGAAACTCCATAACCATTTCAGAGAAATGGTCATCTAATCTCTCCTTAAAAACTTCCCATGTTGGAGCACCCATAACTTCCGAGGCAAGTTGTTCTACTGGTTTATTGTTCTAACTATTAGGAAATTTCTCCTTATTTCTAAGTTGGTTCTCTCCCTGATTAGTTTTCATCCTTTGGTTCTTGTGGTGCTTCCTCTGGTGCTTTGGAGAATAGCTTGACCCCCTCTTTATGGCAACCCCTTAGATACCGGAACGCTGCTATCATGTCACCCCTAGTCCTTCTTTTCATTAAACTAGGCATATCCAATTCCAGCAACCATTTATCATATGTTTTAGCCTCCAGTCCCCTAATCCTCTTTGTTGCTCTTCTCTGCACTCTTTCTAGAGTCTCCACATCTTTTTTATATCATGGTGACCAAAACTGGATGCAGTAGTCCAAGTGTGGCCTTACCAAGGCATTACAAAGTGGTGTTAACATTTCACATCACCTTGATTCTATCCTTCTATTAATGCAGCCGAAGATTACATTGGCTTTTTTGGGCAGCTGCAGCATTCTGCTGGCTCATATTCAAGTGATTGTCCGTTACGATTCCAAGATCCCTCTCGCAGCTACTACTGTTGAGCCAGGTACCAGCAAGTATATTCTATACTTTCCTAGATGGTTGCACAGCATGCAAGTTGAGGTCTACCAATTTGTTGAAACTAGCCACCTTGAAAGTGAGCCAGTTTGGGTTTAGTGGCTTAGTGGTTAAAGTATGAGACTAAACACTGGGAAACCATAAGTTCTAGTCCCACCTTAGGCACTTGGAGCCAGTCACTGCCAGGAAAGAGGCAAACCACTTCTGAAATCTTGCCAAGAAGACTCCACTTCTTCAGACAACCAACAGGAGTAACTGCAGTGGTAGAATTCAGCCAGTTCACACCAGTTTGGGAAAACTAGTTGTTAACTTTTTGGTGAACTGGTTGTTGGGAGAAATCATTAGGGAAGATAACCAGTTGTTAAATTATTTGAATTTCACCATTGAGTAACTGTCTGGACTTCTTCCTTCCTTCCTTCCTTCCTTCCTTCCTTCCTTCCTTCCTTCCTTCCTTCCTTCCTTCTTTCTTTTTTATTTTTGGAGGGATGATGGTTAGATGGATAACTTTTCCAGACCAAACTATTGGGCTGCCTCTGTCATTTTCATTTTGTAAGGCTTGCATCCAGGGCTTTGCAGAATCTAAACCTTCTCGGGAGAGAATGTTATATTTGTTTTGCAACCTGCTACCTTCCCGCTTATTTATTTATTGTTAACTAAAATATCTAAAAACTCCATGAATCAAATCCAATGGCCCATGAGAAGCACATCATTGAGGAGGTAGCCAATTTCACTTGATATCTCCATTATTTTAGAGATGCTTTATTGTACTCGACAAATCTTAGAATTTCTCTGGAATTCCCATCATTTTCTTTTGAACTTGGCCAGGTTTATCCCATCTGCTTTTAAAAGGCCGCCAGTGCCCAGTGTGACTAGTAAAATCATTGTCAAAATGTTTAAAAGGCAACTAAGCATACAACTCATAGCACTTCATTCTTCTTGAAAGAAAGCAAAGGGATCCCCATGGGTGGGTGGCCTGACTGAGAACTTCTGCTTTTTATTCCAGGAAATTGTTGCACCAAAAGAGCTGGTGGCAGATCGTGTCTTTGCAATGCAAAGACGTTTGGAATTGTGGTTGCTTCTGTTGAATTGAGCTTCGTAAATTTAGAAAGCGTACGTGATGCTCAGCCCTGCTAGCCTGCTTTGCTTTCCATTGCTGACCTCCAAGAGAAAATATATATATATTTCCTATATGAGTCAAACTAATTTTTCCTTCTCATTAAGACAAGTAGTCTTTGACTTGCCCGTTTAGTGACTGTTCGAACTTACAACAGTAGTGGAAAAAAGTGGCTTATATCCATTTTTCACACTTACAAACCATCGCAGCATCCCCTTGGTCACGCGATCAAAATTCAGATGCTTGGCAACTGGTTCATATTTATGACGGTTTTAGGTGTCCCGGAATCAAACCTGACATACAAAGTTCGTGGGGGAGCCGCTTTCATTTAACAACCGTCTTTTCTAACTTAACAACTGAAGTGATTCACTTAACAACAGTGGCAAGAAAGGTAGAAAAATGGGGCAACATTTACTCAACAACTGTTTTGCTTAGCAACAGAAATATTGGGCTCAATTGTGGTTGTAACTCAAGGACTAGCTGTACTTCATTCCCACTCTCCTGGCACTCTATCAGGCTGCAAAAACAGATAATAACAGATCATCAGAGTTGGAAGGGACCTTGTAGGTCATCTAGTCCAACCCCCCCGCCCAAGCGGGAGACCCTACACCACTTCTGACAGGTGGCAGTCCAATCTCTTCTTGAAAGTCTCAAGTGATGGCGCTCCCACAACTTCCGAGGGCAACTTCTGTTCCATTGGTTGATTGTTCTAACTGTCGGAAAGTTTCTCCTTATTTCCAGGTTGAATCTCTCCTTGTTCAGTTTCCATCCATTATTCCTTGTCTGGCCTTTGGGCGCTTTAGTAAATAGCTTGACCCCTCAATTTATCTTCCTGCTAAATGCCAGCAATAACCCTAAACATTCCAAACAGTTTTTTTACAAAACATTTTCTACAACTCTGCCAAGTAATGCCAATTTCTCATTACTGAGTTCTTCCCTTCTACTTAAAAAAGATAACTTGGAATGGGAATCTGAACGGCTCATATCCTGTCTCAATTTTTTACTAAGCATGAAGTGGCAGATTCTGCATCCACTTAAAATGATCTCCCCTATCTTAGAATCTTTGAAATGTTATTCTTATACCGAGAAGCCAAACATTCAAAGCCTAATTCTTACTGATTTTCCCCTACTATTCTGTTCAATTTCCTGCCGAATCATATGATTTCTAAACTGATTAAAAGTTCATGGTGCGGATTTTTTGCTCTTTCTTTTTTAAAGACAAATGTTTCTTTCCTTCAAGACTAACTCTGAGAAGAAGAAAAACCTGTAATCCTTCCTGACCATCAATATTTGAGCACAATGTAGTGCAGGGGTCTTCAAACTTGACAGCTTTAAGACTTGTGGACTTCACCTCCCAGAATTCCTCCTCCAGTCATGTTAGCTCAGGAATTCTGGGAGTTGAAGTTCACAAGTCTTAAAGCTGTCAAGTTTGAAGACCCTTGATGTAGTGTAACATCAATTGTAACATTGTTTACTGTAATTGTAACAATTGTAAATTGTAACGATGTTTGTAACATCAAGGTTTGACCACAATGTAAGGCCATTCTTGGAATCCTGCATCCAGCTTCGGTCACCATGATATAAAAAAGATGTTGAGATTCTGGAAAGAGTGTAGAGAAGAGGAACAAAGAGGATTAAGGGGTTGGAGGCTAAAACATGTGACGAATGGTTGCAAGGAACTGGGTATGTTTAGAAAAGAAGGACTCGGGGTGACATGATAGCAGTGTTGCGATATCTCAGGGGCTGCCACAAAGAAGAGGGAGTCAAGCTATTCTCCAAAGCAGGACAAGAAACTAACCAGGGAGAGAACCATCTTAGAAATAAGGAGAAATTTCCTAATAGAACAATAAACCAGTGGAAAAACTTGCCTCCAGAAGTTATGGATGCTCCCACATCGGAAGTTTTTAAGGATAGAATAGAATAGAATAGAATAGAATAGAATACTTTTATTGGCCAAGTGTGATTGGGCACACAAGGAATTTGTCTTGGTGTAAATACTCTCAGTATACATAAAGAAAAGGTACATTCATTAAGAATCAAGAATCATAATGTACAACACTTAATGATAGTCATAGGGTACAATCAGCAATCAAATCATACTAGGAAACAGTCAATATAAATCGTAAGGATACAAGCAACAAAGTTACAGTCCTACAATCACAAGTGGGAGGGGATGGGTGATAAGGAGTGATGACAAGATTAACAGTAATAGTAGTGCACACTTCGTAAATAGTTGAACAGGGTTGAGGGAATTATTTGTTTAGCAGAGTGATGGCTTTCGGGGAAAAACTGTTCTTGTGTCTAGTTGTTCTGGTGTGCAGTGCTCTATAGTGTTGTGTTGAGGGTAGAAGTTGAAACAGTTTATGTCCAGGATGTGAGGAGGTCTGTAACTATTTTCACAGCCCTCATTTTTACTTGTGCAGCATACAGGTCCTCGATTGAAGGCAAATGGGTAGTAATTGTTTTTTCTGCAGTCCTAACTATCCTCTGAAGTCTGTGTCTGTCCTGTTGGGTTGCAGAACCAAACCAGACAGTGATAGAGGTGCAGATGACAGACTCAATAATTCCCCTGTAGAACTGTATCAGCAGCTCCTTGGGCAGTTTGAGCTTTCTGAGTTGGCGCAGAAAGAATATTCTTTGTTGTGCTTTTTTGATGACGTTTTTGATGTTAGGTGTCCATTTTAGGTCATGTGGTATAGTAGAACCTAGAAATTTGAAGGTCTCTACTGTTGATACTGTGTTGTCTAGTAGTGTAAGAAGTGGTAGTATGGGAGGGTAGTATAGGAGAGAGGTTAGATGACCATTTGTCTGAAATGGTTATAGAGTTTCCTGCTTGAGCAGGGTGGTAGATTAGAAACCTTCCAACTTCGTTATTCTGTTATTTGCCATTGCATGGTCTAGAAATTTTTTTTTTCCTCTCCTTCCGTATTTTATGCAATAATGCAATTGAGTACTACATTGAAGTTGTGAAACTGTCTAGGTGTGAAAAACTTAGACGTAGAATAATGTTATTGTCACTTTGAATGTAAATGGCATACATTAAAATGAAATTACGGCTCTCAAAGGGTCACTACCTCCAATATACACTACATAAACATGACCAATAAATAAATACATAATTATGCATGTACCCCCATATATGACACAGGGAACTAGAGCACTGTCTAGTTTCGATGTATACATGTATGCGCTGAGAGAAACAGTCATAACTCACTTCTTTCAGTGCCGTTGCAACTTTGAACAGTCACTAAATGCATGGTTGTAAGAGGAGGACTTATCTGTACAGCCCCAGCCAGCATAGTTAGCGGAGAGGAATGTGGGGCCTTTACTTTCAGCTATGTTTGTAGGATCCCAGGATTGCCTGCATTGGATCTGTCTGTCCCAAAGTTGTAAGACGCAGACCAGAGCGTACGAACGAAAACACGAATGAACAAACCAGCTGCAGATCCTTTCCAATGTGATAGCTCTGTTTAAACACACAAAGTGGTTTAGAAAATTTCCAGGCTTGATGGCTCCTGGGGCCATTAGTCAAAAGACATTGCACAACTATACTCCTGTCAGCTTTTGTGACCAATGTTTTTTTGTGGTAATGGGGCAGGGATAGGTTTTTAAATGATGGGAAGATATGAGAAGATAAAAGCGTTTTTTTGGGATGCTGGGTAAAATCCCATTTATGAGTCATGGCAGTTGCATAATTTAACTCTGGCTTGAAGTACCACGTTTTTTTCCTGTTTTGTTTGGAAAGGGAAGAATTAAACTGTCCACATCTGTATTTAGCCTGTCTGCTTGGGAGTTTGCAAGGACTGTTTATCTGCTTTTAGGTTCCCAAATTGCCAGAGAGTGGAAGGTAATGGGGTGGGGGTGTATTCCAGGCAGGATGTTTACAATGGGGTTGCAAGCCTTTGGAGCAAGTGTGTCAATGAGATTTTGCATCTCGCAAAAAACGAGGGCAAAGGGCACAGGGTGACACCCGACCTATATCCGGTCCCAAGGTCCTCGCGGTGAAATGATTATTTTCAGCAAACCTTGTCAAACTTTATCAGACTTAAACGGTGCAATTGATAGGTGGGTTTCCCCCTTTCTATCCCTATTTAAGGTAGTCCTCAACTTATAAACATTCGTTTAGTGACCATTTGAAATTACAACCGCACTGGAAAAAGTGACTTATCACCTTTTTTTTCCACACTTGCGACCATGGCAGAATTCCCATGATCACATGATCAAAATTTGGAGCTTGGCAACGGGTCCATAGTTATGATGGTCGTGGTGTCGCGAGGTCATGTGATCCCCTTTTGCGACTTTCTGAGGAGCAAGGAGACTCACTTAACAACCGTGTTACAAATGTTAACAATTACAGTGATTCGCTTAACAACCGTGGCAAGAAAGATCACAAAATGGAGCAAAACTCGCTTAACTACTGTTTTATTCAGCAACAGAAATTTTGGGGGTCAGTTGTGGTTGTAAGTAGGAGTGGGATTCAAAAATCCCAGCAACCGGTTCTCTGCCCGGTTGCCGGGTGGGCGTGGCCATGGTGGGCGTGGCCTACCGGAACTTCCAGAGGCTTCCCTCAGGCCTCTGGCAGGATGAAAATGGCTCCCCCCTGGGCTCCAGAGGCCTTCCAGAAGCCGGAAACAGGCCCATTTCTGGACTTCTGGAACTTCCGATTCGGCCCATTTTTCGCTCTCCCAGAACCTCTGCATGGACCCTGCACTTACCTGCATCCAAAACGGGCCACATGGAGATTTCTGGAAGGGGCGGGGCAGGTTGGGCAGGGCCAGCCAGTTGGTTCAACTACCGGTTCAGCCAATGATGGGATTCAAAAAAATTCACTACCGGTTCTATGGCTGTGGCTTGGTGGGCGTGGCAGGGGAAGGGTACTGTAAAATCTCCATTCCCATCCCACTCCAGGGGAAGGTTACTGCAAAATCCCATTCCCTCCTCGCCCCACTAACCTGCTTTCCAGGTCCCTTCTCCTGTGCAGGGCAACAAAAGAAGACCCAGCCAATCAGCTGGGACTCAGGAGGCAGAGAATAGATGGGGGAGGGGCCAGTCAGAGGTGGGATTTGCCGGTTCTCTGAACTACTCAAAATTTCCGCTACCGGTTCTCCAGAAATGGTCAGAACCTGCTGAATACCACCTCTGGGTTCAGCGAACCAGGTGTAAATTTAACATCCGGTTCATCCGAATTGGCTGAATCCCACCCTGGTCCTAAGTCAAGGACTACCTGTATCTGATTCTCCTTCTTAGGCTTTCCTGACGGGGTGATTTTTCTCCTTCAAAGTCAGGATGCCCTTCTCTTTCTCCTCTCATTAGTCACAAGCACTCCTTGTGGTCTCTCATCCAAATACTAACCGAATCCGAAAAGCTTAGCTTTTCAAGATTAACCAGGGTCAACTCTATTTTAATTAAGTGGAAATAATTGAAATATGCTGTATCCCCTATACTTGCTCTTGCTTCCACTGTTATCACACTGATGTCATTTTCTTCAGTGGAAGTTGTCTGAGGCACAAACGACCTTTTGAAATTTTTTCCTAAATTCAAAGAAAGAGATACAGGGTGTCAATTTTTTTTCCCTAATTTCTCAGGACAAACGAGAAATCCTTCTATAATACCTCAAACTGGTCTGCTCTTTTTCTCAGACTACAATAACTTCTCTGGAAGATATTCGTTCAAATAGTTCCTTGTAAAGAAGAACTGTGAAAATGACCTTAGGAAGGAAGAACCATTAAGAGAAGTGAAACAGCAATTAAGTCTTGGGAAAATGGAAAATATGAAGAAGAAATTCAGATGAAGCCCATCTTGATTCTGTTGGTATAGCAGAATGACTTTCAAGATCCTGTTATTATGCTGCATTACACTAAAGTAGCAATTAAGAATCTGATTCCTGAACATACATGTATATCACCAGATGAACTGACTATCCAAAAGATAATAATGACTTGTGCTGAGATGGATAATTTAACTCTGGTGTTACAAGAAAAGGAAGAGTCCGAGTATTATTGAATTTAGGAAAATTGGTATGACTGGATTGATGGATGGATGATGACAAATTAATGATAAGCAACATATAAGTTAAATGCTTACATTCACATAAATTGTATATACTTGTAAATAATGCACAAAATAGTAGTATAAGATGAATGCCACAAATTGTTAATATCAAGATATTTACACTTTTTGTTTGTTTTTAAAGTTATAAAAGATTAATAAAGTTTATTTTTAAAAAGGGAGTGAGGAGTGGGGTGGAACAGGAGACGATGCAAGAGAATGTTCTGCTCCACGGTAATAATATATTAAAAAAACAACAACAGTAGATTATGTCCTTCCCACCTATTAACTAAAACGCATTTAGAAATAGAGCAGAGCGGCAGGGAGCGTGTGAGAGAATCTCTGAATGATATTCCTCAGAACAGGAACAAGGACATCACATGTGCAAGAGTGCCAGATGATTAGCAAATGTTCTTTGTGCAGCCAAAATGGACGGAGGCTTCCGGGTTCCATTAAGGCAAAGGAGAATAGGACATTAGTGACAACAGGACATCTGCGGCTGACAGTCAGGTAGCCCTTGACTTATGTCTGGGGGAAGGCGGGGGGCTTAGTGACCATTCAAAATTACGACAGACCTCCAAGGCTATCTCTGAGGGAGATAGGCAGTGTCTAAATCTGACTGTCAACTCTGAAGCGAACCTGGATGAAGCCATCTTGTGCTGCCTCATAGTTGTCATGAAGGCGAAGGGAGGGGAGGAGTAGATAGACCAGCTACCAGTCAAAACAAAAACTTGTCCTGTGGGAATCAAGGTCATCCCAACAGGTGGCTATTGAAGGAGGAGTCAAGCCTGCCATCCATCCTAATTGGACAATGTGATCGATGACACCTGGAAGGGGGCAATTTTACTCTTTTAATTAGGTGAAAACTGCAGAAACTTTTAGAGTTGATTTTCACCAGCTGTGCCGATATGCTGAACATATTCTTTGAGGAATCCACTGCCTCGGAGTTCTGCTTTCAATGGGTGCTTTACTCAAAACGCTGACATTGACAAATAAACAAAATAAATGAAAAAGCTACTTATGACCCACTTCCGAATTCCAAGTGTCAGCTTCCTCTCTCCCTCACAGTCAGGCTTTGGGTGCTCCAAAACAACCAACCTGCATTTACATCATGTGACTGCAATTTACTCCATTCCCCCCTTCCCCAGAAACTAGCATTTACTTCCAGTCCCCCCCCACCCGCAAAAAAGTACCCCATAGCAAATGTTTGCTTTACAACAGGGGGTCGCAAAGTTGGCAACTGTAAGACTTGTGGACTTCAACTCTGGGCGAATTCTGGGAGTTAAGTCCACAAGTCTTAAAAGTTGCCAAGTTTGGAGACCTCTGCTTTACAATATCTATGTTCACTTAATGACCACTGCAAAAAAGGTCTTAAAATTGAGTCTGGCCATGTTACAATTGTCATGACTTACAACCATAGTTGCAGGGCTGAATTACAGTCATAAACTGAGGATTACCCGCATTTTTCTTTTACTCTTTCCACAATTCCTCCCACTTTTCTTGTTGGCTGAATCTTTAGCAGGACTTTAGCAATCTTTAGTAAGACTGCCTCCCTCAGCAAGTGTCTTGAGCCAGGCCTGCTAAAGATTCAGGTGATTTCCTGCTGGGGGGGGGGGGTTGGACTAGACGACCTCCAAGGTCCCTTCCAACTCTGTTCTTCTATGATTCTATGACTATGGAGATTCTCGGTCATTCCGGTCATGGTTGTCGCAAAGGTGTTTTTCCACGAGGCAACTGGATTTTGTTGTTTTTCTTTGAAGACATCCAAGAAGCTTGGATTTTGTTGTTTTTCTTCGCATCCAAGAAGCTTCTTCAGTTCTGACTGGATGGTAGGGCAGGGAAGGATTTCTATTCCTTGCAGACAGCTGGTCAGGTTAAAGGACGCAAACGACCAGCCATCTGCAAGGAGTATAAAGTAAAGCTGGCTGGGGAATTCTGGGAGTTGAAGTCCTCCAGGCTTAAAGTGACCAAGGTTGGAGACCCCTGGTATAGAAAAGGGGCGTGGGGGACGCGTGTTTTGCAAACAATACCCTTTCTCCGCTTTCGCTGGCACCAATCTCCTTCCCTTCCCCCTCTTCCTCCCCTCCCCCCCGTCCACCCCCGCGGGGTTGCTCGTTGCGTGACTTTCCTACACACCGACCTGAATTACAACTCTTCCAAGTTCGGAGTTTCCCGTCTGAGCTGTTGGAGCTGCTTACAGCCGCTTAGCCAATGGGGTGGCGAGGAAGGCGTGGCCACCCCATTCATAAATTCGGACCCGGCCGAACGGCTCCTCACTTCTAACTGCTTTCCGGGCGCTTTCAAGCCTTTCTCCTCTTCCTTTGCCCGGACGACCATGTGCTACGCCTGCAAGCCGACCATGCTACAGTTCAGCATGCCCCCAACCTCCGCCAGGGCCGCGCCTAGCGAGCCCCAATACTTCACTTTTGATCCTCTCCCGGACAACGAGAAGAGTCCAGCCCACCGGGGTTACACCAAGACCAACAAGTCCAAGAGACGTTCGCGGAAAGTCCTCTACCCTCCAGTGGTAAGTCGTGAGGGGGAACGGTTCGCAGCCCGGTCCGAGAAACGGGAGAGTAACTGGGGTCCATCCAAGAGGGCCATACTCGGTCTTGACCCCTTTAAGATGTTCGCTGGCTGCGGAACTCTGGGAGTTGGAGTCTCCACCTCCTCTGGTCCAAGGAGTCTCCAACCTTGGCAACTTGAAGACTTGTGGACTTTAATTCCACAAATCTTTCCTGCCTGAGCACGGGGGTTGGACTAGAAGACCTCCAAGGTCCCTTCCAACACTGCAAAATCGGGTATGCTGCTCCCATATGAGCAGCATGTGTATATATCCAGTACGGATTATTTTCCAATAATTGTGCAAAAAGCGTGTTTCTAAATCGGTGTTTCTCACCATGGCAACTTTAAGAAGTGTGGACTTCCAACTCCTAGAATTCTGCCTGGGGAATTCTGGGAACTGAAGTCCACAAAGCCATCATGGATGAAAAATACTGTTCTAAGTAGCTTTCTTCAACCTTGCCTGAATAACATAGTTGGAAGGGACCTTGGAGGTCTTCAAGTCCACCCCCCACCCCTTGGTCAGGCAGGAAACCTTACACCATTTCTGACAAATGGTTGTCCAATCTCTTCTTTTAAAAACCTTCCTGAGGTTGGAGCATTCACAATTTCTGGAGGCCAGTTGTGTGCCTTGTGGGACTGTGACGGTCATCCTTGCAGGGAACAGCAGCAATAGGTCCTTCTAATGCCGTAATTTATTTTTGGAACTTGGCAACTTGAAGATGTGTGACTTTGCACTCCCAGAATTGCCCAGCCAGCATGGACCTATGGTGCATTTAGTGCATGACAATCCAAATCATTCCTGGAAGCGGAGGGGATGGGGGCAATTATTTCATTGCAGAGGCATTGAACTAAATGCAGAGGTTAATCAGGGTGCTGTGTCACTAATTCCCTTTCCTTGTTTCTCTTTCCCAGGTGAAGCGTTATTATCCCACGGAGGAGCGCAGCTATGCCAAGACCTTCCTCTTCATCCTCCTCGCCGTTGTCTTCTTCCAAATCTATAATGCGGAAGAGGACCTCCTCCTTGCTGGAGCCACCCTGGAGGACAACACATCCAGCTGCTTTCTGCAGGGCGGGGAGTCTCAGGCCCCTTCGGCACAGCCCATCATTGCAGAGCAACCCGTTGTATCAACTCCCTCCTTGGAAATCGCCAATGTTTCTGAGTGGTCCTGGGGGGAGGACAGATCTTCGGAATCTACTCTCGACATCACCCATTTTTTGCAGCAGAATCCAGCTGCTTTCTGAAGAGGGAAGAACCCTCCCTCCCTTCCTGCTGGAGGCGGGAAATGGACCGAGAGTCTATAAAGTGGGAAGCCAGGCGGCGGGGCTGCCATGCTCGCGGGCCTTTAGCAAAAGTCTCTTTGTAAAGCAGAAGTAAAGATGCAGAAAGGGACAAGGAGGCCTGGAGCTCAGCCTTGCGCATTCCTGACACAAGACTGACGTTGTAAGAAACTTGAACTCGACTGACACCGCATTATGCAAACAGGAAGGGGGACATTCCTTGTTGGTGCAATTGAAGGAGGTGGGGGAAAGGGGATATTTAATATTTATTAATAATAATTATAATAATAATTAATATCTATGTAATGTAAGCTGACTTTTATTTATGTGTGAAACTGGAAAATAGGATAGGGAACTGCTGCTGTTGGGCTGCACTAGGCCTTTGGAAAGAACTCTTAGAATGTTTTTATATTTCTCTAGCATTATATTTTCTCTAGAATTAACAGCGATGGTTTTGTGGGTCATGAATCTGATAGGAAGAAGGCTAGATTTTGGAAACTGAGAATCTTTTTAGCATTTGTACTTTGGTGAAGGAGCAACGTTTTAGTGAAGATTGAATGTTGATCAGAATTTTGCAAATGGTGTTGTGATGCTCCAATACTGTACCTTTTAATGGGAGGAAACGTCTTGTGACTAGGGGGGGTGGGGAAAATAGAAAAACTGACAAAAAAAAAGTTGTCATTGAAGCTAACGGACAAGACTTCTCAGCTTCATAATAACTGGCACAATAAAAGTTAAAGATGCTTCTTTTTATTTATTGTAAAAACATCTGATTTTTGTTGTTGTTCCTGCATTGTATGTTAGCCAGAATACTTTTTTGTTAGTGTTTGCTGTGTAACAATAAGTGGCTTTTGAAGGCTGATGCAGCCATACTAGCATTTCCAAAACTTTAGTAAGTCACTTTTGTGAATTGCACTTTACATGTTAACACTATTCCAGATGAACTGGCTCAATTGTGTATGTTCTGTGAACAAATCAATAAAAAAAATGTTTTAATCTTTGCCTGGCTGGGATATTTCTGAAAGCTGTGTGTAGAAAGAAAATCTTGGATTGGCAATAAACCTTTGAGAAAATTTTGGAGGAATCAACCAACACCCCCCTTCTGCATTCTAAATTCACAAAATCCCTTCACACACACACAGACACACACAATTACATATATGAAAGAATAAACCAAGGGTCTTCCAACTTGACAGCTTTAAGATTTGTGGACTTCAACTCCCCAGATTTCCTGAGCTAACATTACTGGAGGAGGAATTCTGGGAGTTGAAATCCACAAGTCTTAAAGCTGTCAAGTTTTAAGACCCCGGAATAAACACTGGCAACTTGCTCATCATTAAGCCAAGCTCAGAGAAGATCAAAACTCAACTGTTTAACCCCAAATTACATTTATTTTCTACAATTTGGACCAACAAGAAGAATGAGTTTAGTAACCATGAATTCTGTTTCAGTTGTAACTTCTGAGTCACCTTCAAATGTTGCCCCACTTAGAATGTGCTGCAATAATTGATCCACACAGCAAGGAACATGAGTTACCACCACTTGGGTTTCCTCCTGGTCCATATAGGGCCACATCCGCTCAATTGCACTGCTGACTTATGATTACATCAGCTGTGCTTGTAGAAACTATGAATTGAGGAGCACCGTTGTTCATTCAGGGAACTTGTAAGGCGATCTGGTTCCAACACTAGAACCAATGTTTCTGTAGCCCAGGTGGTTTTTTATTTGGGGGGGGGGGGAGAACAGGACATTTGCCTTGATGTATGTAATCTGAGTTTGTCCTTTCCTGCCCTGTTCAGTTTTTGTTGCCTCAATGTAAAAAAGGTGTGGAGACTCTAGAAAGAGTGCAGAGAAGAGCAACAAAGATGTTTAGGGGACTGGAGACTAAAACATAGGAAGAACTGTTGCAGGAACTGGGTATGTCTAGTCTGATGAAAAGAAGGACTAGGGGAGGCATGATAGCAGTCTTCCAATATCTCAGGGGCTGCCACAAAGAAGAAGGAGTCAAGCTATTCTCCAAAGCCCCTGAGGGCAGGACAAGAAGCAATGCGGGGAAACTAATCAAGGAGAGAAGCAACTTAGAACTAAGGAGACATTTTCTGACAGATAGAACAGTTAATCAGTGCAACAACTTGTCTCCAGAAGCTCCAACACTGGAAATCTTTAAGAAGAGCTTGGATAACCATTTGTCTGAAGTGGTGTTATTCTATTCTATTCTGTTCTATTCTAAATGGTTGTCCTCACAACTCCAGCTACTGGTTCATTATTGTACTTCCAGCTATTCCACTCAATATTATATCTTCTGCAGATCTGGTGAACATTCTCTTTACTTCATGAAGAAACTACTGAAGAATGGAAGACTCAAAACATTTACTGAGGCATCTTCCATCTCAATACCTCTCCAACCATACATGAGCACACTTTCAAGTTATGATTTTCCAGGGGGGTTGTACACCCTTAGTTTTCAAGGCCACATCTAACTAGCTTGCTAATCCAACAAATTATGGTTCTCAAATGCTTTAAGGAAATCGAGATATGATATGACTGCAGCATTCCCACTATCTATTAAGGAGATTAGCTGTCAAAAATACAGATGAGGTTTGTCTGACAGGATTTGGTAAACTCTTGATAAATTCTGCATGACTTTTATTAATTACTGCATGATGTCAAGATACTTACAGATCAATTTCTTCATGATCTGCTCTAGAATTTGCCAGGTATTTGATGTCTGTCAGACTGGCCAGAAGTTTCCCTTTTCCACTATTTTTCAGGCACTGGTTCTCCTATGTTTCTTTTTTTAATTATTATTATTAAATTTATTTGCCACCCATCTCATTTTGAAGTAACTATGACATTTCACCAATTTGTCAAGATTTTGCAAAGATATTGCATGAAGGTAGTCCTTGACTTACAATAGTTCATTTAGTGACTGTTCAAAGTTACAATGGCACTAAAAAAAGTGACTTGTGACCATTTTCCATCCTTACGACCATTGTTAAAGGAGATGGAATATTGAGGCCATCAGACTGATTGAGGATGGACGGCTGGGTTTCTTCTAGGTTGCAATTCCCTTTTAAATTTGCAATTCCCTTGGACTGAGCTGAGTGAAGAGACAGGAGTGAGAAAATTTCTATTCTGTCCTATGAAAGGGCCACTTTGTCTAACAATAGAAATAATCCTAGGTACACTGATAATGACCTCCGTTTCCCCCAAACTGGCCAGCAAACCCTAGGATTTTTCATCTTGAGGTCCTCAACTATAAAAATCTCTCCCTTCCCCAAACCCTTGAGTTTATCTTTCTTGTAAAGCAAGTACCCAACTATCAATGCAATAAATGTGTGTGTGGGGGGGTGTTTTCTCCTCAGTGTTGTGTACTTCTGAATTTGCCACAAAGGTTCTTCAGAACAGAATTTAAACCTAGAATTTACCGAGAATTCAAACCAGGGATTCCCTGCTGACTCTCTCTTTATTCCTTCAATCCTACTTCTTCTTTCTCTTTTTACAACCTCTTCATAGGGCAAATGTTTAAACTGGACCAAATTAAAAACTGAGTAGTTCTGCCTTGTCTTTATTGCCCTTTCCCTTATAGGACTGATAGGAATGATAAGGAGCACTTATAGTAATTTTTCTCTTTTTAAAAAAACAAACAAACCCTTTTTATTCTTCTTCTTTTGCTTCCTTCATCTACAACAGTTCGTTCTTGATCTTAAGTTTTCCTGACATGGACGCCACAGTTCCTTATTAGCTTTGTCTACTCTTCCTTGCCAATCTATCCCTTTGTCATTTAACAGAATAACAGTTATCTTGGAGGTCTTCTAGCCACCAGTGGTGGCTAATCTTTTTGGGCTCATGTGCCAAAAATTGTGCACATGCAAGGGCTTGTGTGCCAGCACCCAGAAGGCAATGCGCATAGCCTCCCCCATGCCCCCTGTGTATGCGCTTGATTCCCCCACCACCACCCTCTTTACCTGCACTGCACCTCCCAGCTGATTTTCGGCCTGCCAGAGGCTTGAGGGATGCCTCTGCAGGCTTTGCAGGCCAAAAAAAATAGGCCCATTTTGTCACTTCGATATTTCCGGAAATACAGGAAGTGATGAAATGAGCCTATTTTTCGGCCTGCAAAGCCTGCAGAAGCATCCCTTAAGCCTCTGGCAGGCCGAAAGAGACCCGAAAATCAGCTGGGAGGCACGTGCATGCACAATGAGGTAAGTTTGCCTGGGGGTCCCGTGCCCAGACAAATGGATCTGTGTGCCACGCTTGCCATAGATTCGCCATCATGGCCTTATACCATTCTGGACAAATGGCTGTCCACTTTCTTCTTGAAAACATCTAGTGATGGAGCACCCACAACTTCTGAAGGCAAATCGTTTCATTGATTAATCGTTCTGTCAGGAAATTTCTGGTTTTGTTATAGGTCCGTGCTCTATGAATAAATAAATAATAACAATAGAAATCTGTGGCTCTCTATTCTTCTAATGTATCCTTTTCCCTCATCCACTCCACACTCAGCTTCTGGCTCCCCACTTGTTTCCTTCTCTATTTTTGCCTTATTGCAGCTATTTGCAATTGCCCTTCCAATATCACATTTTCTGAGTCACCCCCATGTTTTTAGCCCGTTTTCCCCTGAACGTTGCCTGTCCTTTCATGACTAATAATATGGTTTGCCAATATTTAATGAGGGTCATCACTTAAAAAAAAAAACTTTAGTAAACTTTACATACATGCAGATGATCCATCAATTTTCATAATGTATTGGTTTTTCTTTTCCTAAAAGAGTGGCCTTTTTTGAATACAGCGTGATATTTTTTTTCTTGTTTAGTCATGTTTTCCATAAATTTGGCTTGAATATATCAGAGTGATGATGACAGCATCAGTCAATCAGTGACAAATGAATTCTCTTGTAAGCCCTTTTGAGGAGAAACTCCTGAAGTTGGTACATCCCCATGACTTTCTGATTCTTTCTGATTTTTGCTCTGACTGATGAAGCTGCTTGGATGAAACAGCTCACATGATCAAAGTTTGGTCCAGTTGCCATGACTCAACCTTTAGGTTCCTTTGGCCTGGATGACTGAGTCTCCATTGATGAATTATCTTGGAGTTTCTTCAAAACAGACCAATCAGAAGCCTACCTAGATGAAGAACCCATGAATAACCAGAGTTCTTAGCTTCCCATCACATGGACCAATCAGGGATTAGTTACAAGAGTCTAGCCATCTCTGCTTCAGTTGCCTGTGGTGATAAATTCACTACAAAGCAGCTGTCAGCCTTCAAGACTCCTTTCTTTCGCTGTCTTTTTGTCTGCAATAGTAACAGGGGGAGGGTGAATCAATTGGGCTTTGTGGGGTGGGAAGTGTGCTGGAGGCTTTGGAGAATGAACTGTATAACTTGGGGAAAACTTTATTGTTTATCTTATTTGCTTGCTTACTGAGCAACTGCAGTTTACCAAACCAGGCCAAGGTCAACAGCCAGATGTCTGCATCACCACCTGAAGATGCCCCACATGACAGTATACACATCTTCAATTGGATGGACCATTTGAACTATGGCGGGTGGAAACGTTGCCATCACTTTGTATATGTGTTTTTCGCACACAAATCCTCAGATCTAGAATTCTTTTGATGCTACCACTTGATTTCCAGTGAAAGTTTCTTTTCTCTATAACAACAGAGTCTAAGAGTGTCTTTCTTGGATTCTGAATGGCGCACCATCTGACAGCAGCTCCATTTCCAACCTTGGGAATTGCCAGCAAAACTTCTGGAACAACATCAGGACACCAGAAAACTAATTCATGGCCATTCAGGCTGAAGCTCATCCTGGCTTCATGAGACAAGCAGAAATAAGTGTATTTCTCCTTTGGGGAGCACCTTACAAAAAGAATCATGAATATTCCAAGGAAGTAATATAAAAAAATAATGCACAATAGAGCAAATAGCAAGCTTTTGGATACCACCCATCCATTTACCAGTTCTAAGACTTAAATTTCAATATATAGGTAGTCCTTGACTTACAACAGTTCATTGAGCGACCGTTCAAAGTTACAAGAGCGCTGAAAAAGTGACTTATGACCATTTTTCACACTTACGACCTTTGTAGCATCCCCATGATCATGTGATCAAAATTCAGATGCTAGGCAAACTGGATCATATTTACGACCGTTGCTGTTTTGCAAGGTTATGTGTTCCCTTTTTACGACCTTTTTACTAGAAAAATCAATAGCCAGCTTTACTTAACCATGTCACTAACTTATCAGCTGCAGTGATTTGCTTAACAACTGTGGCAACAAAGGTTGTAAAGTGGGGTAAAACTCACTTAACAAATGTCTCACTTAACAACAGAAATTTTGGGCTCAATTGTAGTCAGAAGTCAAGGACTTATATAACCCCACACCAATATATATCCAGCCTTATTTAGAGCACAGTTGACCTGGGGGGAGAAGAGATTGAAGAAAAGGTTGTTCCTATTGTGTTTGCTTCTTTCTGTTTACAGTTTTGTGGGGTCCTCGGTGCTCTCTGAGCCCGGTTGTTTTCTTGCAGATATTTCATTACCCAACTAGGTAACATCATCAGTGCTAGAAGCGAGTGGGATTTGGTCTCTGTTTATATATAGTGGTTTGCCCTGTCATTGTTGGTGGGAGTGTTATTTCTTCTTGCTGCTTTCATGATTAGATGTTGTTTACGGTTTGACTATTTGTCTGAGTTGGTGGTTCTGTGATTGGGGTATTTTTTATTGCTATTATTACTTTTGACAGCTTGTTTGTTGATCTGGTATTAATCCTGGTGTTTATCCCTGTTTATCTGCATGTTGATTGCTGGCAAGGAGGTGTTTTGATTTGGTTTTGACATATATGTGCTTAAGGGAATTAATAGCTGGTGCACACACACACACACCCATTATGACTGCATGGAGAGATATCGGTGAAAAGCATTTTGAGGGTCTTTGCCCAAATGTACAACAGGAGTCTTGTTTGAGCCTGATTTACCCTTCTAGGCCTTCTGTGTTTGCTATCTGTGGGTACGATATTGGCTATCTAGGATAAGGCGTGGGTCATTAAGAACTTGTCATGGGCAACCAGCCCAGGGGTTGTGAGTAATTCACAAAGATAACCTGCCTCCAGCTGTCACTTTTTCCGGAAAGTTACCATGCAAAAGTGATGCAAGAATCAAAACGTCTGATGAATTGTCTTTTTAAACACAATCCACTGGCCAGATAAGGCTTCCATTTTCCCTAATAGCTTCTTTGAAAGGCTTTGTTCGCTATGTTCCTCATTGCCTGAATTTAGCGGGGTATTTTCTGCCAGACCACATCCATTCTACAGGAGCATTTCAAATAAGAGAACAGAATAACACAGTTGGAAAGGATCTCAGAGGTCTTCTAGTCAGGAGTGGGATTCTACCAGTTTGCGCCTATTCGCTAGAACCAGTTGTTAACATTCTAAGCAGTTCGGAGACCCGGTTGTTAGAAGAAATTACAGGTCTAATCCTGTAAGGAAGGCAGGAAGGAAACATTTTGGTGTTGCTTACAGAAACTGCCTCTCCATTAACTCTTATTACATTCTTGGCAGGATAGACTTCCTGTCTCAGGAACTTCTCTGGAGTTTTTTTTCTCTCCTTTGCTGGTACATTGCTTGTGTGGAATGACCATTCAAAGTTACAATGGCACCATAAAAAGTGACTTATGACCATTTTTCACACTTACGACTGATGCAGCATCCCCACAGTCATGAGAGGCCAGGTGAGGAGATGCGTGCCTCGATGTGAGTGATATTGAGTTGGCCACACCCAACCAGTAACATGACCACCAAGCCACGTCCACCCAGTCACATGACCACCAAGCCACGCCCACCATCTAAGCCACGCCGACAGAACCAGTTGTTAAAAATTTGAATCCCACCCCTGCTTCTAGTCCAACCCACTGCTCGAGCAGGAGTTCTGGTGCCATTTCGGACAAGTCGTCCAATCTCTTCTTTAAAACCTTCATTGCTGGAGCATCCACAATTTCTGGAGGAATGTCGTTCCGCTGATGAATTATTCTAACTATCAGGAACTTTCTCCTTAGTTCTAGGTTGGTTCTTAATTAGTTTCCTTCCATTGCTTCTTATTCTGCCTTCAGGTATTTCAGAGCAGTGGTTGTCAACCAGTGGGCTGGGGACCACTGATGGTCCACGAGAAAATTTTGGTGGCCCACAAAGAAATGTCACCCCCTCCAAAGCACCCACAAAGCAATTAATCCAGGCTGCGCGGGAACACAAGACTGCGTCGCCCACATGGCTGGTGAGAACGCAAAGCTTGCGTCACTTGCATTGCGAACAACACGAGGTAGTGAGGGAGGGGGAAAAGGGCGGAGGGGGGGGAACTTACCCCATGCGCCCCACGTGTCTGGTGTGGCCACTGGGGCTGTTTCTTTCTGCTTCTGCTTTTGGCTGCACACAAGGAAAGCAGCAAAAGTCTTTCTTTCTCTCCCCCAAACTCCACCAGAAATGAGTCTTTGGGACCCTGCAAGACATCCTGCTCCAAGAGGCTGAGTTTGGGGGAGAAAAAGAAAGACTTCTGCTGCTTTCCTTGCATGAAGCCAAAAGTCTGTATCTTCCCAGCCCCCACCCCACCCCAAGAACAGAGCTGCAATCCCAAATAAAGAATGCTCGATTGGTAGGAAAATGAAGTGGGTGATTTTCCTGAAGACTTTTTGGGGGATTTTCCCAGGGCCTCTGGTCTACAGGATTTAAAATTATGAGTTTGGTGGTCCCTGAGGTCCAAAAGGTTGGTGACCACAGCTTCAGAGAACAGGTTAACTCTCTCTTCTTTATGGCAGCCCCTCAAATATTGGAACACTACTATCATGTCACACCCAATTCCTACAATATTTTAGCCTCCAGTCCCCTAATCCTCTTTGTTGCTCTTCTCTGCACTCTTTCTAGAGTCTCAACATCTTTTTTATAACATGGCAACAACAACAACAAAAACATTTAAAACTAAATGTTCCTTCCGCACTCCTGGCTTTTAGTTGTCTCTACACAAGCCCTCTTTTCGCACACGAATGATATTATCTGTGCTCTTGGTAGATTTGAAAGCATTTTCACCTTCAAAATCACACCCCAACTGCCACACCACTCCTAGGCATTGCTTTGGAATGCAACAATCAACAAACATTACAGATTAACCTCCATAATCACCCACAACACTGTGTCATTATCAGAAGCAAAGAAGATAGGTTATGGCTAAAACTATCAGGCCTTGGATACCCACTCCAAGGTTATCCTTGATCTGACTTTTAACCAAGTGCATTTGGAATTAGTCATAGGGAAAAAAAGGGAAGAAAATACCTTAGGAAATTGGAAATACCCGCCACATTGTAAAGGCACGAAAGTGGTTCTGGAGTGAAATGCTGTTCGGTATGTGACACCTGAGAAATAATCATTGGGAATAAGACATTTAAACCATCTTAGCATTTGTTGGTAGGAGAACACCAGCTTTCTATACTGATACAGATTTCTCCTTAGTTCTAGGTTGCTTCTCTCCTTGATTAGTTTCCATCCATTGTTTCTTGGAAACCATCTCAGATTTCTTGCACACTTGTCAGATCTGATGCTGGTTTCTGTAAATCTAAGTTGAGTGCTCTTGTAAAAGAGCACAAACCTGTTTCTTGCACTTAACTAAGTTGAGTGCTCTTGTAAAAGAGCACAAACCTGGCTTTACAACAAACCGCTGTAAGTCGAGGACTATTCCTGCAATTTTCTTGGCAATGTATCTTAACAGAGACTTGTCACGACCTTCTTCCCAGATCTGAGAGAGAGGAACTGGCTCAAGGTCACCCAGCTAGGTTTGTGCCTAAGTCAGAACTAGAACTCACAGTGTCCTGGTTTCTCACCTGATACTTAACCGCTTCACCAAACTGGGGCTCCCTTTATGGTATATTTAAACCTAAATTGTTCATAAATCAAATCCTATTAACCTCCCCATCCCCACATAGGACGCCATTGCCTTCATTCTTGAGCATTGAGTGAAAGCAAGAGAAGAGAGAAGATGACCTCATGTTTCCAGGCTGTTTGTGATGGAAAAAAGACACGTGATATCATCTGAAACAACTGATATTTGTTTGTGTGTTATGTGGAATAAGCCGGTGATAAAGCTTTCGTCTCAAACACACAATGCCATCATTCCACCTTTCTTGACAAGGCTCCCCTCAGGGGTCACTTCTGATGTTATCAGCTCACAACTCACTTATTATGTGAGTATTATTTGTAGGCATTTTTTTAAAAAAAATGTAAAAATGACCAACTCACAACCCACACCCTTGGTCACTGTGTGTCTTTGAGGTCATAAGCCAGACGGTTCTTGTGGGAAGATAGAATTGTTGGAAGAATTATCCTTCTGGGTTCAGTTGCAAATGGGGGGAAAAGACACTGGAAACATGGAGGCTGTTTGGAAAGATGGTTTAATGGTGGACAGGACCACATGGCTTGGGGCTCTAAAGTGAAAAGAAGGACGATCACATGCTTCAAGATGTTGGGTGATGGAAAAGAAGGAAAAGGGGCAAAATGCTGAGAGTGCAATTGTTTTTTTATATCCTCTGTTGGGCCCCACCTTAGTGTTTCCTGTTCCTGTGCAAGAAGTATATCCCATTGACTGTCAGACTCCCAGGGGTGGGGGTCTTAGTTAACTTTGTACGCTTTGTCTGGAGCACATGGCTTCACCTGAGTGCTGGCTGACGCAATCTTCCCAGGTCAGGTGGTGAGACGGGTAGAGGCCTTCGTTATGTAGAATATTCTGGCCCAGGCCTTAATGGCCCGCCTGATAACAAGGGTGGGGGTGAGTTTCTACTTCTGAAGGGAGTTTCTGTTTCTGAGTTTCTATTTCCCTTTTAGGGGAAATATTCTGCCTTTTTTATATTTCCTAGGATATTTCATTTTTTCTAGGAGAGGGATGGGTGCTAACTTCCTACAGCATTTTGCCATGAACTCCGGAGTGCTGATTTCAGAGTCAACAACAAGCTGTGGAGAACTTCAGACAGCCTTGGGTTTCTTCCATGTTTTCACAATGACCAATAGTGTCTGTGGTGGAAAGCAAAACAGTCATGATGGCTCCATGGCTGTGTGATCAAAGCTCCCATGTGTTGGAAAAGAAGGTGAGGGTGCAACTTTAATTGCAGAGATACCATCCTGACTTCCCTGTGGATGCTTCTGCCAAAGATTCCATGGCGAAAACCCCCACCATTTAATAGAAGGCCAATAAAATCTCTCTCTTAAAACATGCTCCTCTGTTTGGCCCTTCTTAAATGTGTAACCAAAGTCTTGGCCAAGTTCTTTTCCAAAGTACTTTCTTCTTCAAGTAAAAAAAGAAAAGATGGTGCCCTCTGTGTGAACTAGGGAGTTTTACAGCCTAAGTAAATACCATGGTGTTGTTTTTTTTAGGCGGACATTTGATTTCATTTCAGAGAATGATTTCATGATGATGGGAGTCTTGGTTCAAAACAACCAAGGCAAGTTCACAGATCTGATCAAAGCAGAAAGCAAAGCTAAGGGAAGATGTGATAGCAGTCTTCCAGTATTTATTTATTATTTTTATTATTTGATTTGTCAATTGTTTAAAAGATAATAGGAATAAGTATAACAAAGGTCTCACTTAACAACAGAAATTTTGGGCTCAATTATAGTCATAAGTCAAGGGCTTATGTAACCCTACAGCAGTATACGTCCAGCCTTATTTAGAGCACAGTTAACCTGTGGGGGGGGGGGGGGGGGGGGGGGAGAGATTGAAGAAAAGTTTATGTTCCTATTGTGTTTGCATCTTTCTGTTTACAATTTTGTGGGGTCCTCGGTTCTCTCGCTTGGTTGTTTTCTTGCAGATATTTCATTACCCAACTAGGTAACATCATCAGTGCTAGAAGCGAGTGGGATTTGGTCTCTGTTTATATATAGTGGTTTGCCCTGTCATTGTTGGTGGGAGTGTTATTTCTTCTTGCTGCTTTCACAATTAGATGCTGTTTACAGTTTGACTATTTGTCTGAGTTGGTAGTTCTGTGATTGGGGTATTTTTTATTACTATTATTATTTTTGACAGCTTGTTTGTTGATCTGGTATTAATCCTGCTGTTAATTCCTGTTTATCTGCATGTTGACTGCTGGCAAGGCTGGTGCACACACACACACACACACACACACACCCATTATGTGCAATGTATGATTTTATATTCTATACTTAGATCGGACCGAAGACGGTGTAGTTCTAGGTTTTCTAGGTCTAGAATTTCGAGTCTGGTGGCATAAGGTATTCTGCAACGAGTAGAGGAGTGGAGAACTCTTCTTGTGAAATATTTCTGGACTTTCTCAACTGTATTAATATCAGATACGTAATGCGGGTTCCAGACTGATGAGCTGTATTCGAGTATTGATCTGGCAAATGTTTTGTATGCCCTAGTTAGTAGTGTGATATTACCAGAGAAAAAGCTAGGATTATACTGCTACAGTACAGAAAACGGGCCTTTTGACCTTCACACCTCGGTCCCCACTTGTTTCATTGACAAACCAGAGAACGAGGGAAGCAAGGAAGTGAAATTATTTGGCTCAGAGATTAAGGAGGGAAATAATCTTACACAATACCTGACACCTCAAAGGAGATAGAGAAGAAATACGTGCAAAGGCAATTTCAGAAGTACAAAAGGTCACACCTGCACGGAATGTTTTGACTGAGAGTTTGGCTTCGGGAAATAAAACAAAAGACATCCTTACAATAAAATCCACTGGACAAAGGCAAACTTTTGTTCCCCTGGAATGTGTAAATACTTTTCTCCTTCAGGGGTCTGTGAAATCTGTTTCTTGGAAAGACACGAACTGTTTCCGGGATCAACAGTTTAATTTAGTTCCTTTAAAGCAGACTATAAGTGACAGTTATTGTGAAATATGCAAGTATACTTTAAAAAAAAATGAATTACTAGTGCTGGTGTTGACTCTTACTGGCAATGGGGTGTACAAAAAGGAGATATTTAATGCTTCATTTCCCAATCACAATAAGGACAACAATTAAGACATTTGGGGGGGGGGAGAAATTCTATGGGTGCAAATTTATATCACTTGGTTAATCGGCTCTTATTGTAGAGCAGTAATCCCATCAAAAACAAGGTTGCAGACAGAGTACAAATTGTCCTTGAGCAGACTGGCAAAAAAGAGAAAAGGAAGAGGATATTGGTAGAGTTTTAATTATGACCTTTTTTCAGTTTGGGTCTAAGGGAGCTGCCAAGAACATCTGAAAGGGGTAACGTGTTCAGAATAATGTGTCAGGATTCCAGTAATTGCCCTCATTAAACCATGATTCTTGAGCCAAACTTCAAACGATTTATTAGAGGTGACATACCTGCCCTGCCCTGTATGAAGCCAACTCTGGCATACGTAATTTACAGTCACCTGTGACTTTGTTTCCCCCACTTACCCCTGGGTGTCTCATAAACCAGATTCTCCAATTGAGCATATTCACAGGCTGAGTGTCATCATTCGCATTCTCCAATGAAATATATTCCAGGCAAAAGCTCTGGTATTTTAGTTACAATCTTTTAAAGATAAGAGTTGGAATGTACTTTCGCTTACAAGTACTCTTCCAGATTTCCTTCCTTCCACCCACCATTTTTTTTTATGGCAACTACTAAAACAGGCCTAGGAATGTTTTATGAGTTGACATTATGTCCCAAAGGTGCTTTTTCAAAAGAACTGAGGAAATTTCTTGGATGAGAAGGGAAAGGTCTTTAAAGAAAAACAAATGTCCAGTTGCTTTTTGGAAAAGCCCCTTTGGGACAATTGAGACCTGGATGATTGAGAATCTCCATAGAAACATTTAGAATAACAGATGAGGGACAGTTAAATTAATCAATCCATTTTGATAAAATAAAAAGATGATAGATGACATGTTTCAAAGGAAGGAGGCAAAGTTGTGATTATCTGGAGAACTAATCCCAGCCATGTTTAGAAGATACCAAATTAGGAACAACCAGGATAATGGATGTCCACCTTAGTATCTTGCACAACTATTGCATTCAGACACACAGCTTTTCTGTAACCCAAGCCAATTTTTTGCTTAAGAAAAGACAGTTTTAACTCACTCTGCTTAAATAAGAACAGTCCTCAAAGCTCTAAACTAGTAATCCATACTGCAAAGGTGATGCCGTAGTAGCCGTGCCAAAAAACAACTACAATAACAATTGTCGCTTACTTTAAAAGGTATGGATGGAGGACTGGTGCTGCCATGGTTATTAGGTGAATCAGTGCAGTTCAGTGAATCATTTGGTTGTTAAGTAAACCTGGCTTCCCTCTTTTGACTCTGCTTGGCAGATGCCAGCTGAGACGGTTTTAAATGGCAATAATGATGACCCTGGGATGCTTCAACTGTAACCATATGTCAGTTGCCAAGTGCCCAAATGTCGATCACATGACCATGAGGATGCTGTGATAATTGTAAGTGTGAAGACCGGTTGTCACCTTTTTCAATGCCATTGTAACTTTGAATTGGTTGTAAGTTGAGGGTTTACAGGTTTTATCCTTTCTTCTACTCCATTCCATTCTATTATTCTCTTCTATTCTGTTCTGTTCTTATTCTTATTCTTCCATTCCATTTCATTCCATTTCTATTATTCTATTCTACCTATCCATTCTTATTCTACTCTACTCTACTCTACTCTACTCTACTCCCTTCCATTATTTTTCTTCTGTTCAATAGTGTCCAGTTCTCAGAAACTTCCTGGACCAATGCCTACAATCTTCTTGGCAAAGTTTTTCAAAGTAGCTTGCCATTGTTTCTTTCCTAGGGCCGAGAGAAGAGTGACTGGCTAAAGTTCACTCAGCTGAACTAGAACTCACAATCTCCTAGTTTCTAGCCTGCTGCCTTAACCATTGCACCAAATTGGTTCTTGGATTATAATAATACAATCAAATTCAAATGAAACATAAAGAAAAGATAAGAGAAAGGAGTAAAAATGCAAGAAGAAAGAAAGGAAAAAAGAAAGGAAAAGAACAATATAATACAGAGAAAAGAAAAATATGAAGAAGTGACTTCCAACGTTCAGGACAAGTATAAACAAATTTAGTGACTCTTCACCTTCTCTGTAGCTACAAACATTTTTCTCCTCATCCCATATGCCATCTTCATTCAACCATGTCATTGTGTTGAAGGGTTACAACTTTCCAATTGCAACTGCTTTGCAACCATACCATAACACTCTCAACTCTCCCAAACGGCTTCTAAGGAATCCTAGAATGTGTTCAACAGTTGATTTTCTGCAAGGTTCTTAAGGGGGAAAAAAAAACCTCGTGAAATGTTGATGTTCCTTCTGATTCTGCACAAAACGTTTGTTGTGTAAGAATGCCAGCATCTTATAAAGCTCTGGTGGATGAGTTATTAAAGCGTTGCAAAGATTTCACAATTCTGTGAGTTTACCCTTTTTCAAAATTGCTTTTGATTGTTGTTGTTAGTTGCGAAGTCGTGCCCAACCCATCACTACCCTATGGACAAAGTTCTTCCAGGCCTTCCTGTCCTTTATCATCCCCCAGAATCCACTTAAGAACATGCTGGCTGCTTCAGTGACTCCATCTAGCCGCCTCATTCTCTGTCATCCCCTTCTTCTTTTGCCCTCAACTGTTCCCAGCATTAGGCTCCTCTCCAGTGAGTCCTTCCTTCTCATTAGGTGGCCAAAGTATTTGAGTGTAATTTCAGGATCTGGCCTGCTAAAGAGCAGTTAGGGTTGATTTCCTCTAGGACTGACCTAGAAGTGGCATTCAGTAGGTTCTGACTTGTTCTGGAGAACCGGTAGGGGAAATTTTGAGTAGTTCGGAGAACCGGCAAATCCCACCTCTGACTGGCCCCACCCCCAACTATTCTCTGCCTCCCAAGTCCCAGCTGATCGGCTGGGTCTTCTTTTGTTGCCCTGCACAGGAGGACAGAGCTGGAAAGCAGGTTAGTGGGTAGGGAGGGAATGGGGATTTTGCAATAACCTTCCCCCAGGAGTGGGGAAGGAATGGAGATTTTGCAGTATCCTTCCCCTGCCATGCCCACCAAGCCACATCCGCCAAGCCAAGCCATGCCTACAAAGCCACACCCGCAGAACCGGTAGTAAAAAATTTTGGATCCCACCACTGTAATGACCGGTTTGATCAGCCTTGCAGTCCAAGGGACTCGCAGGAGTCTTCTCCAGCACCATAGTTCAAAGGCCTCCATTCTTTGTCGCTCAGCCTTCCTTATGCTTTTGATACCTGGTGCCTAAAAATGTTAATACCCTCTAAATCAGGCGTGTCCGACCTCTTGGCTCAGCTGGGCCACATTGAGTGAAGAAGGAATTGTCTTGGGCTGCATATAAAATGCATACTACAGTTAATGTATATAAATGCACATAATAATGTTAAAAGCTAACAATCTTGTGGAGGCCGCATTACTAACTGTCCAGGGCCACAGGCAGGGCACAGGTTGGACACACCTCTTCTAAATCATTTTCTCATTATCCAGAGTCCACTTTCTGGATAGAAACTTTTTTTAAAAGACCAACCCAAGCCTCTTCGGAAGTTAAGCTTCAATGAGATTTAAATTTCATCACCTAGAGTGGAGGCCAAAAAAAAATTGAATATGCAATAAGTAGAGTGGTTACATTGGCCAAGGACGATGGGGTAAGGGGAAATGGGCTTAAGCCCAGGGCCCTATTACCATCCTGAGGCTGGATTTCCTCATCCCTCTGCGTGTTATTTGCAAAAGAGAAGATGTTTCCACTTACAGGAGGCTGTAAAATCCATTTTTCCAAACTTATGAGCAGCGTTGCTTGCAGTTACAAGCCCCTATCTGTATTACCTACTCAGGCAAAGGTGCTGCGTTTAAGAACAAGTTGTGCACCACCCAAAAGAGAGGAAGCATTGATGCTGTCCCAGTTTGGAAAGCAAAGTTTTGATTTTCATTGGGCACAGAAGATAGAGGGAAGGACTTATTGCAGAAGGGATGAGCCACTGGTTATCCTGATGCCTCAAGGATGATATACAAGGCAGAGAGGGAGGGTGAAAAAGTGAAAAAAGCAGAAGAAAGTTGAAAGATTACGAAGATTTACGAAAGACAGCCCAAAAAGATTGGTATTGTTGGCTTTACTGTATTAAGGAAGCAACAGCTTTGTTGTTTCTCCATTTGTCAGCTTCCTGGGTGTGCATCACTCTTAGATGAGCTAAGAATTTCAGGAAAAGGAGAACCGTCATAGCACGAAAGGAAAGAGGCCTCTAAAGTGACATTTGTCTTCTGACCACAGAACAGGCATTCAATCTAAAGGAAGCAGAACTCAAAAAGGCACGGAGAAGTAAGAGGAGGAATATGTGACTTGTCATCACCTACATAGAATTCAGCTTTTTCAGAAGAAAATGAATGTAGAAGCATGATGACGTTATCTTATAGCCTACACTATGTCATTTTTAAAAATTCTTTCTCATTCTGTGCGCGGAGATTGGATGGATGGATGGA